>BTHU01000020.1:22187500-22512500 GCA_036184795.1 Tokudaia tokunoshimensis
GGGCCTCTCATCTCTGCCAACAGGGAGCAGTTCTTGGGTTGTCAAGACACAAATGTCACATTGAAATGCTTCTCAACAAAGCTGGCCACATTCAATGCCCTGAATTCTGGGCTACTTTCCAACAGAGATTAAGAGCACAAAGGCTCAAGTCTGAGTAGAACACGCCAGCACTGCTCACCTCCTTCCCCAGTATTCCCAACCAAAGTAGCAAGATTTCTCCTGTATTCTCTGTGGAAAGTCAGGCAACTTGTTGAAGGAAAACTCTGTCAAGTTATTTCTAAATGGTGTAGTATAGCACATTGATAAGAGCTGGGAACATTCCAACAAAATGCTGTATTAATTTTATAACATACACTAGTTATTTCCAACAACATACACATTCCTTCTAAAAAAGGCAGCTACAGGAACAGTGAAACTCAATGGACTAAGAAGTAATTAGGCTCTCAAAGTCTACTATCGCTAAAAGGCAACGTGTTGCTACTTATTGGACATTGTTTCAAATCATGGCCTCAGTCCTAACACTTCTGAAAAGATCTCCATCCAGAGTCAACAAGAGGTCTTCTCAGCTCAGAACGCTCAGCCGGATCTTAGAGGGAGGAAGTGGCCTTCTGTCCTTCTCTAAGTTTACAGCTTGCAAGTCTTACCCAGTAAGTCCTTACAAAGGGAACAATGGCTTCCAAAGCATGCAGAGGCCAACAGAGGGAGCTAGAACGCTCTAGTATTCCTGGGCCTCTCCTCGGCCTGATTTGTTAGTGAATTACCATTTCCCCCCTTATAAGACCCCTTTCAAAGGGTTGGAAATACAAACACACTGGAGAAATGGAGTAGGGTGCAGATGATGATCAGGGATGTGAGCATTCAAGGACAGGAGGCTTCCCAAAGCCTCCTCTGAGGCTTTGGAAGAAGGGAGCGGTTCTTGGGGCAGGGTTTCCACCCCTCCCCTCTAGAAAGGACTACATTAAATTACACAGGCCGAGCCCAGCTGTGGTAGCACTTGCAAACTAGGATGGTCTCAGTATGTACTGAGGCTAGCCTGGCATACATAGGAAATGTCAGGCTAGCCAGTGCTATATAGTAACCGGGTCTCTAACAAAAACAAAACAAAACAGATGCAGGCTCTCACTGCCTTTCAGGAAGTAACCCCATCCTCTGGGAAGCGTCTCAAAAACACATGTGGTAAGATGTATGTCTCCAGAAAGTGTCAACTTCCTTTCCTCAGCCCAGAGTTCACTAGGCAGGTCTGGCCTTCAGATGAAGATAAAATGCATTCACTGGCATTTAGAGCTCCAGGTTTCACTTTACCCCTTCCTCTAATTAGCTTATGACATTAAGTCTTTCATGATGTATGCTCACAATCTGAGTGTGGCCTATGAACATTGTCTTGCTCTACTATCCTTTCACTAATACTCAGAACTACGGGCTAAAGAGATGGCTCAGCAGTTAGGAGCACTTGCTGCTCTGGCAGAGGAGCCCAGGTTTGGTCTCTACCACTCGCGTGGCTCCTAACCTGTTACCTCCTACTCCAGTTCTGGGGATCTGATGTGCTCTTCCAGCCTCTACAGGCACCTGCACTCACTTGGTAAGCATAAACACAACCAGGTGCGTGCACATGACCACACACACACACACACACACACACACACACACACACACACACACACACAGAGTGGTGTGTGGAACCAATCCATCTTCTGTTCTGACTCCAACATTGAATAAAAAGGAAAAAAGATGGGGGCCAGAGAGATGGTTCAGTAGTTAAGAGCACTGACTGTTCTTCCAGAGGACCTGGGTTCAATTCCCAGCACCCACATGGCAGCTCACAACTGTGTTTAACTCCGGTTCCAGGGGCTCTGGCCCCCTCACACAGATATACGTGCAGGCAAAACATCAATGTACATAACCAATAGTCACAAACAATGGACAAAACAAATAAACAAACAAAGCAATGGACATAAAAATAAAGATACATAAAAATTTTAAAAAGTGAAAAAGTAATGTAAGATTAGTGTCAAAATTCTCTGTTCACTGATTCCTGGTCTTCATAGATGTGGCATCCCAGTTGCCTGTCCCTGTTACCACGAACTTGGCCATATCTTTCTCCTCCCTCCTACTATCTCCTCCTTAAACCAAGTGCCAAAAATTAACTTTTTTACCTTAAGTTGTTCTGCCATGGCAGCAAAATCAACAACAAAATTAATATCAGCATGCAAAGTAACAGGTTTAACAGGCACAGTGGCTGCGCTTAGGAGACTGAGGCAGGAGGATTGCTTCATTTTGTGGCTACCTTAGGCTTTCTAACTCCAGATCAGCCTGGGCTACATTGTTAAGACCTGAGTTTGGATCCTCAGCCCCCCATTAAAGCTGAGCAGGGCAATGCGCTGCCTATAACCCCAGCACTATGAGGTGGGGATAGGCAGACAGGCAGATCTGGGATCAACGGCTAACCAGCTTATATGTCTACCTCCAGCCTCCACAAGCAAACACATCAGCACAAAACTCCACACATGTGCATGTACACACACAACTACCCATAGGCACTCAAAAAAGGGAAAAACCGAATGAATTTCATAATGACATATGTAAATGTCATTATATTGTATTCTTATTCATCCCTGTGAACCTTGGCCCCTGTTATCCTACACATGAAGTATGTGGGGGCTTTTGAACCCAAGTTACTGGCAATTAGAGATGAGAATGATTCCCAGTATTACAGACACCAAAGGAGCAAACCTTAAACTCATCTCCCAGGCTTTTCATGGTTGCTGGGCAACTAATAAAGAACACTGATGTTTCCCCTTCTCAGTATAAGCCCCAGGGAGGAGGGTCAAGATGAGGGAAAAATATTACTGCAGGGATAGGGAGGAAGCTGGCCAATCTCCACAGTTCTACAGAATGATTCAAAAATAACACATTAGCTGTACCATTCCCATTCTGCCCCCCTCCCCCCACTTTCATTTTCTGGCTCCACTCAATCATTCTGCAGCTGAACCCTCAGCCATCTGGCATGTCCTCTTAATGACACATGTCCCAATTTACATTAAGCCCCTAAAGCTGGTCCTCTGCAGCAGGAAATATCTGTCCAGGGCCAGGGCCCTGGCTCCAAGTCAGAAAACAGGCAGAGGGAGCCCTCTGTGGGAAACGGGTCAAAGCTCAGGCTCAAGCGACCTTGGGCTACTCTCCATTGGCAGTACTTTTTGGAACTACTTACACAGCTGTCAGGCAACTCCAGACAGATGCAAATGATCCCTTTAGTCAACCTGGGTACCATAGTATGTCTCTTTCTTTTGTGTGCTCAGCTTTCCTTCCTTCTTTCTCTCTTGCACTCTCTCACTTTCTTTCTCTCTTGCGCTCCCTCTTTCTCTTTCTCTCTTGCCCTTGCTCACTTTCTCTCTCCCTCTTTCTTTTGAGACCTGGTTTCTCTGTGTAACCCTGGCTGTCCTAGAACTCACTCTGTAGACTAGGATGGCTTCAAACTCACAGAGATCTACCTGCCTACTGGGATTAAAGGCGTGTACAAGCAGCACCTTGCTCTTAGTGTTTCTTGAAAGGGCACAAGGAACTCATTGTTTTCATCCTGTTACAGTAAAGGCTATTATTCATAAAAATAAAGACAGGCTGAGAAAGTGAAAATCATTTTACTCTTTCTATCCAAAGGCACTCAGTTCCATTCATGGAGGCCAGATAGATTTAGCACACATCAACGAGGTTTATCAATTTAAAATTGAGGGTCCAGGGTCAGCAAAGTGCTGGGATTAAAGTTGTATCCATCCAGCCCTAGCATTCTTAATAAAGATAGTCGGATCTGTTGTTTCCAAAAGTTAAGGAACATTAAAGAACCTGTTGATCTTTTTCTAAGCTCTTAGTCTGAAAGCCAACAAAGATCTGTCTCAGATCTTAACTAAGTCTCAGTGTGACAAGGAGGGTGCAGAGGCTGGGAGCTGATAGACTGAGCCTACAGGGTCAAGGCAAACACCAGAGGCACTGCTTCCTCTGCACTGTGAGCCAAGGACCAAGGAAGATGTGGGTGAAGGCCAGGACCACCACGTGCGGGAGGTTTTAAGTGCAGAGGTCTGTTCTAAGGAGGGGAGCGGAACCAGAGTGAGTCTGAACACTAGTTAGGCATGTGCCAGCCATCTGCCTGGGCCTCAGCGCCTCAGTGCCACATCAGAGGTTTGAGAGAGGAAAAGCCAAAGGAAAATGACTACGGTCATCTTCATTTCAGAAGCCTAAGCAGATGCTATACCTAATCTTTCAAGACTGTTTTTCATAGAAACCAAATACACATTCTCTCTGTGCACAAAAGCAAAAGTCAGAATAGCAAATATTTGTGATATCAAAATAAGGACTTAAAATAATCATCACAGTCAGTGTGTAGTACCTACTGGCAAAGGGCCAAGCCACATGTAGGTAATACAGACAGCCCTATCTATCATCCTCTACCCTACAACCAGACTCTGACCTGATTACAGCTCTGCCTTATTTCTCAGGTGAAGGGGAATTTTTTGTTCTCAATTCTGTATCTTTATACAATGCTTGTCACTTAGGTGTTGTTCAATAAATCATTGATAAACATGACCAATTCTCAGTGTTTCTTTGACTGGACTGTATCCCCAGTTCCTGAGACCTTTATAGCTTTACTGAGGAAAGGTCTGAAGACAACAAAGCGGATGTGGAGAGGCCCAGACTCCCCCTTCTCTCCTTGCCTCCTCTTCCTCACTTGGAGAAAACCTCTCCCTTAAACACTAGTCTGTCAAATCCAAACAAGAGTTGGAAACGTAATTAATTTCTGCTCTTTGACAAAATGTCTGTTTAATTTGCTCCAATAATGTTTTGTGTGTTGTTTATGTCATCAGGGTACCATTGGCCCTTTAGAGGCGTCGTTAAGGGACACAGTGCACCATGGTTACCCTGCTTTCATATACCATGTGTAAACATGTTGACTAGTCAAGACGTCAGGCCTGAAAAAAATAAAACACATCAGAGATCAAAACCCGAGGGTAAATGAGCTCTGACAGGAGCTTCGACACTTCTCTCCTGTCTCTAAACAGCATGTTCTCCAGACCTGTTCTGACTGCTTTATACCAACGCTTCAGACAGCTCAGTTTCAAAGTTCGAGTAGCACACAGGCCTGCTCTCTCTGTGCCCTCGGGCTGTTCGGGATAGGCAGGACACTGGTGAGCCTCCTCCGAACACTGCCAGGTGGACTTACTCCGGGTTCTCTCTCTGCAGAGGTCTAATTTAAGAGTTCCTGATGCTTCATTTCAAAGTGATCGAACACGCAGGAGAATATGGGGGGGGGGGAGCTAAGGGTCGGCTTCCTAGGCAATGCTCTTAACTCTAGCTATAGATCTGAAAGAGTTGGTCAGACGGCTCACGTACCAACTGTCTTAGCCAAATGACACGATACTCCCAACAGGCTTCTCTCAAAGCTGTCCTCAGAACACACGACTGCCTAGCAGTGACAAGCAGATGGCAATGGTACTCTGTCAACCACTGTGTGCCTCAAAGCCCTTCTGTGAATTAGGAAAGACACGGTTTGTTCCGGTTCCACCACCAATAAACTTGACTTAGTCCACCCATTCTATCTACATCTCCATGAACACCACACTAGGCATACCACCTCTCTCCATCTTCCCCCGCCGAGGGCAGAACTAAAGATATTCCCGAAATCACCGCATAACAGAGCTCACTTTATATTCAAAAACCGGCCCAGCTGACCGCCCCGGGAATCATGAGTAAGGAAACGCCAAGGCATTTCAGCTAGATCTTAACATCTCCAAAAGTGGACAGGGAAGGCCACTATCTCATGTGGCAAGAGAAAATACTATCTGTTCTAGAGGACGGACGGCTGGATAAAAAATACAGAAGCCTGACACTGGTCTGCATGTACCGTTCTCGAGAAGCCTCTAGCAATCACCTTTTTGCAGTTTTCCCAATGGAGAAAGCCGGTACAGGAGGCATAGTACGGACTCTAAGTTACAGAGAGTTCGCAGCAAGTTCCAAAGGTTAGGTTGTCGACGGAGGGAACTAATGAGACCGGAACATGTCGGGCTTGGCCGGCGCTCAGGATGCCCGGGTTAAAGGCCCTCCGTCTAGAGGGCAGCACAGTGCCTGGCACCAGCGAGCACATGCATGTCTTTCATCAAAATACTATGCGTTTCAAGCTAGGCGGTGGGCACTCTGCACCCATTCTACTGACCGGGAAGCCGAGGCTCGGTAGCCACACCATCACGTGGGCGGCGAGTGCTGTCGCGTTGGCCCCGCCCCCGCCCCGCCCCACCACTCACCTTTTTGTCCCAGATCTGCAGGGGCTTGCTGCCGATGCTGTAGAGGATGGAGAGGAAACCGCTCTGGAACGTGTTCTTGAACATCTCGCCAGCCGCGGCCCTGCAGCCGCCCTAGGCCCGGGACTGGAAATCGGCACCGAGCGGCGAAAGAGAGCGGGAGCCGCCGGTCCGAAGGAAGGACGCTGAGCTGCAGCCACTGACGGCGGGAAGCGGCGGCGCGACGCGGATCCGCAAGCCTCGGTGAGTACCGAGGCACCTCAGCACCGAAAACACAGCTACTGCTGCCCGCGCCGCCAAGCCTGCCTGAGAGGAGGCGGAGCGCCGCCGCGGCCCGCCACAGATCCCTCCGCACGCTTGGGCCCGCCTCTCGCAGGCGCATCGCCCAGTCCTACCGCAGAAAGAGCGGTTTCCGGTTCCTTCCGCCCTTAGGCCCGCCCCTTCCTGCCCCCTTGGGAGCGGAACTTGGTTGCCAAGGGACTATTCCCCGCCCCTCCCCACTGCAGTCCAGACTTGGTTTAGAACAGCGGAAGGAGACTTTAAGTTTACTCCACGTGTTTACAGTGTCTGCGTGGTGTCATGGGAACCGGGAGGCGTGTGGAGGGGTGGAGTCATGCCAGACACCTCCCCTAAAGGGCGGGAAGCGTGAGGAAGGTGGCTTTGTGCCAACAACAGATGGATATTATACCCCGGTGTGTTGACCCCAGAGTTTAATCCTAGCACCGGATTTAATCCCAGCAGAGGCAGAAGGGTCTCTGAATTTGAGGCTAGCCTGGTCTACATATCGAGCTCCAGGACAGCCAGCACTCAGAGATACCCTGTCTCAAAAAACAAATGTTGGTTGGCCCAGGAGACAGGAGAATGTGAGCTAATGAACCAGTATTGAGTGCCCTATTTACATCATCACCTATAATTATCAAGTCACGGTGAGTGAGATGCTGTAAAAGCAATACTCTGGGGGGAAACGTATCTCTTTAAATGCATTGATTCGAAAAAAAGAAAGCTGGAATATTAAGATATAAGCAAACATTAATAAAATTAAACAAAATTGGACTAGTTGAGTCGAACCAATAGCTGATTTTTTAAAAAGTGTGTCAATTCCTGGAATATTGTAGGAAAGACGTAAGCTGTGTATTTCAAGTAGAAGGAAATCTCAAATGTAGGAGACTTCACCAGTCGCTGAGCATCTTCCTAAATGGTGTTCCATTCAGGCCTGTGTCTGGCATACAGAAAAGAGTTTGAAGGACAGGCGATCACGTTAGCAATTTTAATGATCATAGTTGCAAAGTTTACACGTTTATTATGTGACAGGTATATGCGATGCCTTTACCCTGTATTAACTCACTCTACCCTCACACCAAAGCTTTGAGTATTCCAGCCAGAATTTCTAGATATTGTGAAAAATATGTGAATCTATTACTGTATAAAAATGAAATTTGTCGCATGGAATTTATTTTCGAGTGCTGTCTTGAGATACTTTATGTACTCTAAGCCAAGTGAATAATTAATTCATAACTTGATTGTTTTTAAGTTGTTCAAAATATCCTCAGGAGGAAAAGGATTCAATATAAGAAATGATGGTATATGAGTTCTGATGGTGAGTGGAAATACTGCATATAACCGCTTGGCATCTTATAGAAAGTAAATTATTTCTAGAAATAATTCACCAGTACTAGGTCTGGAAGTAGAATGACTAGTAGAAAATTAAGGTAATAACTGAGCTCCTCAGAAGGTTCTGAACCCTGTCTTGTGTTTTTTTCTGATTAATGTAATATAGATTATTGAGGAAACTATAAAAGTAACATTGCAATCATTCATAATATCACCATTCAGAAATAACTGTATACCTGTGTGTGTGTGTGTGTGTGTGTATATATATATATATATATATATAGAGAGAGAGAGAGAGAGAGAGAGAGAGATCTATTTATTTATTATATGTAAGTATACTATAGCTATCTTCAGACACTCCAGAAGAGTGGCATCAGATTTCATTATGGATGGTTGTGAGTCACCATGTGGTTGCTGAGATTTGAACTCTGGACCTTCAGAAGAGCGATCAGTGCTCTTAACCACTGAGCCATCTCATCAGTCCATGCCTTGTCCTCCTTTTCTGCCTGCATCCCATCACATATTAATGTGTGCAGATAGCCACAGAAGCTGTATTTGTCCTAAAACAGACAAGGACTGAGCACAGTATCCATTACTGTGGTTATTAAGATCCATTCTTTGGACTGGCGTGTGTGGAATCCATCACTATCTTCCCAGATGGGCATCTACGTTTATCTCTCCCCTTCTCCAGGAATGGCTATCTTTATATATATTCCCCTTAAAGACCCAGATGAGAGCCGGGCAGTGGTGGCACACACCTTTAATCTCAGAACTTGGGAGGCAGAGGTAGGCAGATTTCTGAGTTCGAGGCCAGCCTGGTCTACAGAGTGAGTTCCAGAACAGCCAGGGCTACACAGAGAAACCCTGTCTTGAAAAAAACAAAAACGCACAAACCAAAAAAACTCAGATAAGAATTTCTTTGGCTTGGATGTCTGCTCTAGAGTAACTAGATCTCAGTATACACATATGTTCTATTTGACTGAATGGCTCCTACAAATCTTGTAGCCATTTACATTCCCATAGACAATGCATGTAGTTCCTGTTAGTCTGCTTTCTAAAATTGGCAGGTCTGAACTATATACATGTTGGTTTGGCTTATTTTTCATTTTCTGACTACTAATATGCCGGCTCATCTCTTCGTGGGCGTTTAAAATTAATTTAAAGTCACTTAGTTCTATTTTTTCTATACTTGTATGGGTGCTTTTCTCGCATGGATGTCTGTGCACCTCCCATGCATTTGGTGCCTGTAGAGGCCAGAAGAGGGCCTGGATTTACAGACAGTTGTGAGCTGCCCTGTGGGAGCTATGGATCAAACCCTGGTCTTACTGGAAGAGCAGCCTGTGCTCTTAACCGCTGAGCCATTTCTCCCACCCCTCTTCACAGGTATTTAAATTGCTTTTATTTTGGGTGGGCAAGAGGGTTTAGTTGGTAAAGATATCAGTCACAAAGCCTGATGATCTGACTCACTTGGTAGAAGATGAATGACTGTCACAAGTTATTCTCTGAGCTTCCTACACATGCATCTCTCCCTCCCCCCTTTCTCTCTCCCCTCCCCTTCTCCCTCTCTCTCACAAACACACACTCACACACGCATATTAAGAACATTTATTTTTCAATTGCTTGTTTGTGTCTTTTGCCCAAGTCTCCACTGATGCGCTTTATCCGTTACGGATTTGTGAGACCTAGGATGCGCTGCACAAGCGCCTGTCAGTCACTGAGTGGCATCACCAGCTTTGCTTTTCTCTTTAGGCCACACCCACTTCTGTCAGTGGCACATAGGAATTCTCCTTTTCTAGGTGGTTTTCAAGACCACTGTTGTGTATATTAAGTTTCCATGTATACATGTGTCTCTTTCTGAGCTCTCTCTTCTAGTCTCCTCTTTAAAGTACTTCTACAAAATGCCAGGTGCACACCTTTAAGCCCAGCCCTCTGGAGGCAGAGACAGACAGATTTCTGAGTTTGAGACCAACCTGGTCTACACAGTGAGTTCTAGGACAGCCAGGGTTACACAGAGAAACCTTGCCTTGGAAAAACCCAAAGGGAAAAAGAAACTAGTTCTTTTTTTTTTTTTTTTTTTTTTATTTTTTATTTATATGAGTACATTGTTGCTATCTTCAGACACACCAGAAGAGGGCATCAGATCTTATTACAGATGGTTGTGAGCCACCGTGTGATTGCTGGGAATTGAACTGAGGACCTCTATTTTTCCAAAGCTAGTTTGTAGCAGGTCTGTTATTTTGTGGATTCTTCTTTATTCCACCATTTATCCCTCTGCCCCTGGTTTCGCCCCCTATCACTAGATAGGAGATAAAGAAGGATGGGGTGGGTAGAGAGAGAGACACACACACACACACAAACACACACAGAGACACACACACAGAGAAAGAGAGAGAGAGAGAGAGCGCGAGAGCGAGTGAGAGAGCGCCCTCATCTCCTTTTAGCACAACTACTAGCAAGCCACAACCAGCCTCTCAAGGCCCTAGTATTTATATACCTTCTGAAAATCTCCCAGAATTCTATCTGCAGCTGGCAAAACCATGCCTCTGCTAGAGCAAGAGGCAAATCATAGTCAGCTGCTGTGGACAGTCTGAAGCAGCCCCACATCCCTACACCTGGGGTTGAAAAGAAAGCGCATTCTTGTAATATTTGTGTGTTTTCTTAAAGAATCCAAAATTCCAGAATTGTCGCTACACTAGTTTGTCTAATATTCATGGGGTTTTGTTTTTCTGTTCAAGTTTTACAGTGAATTTATTGCTCAGTTTTGATTAGGATTAGATTGATATAAATTTGTTTAACAAAAGTATCTTGCCAAGCTTGGTGGTGCACACCTTTTACCCCAGCACTCCCGAGGCAGAGATAGGCAGATCTCTGGGTCTGAGGCCAGCCTAGTCCTACAGAGTGAGTTCCAGCACAGCCAAGGCTACATAGACCGTCTCCAATGGGAAAACGAACAAACCCACTTGCTTTCATACTGCTATGGCTGTCATGACAAATGACACCACACCACATCCTCAGTGGCCCAAAACAACAGAGCCTTCTTCTGTTCTGGAGGTGGGGTGTCCAAAATCAGTGTGTCAGAGTGGCTCAACTTTGAAGATGTTAGGGGGCAAAAATCCTTCCTGGCCTGAGGCAGTCTTGGCTGATGGCAGTGTGTGTGTGTGTGTGTGTGTGTGTGTGTATACTCTTCATCCATTTTCTCATGGCTGCTTCCTTCTCTTCTTTATCCTCTAATAAGGATATTAGTCATTAGATTTAAGGCCCACCTTGAATCCAGTACATCATTTTGAGATCCTTAACTACTGCCTTAGTTACTGTTCTGTTGCTGTGAAGAGACACCACGGCCACATATATTAGAAAGCATGTAATTGGGGACTTGGTTATAGTTTGTTAGTCTAGGACCATCATATTGTTGAGTGTGGTGCAGACATGGCGCTGGAGCAGTAGATAACAGCTTACATCCTAATCCACAGGCAGCAGGTAGAGAATGGGACTAAGCTTGGCACCGGCTTTTGGAACCTCAAAGTTCTCCCCTCAGTGACACACATCCTCCAACAAGACCAGACTGTTGTGGGGTGTTCACCAGAGACGACTGCTTGGATATGAGTTTAAGCCAACAGAAATTCCGTATTAGCCAGTGGCAGCTGTTGGCTGTTAGGATCCGGATCCCAGTGTGGGCCTAAGCTGTCCTCAGGGTGAGCTTTGGAGCACAAAATCCATGCTCTGGGTTAACATGTTTAAGTTAGCAAAACAACCAGAACTACAGAAGCCAAAAGGCAAGGTTAGTACATGTTGAGACTTTCCCAGAACTATGGACTTCGGTGACTTAGTTTCAGTTTTGGCAGGTGGTACGGCCTTCGTGTTTGAATAGCATTTTCATCATGGAGTTGTTGTGCTAGGATCTGGGGTTCTGTTATAACACCTTTTAATTCTTCTCAATCAGTTCAACAACAGGGAACCAAATGTTCAAATATATGAACCTTTGGGGTCATTTTCCTGCAAACCACCACAAGTACATATCCAAACCCACCTCTTTCCAAATAACTTACTACATTCAGAGGTTCCAGGTGGATATGAACTTGAGGGGAACGCTCTCCAGTTCTCTGGTGTACTTTTCAGAGGTGATTTTTCTGATGCACTGTGCTGAGACCCCTCCCCCTTGCCCTAATCTTATTTCCCTCCTTATTTGTTTGTGTCCCCCTTGACAGTCTAAACAGTAATTGACTTACCATTCCGTTCCTTTCCTTCCCCTCAGTCTTGAACTTCTTGAACAGTGGATTTGGTCTGTGGTGCTCACAGGTGTGTTCCTAGGTCAACCCAAATGCCCACAGTTTGAAGTAGCTATGCATTGAGTCAGTGACTCAGTCTTGGACTTGGGTTCCAGGCCATAGTGGGACCTGTCTCTGTCCCCCTTACTCAGCTAATGATCCTGCTTAGAATCAGGGGTAAACTCTGCCATTCACCTGCTCATAAAAGCTCTGTAAAGTGTCTTTTTCTTTCTCTGTGTATGAACTATATACATATGTATGTGGGGTTCTTCCTGTGAGAAGACAGACAAGGACATTAGACCTCTCTTATTCTCTTTTATTCCCTTAATATAGGATCTGTTACTAAAACTGGAACTAGGCCAGCAGCCAGCAAACCCTCGCAACCCTCCTGCCTCTACTTGCACAGTTCTGGGGTTACAGGTGCTCTCCGGCCTTTTTTATGGGCTTCAGAGATTTGAACTCAGATCCCTAAGCTTATGCAGCAAGTACTTTCTTACCCACCAAGCCACCTCTCTAACCCTTTCAAAGCCTCATGTTGTATCAGGTTTCTTTGCTAACTATGCAGTTTTCTCAGTTAAAATTGAAGATACCAGACTGGAGAGATGGCCCAGTGGTTAAGAGCACTGACTACTCTTCCAGAGTTCCAATCCCAGCAACCACATGGTGGCTCACAACCACCCATAATGAGATCTGATGTCCTCTTCTGGTGTGTCCGAAGACAGCTACAGCGCACTTACATATAATAAATATAATAAATAAATACATCTTAAAAAAAAATGAAGACGCTTTCTGAGACCTGGTGGTGGTGCTGTGGAGCTCTGTCCTGACTCACCACCGTTCGCTCCTGCTGAGGAACAAGTCGGTCAGGAAGCCGCGCCTCAGTCATGGCTTTTAAAGATACTGGAAAGACACTCGTGCAGCCCGAAGTGGCGATTCACTGGATTCAAGTCACGCTCACCAGCCGCAACGTGAAGTCACTGGAGAAAGTTTGTGTGGACTTGATCAGAGGTGCAAAGGAAAAGAATTTGAAAGTGAAAGAACCGGTGCGCATGCCTACCAAGACATTGAGCATCACTACCAGAAAACACCTTGTGGTGAAGGTTCCAAGACATGGGATCGTTTCCAGATGAGGATCCACAAGCGACTCATTGATTTACATGTCCTTCTGAGATTGTTAAGCAGATTACTTCCATCAGTATTGAGCCGGGAGTGGAGGTTGAAGTC
This sequence comes from Tokudaia tokunoshimensis, assembly GCA_036184795.1. Lineage (NCBI taxonomy): Eukaryota > Metazoa > Chordata > Mammalia > Rodentia > Muridae > Tokudaia > Tokudaia tokunoshimensis. The sequence continues at coordinate 22,200,885 of BTHU01000020.1, forward strand.
ACCATTTATGTATTGACTTAATTGTTAAAAAAAAAAAAAAAAAGAAGATACCTTAAGAAAACATTGGCTTAAGAGCTTTGATAATCAGTAACCTCTGAGACGGAGGAAAGCGCTGCTTCTCCAAGCTACTCATCTGCAACAAATATCTATGTGGACTGTGCTTGTCTTCTTTATATTGTGTATATATGTGTACTGGCTAGTTTTATGTCAACTTGACACAGGCTAGAGTCATCAGAGAGGGGGGAATCTTAATTGATAAAAAAAATGTTTCTATGCCAGGCAGTGGTGGCGCACGCCTTTAATCCCAGCACTTAGGAGGCAGGGGCAGGCGGATATCTGAGTTCGAGGCCAGCCTGGTCTACAGAGTGAGTTCCAGGACAGCCAGGGCTATACAGAGAAACCCTGTCTCAAAAAACAAACAAAAAAAAGTTTCTGTATGATCTGGCTGTAGGCCAGCCTATAAGGCATTTTTTTAGATAGATTGATGGTGAAGGGCCAGCCCGCTGTATGTGGGCCATCCCTGTGCTGGCAGTCCTGGGTTCTGTAAGAAAGCAGGCCATGCGGAGCAAGCCTCTCTATCACCTGCTGCCTCCAGGTTCCTGTCCTGCTTGAGTTCCTGCCCTGCTGCTTCCAGTGGTGAACTTTGGTATGGAGCTGTGAGTGAGTTAACCCTTCCCTCCCCAGGCTTCTTTGGTCATGGCATCTCATCACCGCAGTAGTAAGCCTTACTAAGACACTATGATCACAGCTTTGGGTGCAGTAAAGACCAGCTGATCAGAGGCAGGGAGAATGTAGATACTTAGGAGGAAGGAGGCCCAAAGGTTCAAGGCCAGCCTGTGTACAAATTGAATTTAGGATCAGACTGGGCAACTCAGTGAGAACTTATCTCAAAATAAAAAGGCAAGAGGGCTGGGGATGTGGCTTAGTGGTAGAGAGAGTACTTTTCTAACATGCAGCAGACCCTGGGTTCAGGCCCTAGCACCACAAAAAAAGAGAGTCAACCAAAGAATGGGTAACTGCAGTATAGGAACGGAGCAGATGCAATCCAGGCAGCAGGCACAGAAGCCATAGATGCCAATCTGCACATTAAAACTAGCTCCGGAGGTGTGCCACAGGGTGTGCCTGGGGATGCTATCAATGACATGGGCTTGACCTGTTAACTCCCAGTTCTGGATGGCCTGGAATCTCTGACCATTAACCTATTTTGGACCAGAACTGAGGCAGGGTATATATCATGTTGTTGGAATATTTAGACAAGTGGACATTAGTTTCTAATGATTGATTTTTAATCACGTGTGTTTAATCGTGTGAGTGTGCATGTGCTCCCACACGTGAATGCAGGTGCTGATTGAGGCTAAAGAGGCATTTGACGCCCTGGAGCTGCAGCTATAGGGGGTTGTGAACCACCTGGTGTCAGTGCTGAGAATCGAACTCATATCCCCTGGGAGATGAGGACCCATCTCTCTTCAGCTCCTTAGGAGACAGACATTATGATGAGTAGACAGACCAAAGCTGTGATTTCAGTAGCCTGACAGACTGAAGAGTAAGTTTCTGACTACAGTGAAATATTTAAGGATGATAACATATTACAAGGTCTGAGGCTTTGGACTTTTTTTTTTAAGATTTATTTATTATATGTAAGTACACTGTAGCTGTCTTCAGACACCCCATAAGAAGGGGTCAGATCTTATTACGAATGGTTGTTAGTCACCATGTGGTTGCTGGGATTTGAACTCAGGACCTTCAGAAGAGCAGTTCATGTCCTTAAGCACTGAGCCATCTCTCCAGCCCCAAGGCTGTGGACTTAATGTGAAATGCTCAATATCTTTTTTTTGAAATGCATGTGGTTTTAAATTTGCAATGTTTAACAATTCCAATTTATAAGTTTAAACTTAGGTTTGTTGGTATTTGAGTGGTTTGGGGGATTTTGGTCAGGTTTTTCATTAGCTACTGTGCTTGTGAAATTAAACAGGTTATGTAGAATAAGTTTGACATGTCTAAGGGGACTAGATTAAGCATATAAGCCATGTTTACAGCATTTACTGGTTGCAGGGAGCAGAGAAAGCCCAGAGTGAGTGAAGTACTGTGTGAATGTGTGCTGTTGACATAGGTACCCTATGCCAAGGACCCCAGAGCCTCAAACCCACGAAGGAATGGCAAAGCCTTCCTCTGGTCCAAGTATAGATATTAACAGTATGTGCAGAAAATGTCCATCATAGCTTCCTTCCCTAGATATTTACAGCCTGACCACCGCTCCTCCCCGGAGACCATTTCTACCAACATTAGCTAAGCCTGTGTCCTTGATGTAGCTTTATACTGGCGCCCACCTCCTCGTTTGTTTGTCTGCAATGACTCGGAGCCTCCTTGTTCAGTTGTGGGCGATATTCCACATCCATTTTCAGCAGTGTGTAATGAACATGCTGAGCTGCAGGGTGCTCCGGCTTCTCCTGCAGAGAGCCCCGTCCACCCAAGCCAGCTCTGACTGTGTGTCATTTCTTGACTCCCTCAACACTCTGTAAGGTCCACGTCCCTGGAGCCATGCACGGACATGGCAGCGAATTAGCTAATTAAAGGTTGATTTGCTGCTTGTTTCTCAGAACAGGATCTGACTGTGTACCTGAGGCCCGTCTCAAACTCTCAGTCTTCTTGCATCAGCTTTCCCAAGGGCCAGAACTATAGCTATGTACCACCTTGCCCTATCACCCATTACGGTTTTCTTTTTCTTTTTTTTGGTTTTGGTTTTTCAAGATAGGGTTTCTCTGTGTAGCCCTGGCTGTCCCCATTACGGTTTTGTTGATGTTTTTTGTTTGTTTGTTTGTTCTTTTTGTTGTTTTTTGTTTTGTTTTTAGTTTTTTTTTGTTTTGTTTTTGTTTGTTTTTTTTTAAGACAGAGTTTCTGTACATAGCCCTAGCTGTCCTGGAGCTCACTTATAGAACAGACTGGCCTTAGATTCATAGAAATCCATCTGCCTCTGTCTCCAGAGTGCTGGGATTAAAGGTATGTGCCACCACATCTGACAGCCAATAAGTTTTTAATTTATTGACCCATGAAAGTTTAAACAAAGGTGTTAGTTATCACCCCATTTGTAGCTATAAAACAAGAATTATTTTGGTCATAATGACACAATTATAGAGGGCTGGAGACATGACCCAGTTGGTAGAGTGCTTTCTGTCCATGTATAAGGGCTTGAGTTTGATCCCCTAGAATTCACATTTTAAGAAGAGTTGGGTTTTAGTGGGACACACATGTAATTCTAGTAGGGTGGTGGAGACAGGAGGATCCCTGGGACTTGCAGGCCAGCCAGTGTAGCCAAATAAGGAAGCTCTAGGCTCAGTGAGAGAACCTGTAACAAAAAATAAGGTGGATATGCAGCTGGAGAGATGGCTCAGTGGTTAAGAGCACTAACTGCTCTTCCAGAGATCCTGAGTTCAATTCCCAGCAACATGGTGCCTCTCAACCATCTGCAAACAGGATCCTCTGATGTCCTCTTCTGATGTGTCTGAAGACAGCTATAGTATACTCACATATATAAGATAAATCTTAAAAAAAAGAAAAAAGTAAGGTGGAGAGTTCCTGAGGAAGACCCTGTACAGAGATCTTCACACATACACAGATGCGTACATACATGTGTGTGCATACTTATACACACATGACACAAAGTGGGTTTTAAATGTATAGATTTAATAACAAAGGCATCACTTAAAGCACAAGGTCCTGGTCATCAGCTAATGGCCAGGGAACAGGAGGTATTTAGATCAATACAGTCTAGAAATTCACCCGGAGAACCACCCCCAACCCCAGCCTTTCTCCAGCATAGCAGGGAGATGAACAGGTATGCCCTTTAGCCAGAACAAAACCATGGGAGTGTCCTGAACTCAGGAAGCCTTCAGCTGGCAAGTGAAGGACAGGGACCTGAGCCACTGCAGAGGCTCCTAGAGTGAAGGTCAAGTGGAACTCTGTTGGGTCTCTGCATGTGATGATGTGATGCCTTTAAAAAAATACTTTCAAGTTTATTATCAGGAAGATGAGCTCTCTTGGATGGATAGTTTTGACAAAGGACACATGTATAACCTCACATTTACGCTAGCACACTCCCAAGAGAATGCCATGCTAGCACCTCGGAGTCGTCCTTTACTCAGACAACTGTGATCTCTCAGCACCCTCCATCACTCAGTCTGCAGCCTTTTGAGTCTTGCTTCTTAGCAAAATGCATGTGAGAGGGACCTTTTGTTGACAGCCATGGAAACTGCATTCTGGGAGGAACAGCCTGTCTTCTCTACCTCCTGGCCCTCTAGCCATGTCTGTCCCCACCCCCTTCCACCTCTGACCCCAGCCCATCATGCATGCACACACATAATAAAAATTCTGAAAGGGAAAGCTGAACCACCCTTCTAAAAAGTAATTTTTATCCTACATACACCCCACCTACAAACATAGAGCACATTCACTCATTTAGAAATTCTGAGAAACTAGAAACAGCCCAGAGTCTGTGAAGGAATTGCTTTAACTATGGCACAGCACAGTGGCACTGTGCTGCCATGGAAACAGATGACGTAGATGTATGCATGCTGACTCAGAGTTTTACTGTCAACTGGAAACACTGAATATCATTTATTTTACATTTGCATCCCGTGACAGCCATTGTAAAGTTTAGATAATAATAAGGGATTATTCAAACAAATGAAAAAACAAAACTAGATCAAACTGAACAACAGTATGGCTTGGAGGGCTTTAACTATTAACTCTTGGTGACATTGGAATGTTTTTACTACAAGCATTCAGAAAAGACATTCAGAACTAATGAAGATGCAGGGTCCTCTGACAACCCGTGTGCGCTGTGGATGGGCTACGCGGGTTCTGGGGTTAGCAGGCTTCAGGTGCTCCTCTCAAAGTCAAAACCAAAGTGAAAACCCTCCTTCCTCCCCTTCCCCCTTCCTTTTTTGCCACCCACAAAACCCAAGAGTACCTGGTCGGCCTGGGATCTCAGAGCAGTAAGACTTCCACACTGGGAAATGAAGGAGAACTAGGGCTAAAAAGCAGGCAAAGCCCAAGGCCTAATCTGGCCTCCCCGGCTCTCTATGGGGCACTGCTGGATCTCCACACCCGTCTGTCCAGCAGAAACCCTCCACATCTGCACAGGGCCTTAACAGTACACAAGGCTGTGGAGACTGCACACACCCACATGTACATCTTCAAGAGCGTGTGAATGAGCTACTGATGCTGGACTTTCTAGAGCCTTGAGTTGAAAAGGCTCCCCGGAGGCAGGTGAGGACAGTAAGCCAGTGGTAGGGTGAGAAACACAGGCAAGGCTAGGTACTGGTGGCACACATCTTTAATCCCAGCACTCTAGAGATCTCTGAGTTCGAGGCCAGACTGGTCTAGAGTGAGTCCCAGGATAGTCAAGGTTAGAGAAACCCTGCCTCAAAACAAACGAGCAGACAAGAAGAAACCAAGGCAAGGTGCTTGTAGCCATTGGCTTTCTGGTCTATGGCCAATGGTCCGTAGAGTACTTGCTGGTGCCCACTGGTGGGGTGGGTATGCTAAGGTCTCACACCTGGTGAACTGACTGGATCTGACAGAAATGAGTTCAGAGGACACTGACAATGGTGGTCCTAGAGGGGTCTGTTATTTCCCTCCCACATAATCACCTTAATACTGAGTGTTCACACTTGGAGTCACATGGCCATTCAGAGTAAGTGGCAGAAGAGTACAGAACAAGTGGCCCTTGTGAGGAGCACCCCAACCTTTTCGCTTGCCTCAAACCAGCTAGGGCCTCTCTGCTCTATAGGCAGTGTGAGAATGGACAGTAGCCAAACACCAGGCTGGTCAACCCCCAGCCATGTTTACGACGCCTGCACAGCTGTGTGGGGATCAATCGTCTGAGGACATTGAAAGGGCACTGTAAACTGGCTGGTTCTTGTTACAGGCTTCCACGGCAGCCTCTTCGTGTGTTCGTAACGCATGTATGCATGTACGCATGTATGTATGTACGTACGTATGTACCTGTGTGTGTGTGTGTATGTGGGGGTTGCTCTTCCTATCTTTCCTGGGAGTATCAGGCAGGATGAGAAGTATCTTTGGGCTTGATCCCCTCCCTCCCATTGGTTAGTGGATTCAACCTGCCTCCAGGACTGCGGCATGTCTTCAGAAGGGAATAGGCTTAACTGAGCAATACTAAATGTTGAGGCATGAGCAGAGAAACAGCCAAGGGTGTCTTACAGGGTCCTCCTGAAGTTGCCATGAGGGCATTCATCCCCCTCCTCCTCATTTGGAAAAGGTAAACATGGATAACTGACTGCAGTCAAGACTCGGCCCACCTCTCCCAGCCTGTGCAGCGAGCCAGGCTGTTCACTCCACTCTGCCTGACAACATGCCGTCCTTGCCCTGCTTCCCTCTAGCTAGAGCTTGGCACAAGTGCACTGGTGACTCAGTCCTCTCTGTCCACAGGTCTTGCTCAATGGCCCCTTGCACACTAAATACGCTCCATCCACTTCTTTTAAAACGTTTTATTCAATAATATATATACTTTTAAAATAATATGTAACTGCCCGTCATGCCATCCGCTGCTCCTGTCCCGTCTGTGGAGCCTGTGGTCAGCGAGTCCTCGGGTTTGCTGAAGCAGCAGGCTGCCATGGGTCAAGGGCACGGGAGCAACAGTAACCAACAACCATTTTTGCATACCCTTCACATTTCCCATGCTTTCTGGGTCGGGAGGAAGTCAACAGGAAGCCAAAGGCATGTGAATCTTTTACATTCGGAAGTGAGGTCTGATTTACGGTGGTGGGCTGCCCTTCGGGTGGTCTAGTTCCTGTTCGCCAAGCCTGCCACCATTTTGTGTCTGCTCTCGGGACGTGATCTCGCTACACGCGTTAAGACGTTTTGATTTGGTTCTTGTTCTGCTTATGGAAAAGTGGGAGGAACCGCAACAGACCTGGGGAGAGACGGGAGGAGGGGAAAGAGGGCATTAATCAATCTGAGCCAGAGAGGCAGGCCACCTGGGACAGGGCGCAAGCTTGTCCTCACCATGACACTAGATGGGACACTCAAGGCATAAGCCCAGGCCAGTATCCTCTTCCTGCTCTTTGACCCCAACGGAGGCAGCCATCGGCCTGGCCTTCTGAGAGGAACTCTGGCCACGTGTCCCAATCTGTTCTGCCCTGTCCTTCAAATGTAGGTGCTTATGCAGATGCCTTGTGACCATCTTGCAAGCCAGACAACAGGTCCAGCCCATTTCTCAGATCTGACGCATTTACTGAGGAAGTCTTGAGTTTAGGAATCAGATGACTTGGTATTTACTCAGGGAAAAAGGCCAAACCCACTGTCACTGTAGAGAGCAGCAAGTGGGCTCAAAATTTCAACCCACCTCTGCAAACTAAGCTGTCTGGCATGGCCTCCTTCCACGGCCATCATGATAAAGCAGGAGGTTGAGAACCAGTGACTGGATTCTACAGACCACAATGTGGAACGCACTTGGCATTCAGGAAGCTGGCTCAAGCACTGGGAAAGGCTGCCCACGCTTGTTAGGAAATTACACTCCCTCCAAGCTCGAGCTGTTGTCCAAGGGTCCAATCACAGGGGATCCGTTAGGCAAAGAAACTGCATGCATGTAAGACCCGTACCATCAGCCAAGTGACAGCAGGCCCATGTTCACATGTGTGCTATAAATAGTGGTGGAGAGGGACTTTTACAAACGCCCAAGCCTGGGTCCCAAGGTTAAAGTCATGTAACAGAACCAGACAGTTCTGAGAATCAGGGGTCTTGAGGGATGCCACTTGTCTCACTCCTAAAGAAATCTCCACACCAAAGTGACAGCCTCAGCCACCACAGGTCTTAGAAGCTCCAAGTTTATAGGGCCTACCCCCACACCCCATAAGGTCCGAAGCAACCATTTGTCTCCTAGTTGGGAAGGCCAGGAATTGTTAACATAAATTTTATTTAGGAAAATGGATTTGACATGGGCACCACATAAGTCATCCAGGGCTACACCGAGGAACTGGGTTTGTAGAGTTCCTTTGGAAAAAGACCACAACACTGTTTTTTTTCCCCTGCAAACAGAAGGCTCCTTGGTTCTTGAAGATTATCCAAACTTGCCACTGGATATCAAGATTCTGTCCCCAATTTACCATTTACAGCAAGAAGAGCCACCAAGTGGAAAAAACTGTTAATTTATTGATTCAAAGTTTCTTTTTCTTTTAAAAATCCCAATACATCCAGTTCAGGGTCAAGGGTCACATTTGTAGCACATTGTTGGTTGACACAAAAGTATGTGTCTGCTGTATAATCCAACCTTGCCAGGTTCTACAACCAAGACCACCATGCAAAAGCAAGCACTCCTGGCCACCCCCTCCCTCACCTTCACCCTTCAGGTGATTTATAAAGCTCCCTGACTAACTCAGGTTCTTAAGAGCCCTGCTTGCTTCTGCTTTCAGAAGGGCCGACATTCTGCAACCACCTCCCCCAGCTCTTATCTAGTAACTCCCTCCCCTCCCTGTGGGTGTCTGGAAATCTGACCTGGGCTCCTACATTTATCTCAACATACATATAAACTTTTTCTATCCTTCCTGTCCCCCAAGTAGCTCTGCTGACACATTGGCATGCTCCTGGAGAACCTAGATTGTTTCTCTGAGGCCCTTGGCAACTACCTCTCAAGGGACACTGGACCCAAGCCAGGGACAGTGTCCTCTCCAGGCAATTGCAACAGGAACTTGGTATCCCCTAGTTTCATCCTTAGAAGTATGAGATCTTAAGCCTCACCTTTACAACATTTTTCTTACTGGAACTTTTCACCTGTCCCAAACAGCCACCTTCTCTAAGCTTCCGGGACTCCTAGCTCCTTTCTCTCATAGTTGGACTGAGAGTATCTTCCTTTCCCCAGGGAACCCATCTGCCCTTAGCATGGACGTGTTAGGGTAAGGTCCGTGAGGCCTGGCTGGGCACTCTGCTCTTCTAGGTCAAGCCTCAGCAAGATATGCCCTCATTCCACAGGCAATAGCTTCCTCCCAGCCACCTGCAAGGACAGGAGCAGATCAGCTGACTGGTGCCTAAAAAGAACAAACTGTCACCAACACTTATCAGTCCAGCCAACCTTGCAGTAGATACCAAGCAGAGACTGAGTTGAACTCAGCCCCGCAGCAGCTTCTTACCACTACCCATGCACGCTCTTCAAGCCAGGCACAGGCATACCTGAGACAACAGTGCAACACTACCCTGTTCCCCACAGGTTTTTGTGTTGTGGTTTTTTTTGCTTTTCATTAGGAAATAATTAAGTCCTTGTCATAGGCACTTTTAACCAGTAATAAGGTAATGAAACAAATGAGAACTACTGAGATGAGTCTAAAAAGAATACATTCACTGAAAAGGATACTGGGTGGGTAAATTTACTAGTTTAGTCTGAATATAAGACTAGACTCCCACCCCTACTCCTACACTTTAAAAACCAGGGAGACTCTCCAGGGGGCCGGACCAAGGTGTACCTGGTACACATATATACCAAGGTAGATCTGGAGACAGGCAAAAAAAAGGTCTACATGATACTGCAATTTGGGAATGGCCAGCCTAAGCATCAAGTACAAACCCAGAGGGAGCATTTCAAGCCCAAGGCGGAGAGAGGTGAAGTGCAGTCACTGCTGCATCCATGCCCCGCTGGGCTGTGTCACTCAAGGACCTCTCCCCCAGAGCATGCCAGGGGTTGGGGGGGAGGGGGCAGGGGAATATGGCCAACTCTATTCTCAGATGTTTGGACTGTCTCTGGAGGACCCAGGGCAGAGAGGTGGGATTACTGTAAACTGAGACCCTCCAACAAGCTCTTGAACAACTTAGAGAGGAAAGAGGAGCTTGGGTCATCAAGGAGATGGGGTCAGAACAGCAAATGATCACCAAGGATCCAGGCTGCCTGTGACGGCACATGAGAACCCCCGTGGTAATCCCCAATACTTGAGGTTTGCTACCTGACATATTAACACAGGCCATATCTCAGCCATGCTATGTTTCCGGCTCTCAGGAAGAACAAATATATCCATGGAAACACAAGTTGCAACGTGAGGAGGCAGCAGCTCTATGAATGTATGTCCTGGTTCACAAAGAGCTTAAAGATTTTAAAAACTTTATTGTGTTTGTGTTTACATGCCACAGCATAGGAGAAGGAAGAGGACAACTCATGGAGTAGCTTCTCCCTCTACCACATAGTTGGGGGCTAAACTCAGACCATTAGTCTTGCTGCGAACGCCTTTCCCTGCCATGCCACTGGCCCCAGATCTTAATCTATAAGCTCAACTCCGTACTATCAAGAGGAGTTACATTTGCCTTTTAAGTTCCCACAGACCAAACGACAAAATAGAATCTGCATTAGAAATGAACCTGCTACCAATACCAATACAAGTTTATTGGAATTTGGAATGTAAACAGATGTTTCAAACAAACAATCTAACCTTATAAAAATGTATGGCATTATTAAATAGTTCCTGAAGAAACCTAAGTGTGATGTGGATATCTCAAGCATGTTAGGTCCCCAGTGCTGAGGTGTGGCTGCAGCCAAGGAGAGGGGACTGGCTGGCAAACCCTGTCAGTGACCAATCTCCCACAAATGAAAATCAGCCCTATTTAAAAACAAAAAACAAAAAAACAAAAATGAAACACAAAATTTAGCTTTTGCTAACATTAAGGGTTAGCACAGTGGATCTATAAAGCTTTGACACTTGCTCCAGGAGCCCCGCTTCCTCCCGCAAGCCATGGCCATCCCTCTCCAGCCAGCTGCAGGAGTCACAGGACAGCCTTACCACAGGCCAGCGCCTGCATGCAAGAGACTTCTTTGCCATCAAATTCATGTGTGACCTATCAGAGCTGCAAACGTCCATCATCCTGACTGCAGCCAAACCTGTTTGTCACAGGGCTAAAAGAGAGGGAAGATGGTGGTAGGCCTTTTTGCACCTGTGAGGTCTTTCCTGAATAAATCCTAATAGAACATTTTCCTCCCTATTTGTCCTGCCTGAAGACTAACTTTCCAGCTGTAGCTATGGTTCTGAACAAAAATAGTCTTTGTTTTAAGTGGAGCATTGAAGTAGTGCTCTCACAAAGATGTGCTGAGAAATGATGAGGTTTTCCTTACAAGGCCAAGAGGAAAAAAGCTAAAAAGAAAAAAAAGGCAACAAGATTCAATAGATAGGTAAATCAATAAAGGTGAGCCCCAAGTTATGCACACAGCATGGAACATCTAATGATCCTGGGACCTGTTCATGGCATCTCAAGATTTATAGTGCCATCTTCTGACACCACAGAGGACATGGTGAGAGCAACAGCAGTTTGCTTCCAAATGAACACACTTAGAAGCAAACTGCAGGAATGTGGTACATTTCCTCGAGAGCTCATGTCATAAAAAAATACATAACACATGAATTTGTAAAAGCTTAAAAAAAATACTGTCACTGTTTTAATTCTTTTTTTTTGTAAATGAGGCTGGTGTGTCAGAATAGACTGCTGACTTTTGCTAAAACTTGAGCCCGAATTCTCACAGAAAATCAGACCACAATGGAATAGATAGGAAGTCAGATATTCAGAGCTTGTTGACTGAACTGGTTAATTCAACAGTGGCATCCTGTTAAATGTAGGTACGTGTACAACAACTCCGAGCTTCTCATCTCCCATGCATTCCAAAGGGAGAGTCCCCTAGATCCTGAACTGTGGGCTCTGCCACACTGCACAGCGCAGCTCCCTGCAGACTAATACTGGGGAGTTTCTTGCTTTTGACAGACTTTAGGTCTTTACTCTTCTTTGCCTTTAGAAGGAATGATTAGAATTTCTTTTTATCACACTGTAGTTTCCTTCAAGTTTTTGTTTGTTTGTTTGGTTTTACTGGCAAGCATCAGTGCCGCATTACCGTCGATTCCCCAGGCTTCATCGTGCTGCGGTCAGACCACTGGAAAGCACGGTGTTCTCAGCACAAGGCTGGGACTGCTCCTTCACCACCGGGTCTGCAAGAAAGCACAGGTTCCCCACACCAGCATCAGCACTGAGACTACAGTGAGAACGCCAACCTGCCTTTCTTCCTCTACCTGGACATTCATGTGGGACGTAGGTCACACAAAAACCATGCATCAAGGCAGGATCAGGAAAGAATTCCTTTTTTTTTCCTCCCTCAAAGAAGGGTCTAGAAACCCATAGTTTCACACATGCTCGGCAATCAATCTACCACTAAGTCACTGCCTCAACTCCTACTGAACACTGGATTTTGGGATGAGGTTTTTACAAGGAGCTCAGACTAGCCCTGAACTCTCCCTCTTCTTCACCCTGATCTTCTTGTGCAGCCAGGGTGGCTTCATGCATACTGGGTAAATTTTTTCAAGATGATTCTTCTACTTCCTTAAAATATAGACCCAACTGCTGAAAAGCACAGAAACCCTAACTTACCACTGTTCAAATTTATACCAATATCTTCTTTGAGTACCAACATCATACTCAGCCCCTAAATTCTTTAAAGCACATACAATGATAAGCATATCATGAAAAGATGAAAAGAGCCAGTGATGGGCTAGAGAGATGGCTCATCAGTTAAGAATACTGACTGCGGCCGGGCGGAGGTGGCGTACGCCTTTAATCCCAGCACTTGGGAGGCAGAGGCAGGTGGATTTCTGAGTTCGAGGCCAGCCTGGTCTACAGAGTGAGTTCCAGGACAGCCAGGGCTACACAGAGAAACCCTGTCTCGAAAAACCAAAAAAAAAAAAAAAAAAAAAAAAAAAAGAATACTGACTGCTCTTTCAAAGGTCCTGAGTTCAAATCCCACCAACCACGTGGTGGCTCACAACCATCTGTAATGAGATCTGACACCCTCTTCTGGAGTGTCTGAAAAAAGCTACAGTTAACTTACATATAATGAATAAAAACATCTTAAAAAAAAAAAAGCCAGTGGCAGTCTCTTGACTTAAAGGAGCAATGAGCAGTTTATTTAGATAATAACCAAATAATGAATTATGTGAAACATTCATCAGGTTGTTTTTGTTATTATTTCTGAGAGAGAACCTCAGTGTATACCTTAGATGGCCTCAAATGTGCAATCCGTACGCATATGCACATCTCATGAGTTTACACTAATATTGCTTTCTATTTTACTGGTTTTGTTTGCTTTTTGAGTCAGGGTTTCTGTGTGTAGCCCTGGCTAACTATCCTGGAACTCAATCTGTAGTCCAGACTGGCCTAGAACTCAGGGATTTACCTGCTTCTGCATTTTGAGTTCTAGGATTAAAGGTATTCATCAGTATACCTAGCTTTAAAAACAAACCCCAGAGTCTTAACTATGTATTCCTGGTTGGCCTCAAATAGATTTGACTACCTTCTGAGTGGCTGATTTAAAGGTGTGTGCCACTGCTGGGCAGTAGTGGTGCACGCCTTTAAATCCCAGCACTTGGGAGGCAGAGGCAGGTGGGTTTCTAAGTTCAAGGCCAGCCTGGTCTAAGAGCGAGTTCCAGGACAGCCAGGGCTACACAGAGAAACCCTGTTTCAGAAACCACCCCCCCCCCAAAAAAAAGGTGTGTGCCACCACACTGGGCTATACCAGTATTCTTAAAGTGGCCTACCTCACAGGGCAAAAGGAGCTCTGTGTTAGAAATTAGAAAGCAGACAACTGAATGTTATCTGTCTAAGGCACAGAAGGCTGTAAGTTTGAAACCATAGCAATATGCTCTTCATATCAGTTAATATTATTAGGAATTAAACTCTAGAGGTAAAAAGGAAAGAAAAAAAAATCACACAGTGGCCAAACAACACACCAAGTTCATCTTGATTCAGAGTGAACTAAGAGTCAAGTCACTACCCAGCCTCTTCCAGGACTAGACAAAGCTACCTCTTCAAGCACATGGTAAAGTGTATGTGAAATCTCAATGGGGAGAACTACTACACTCAAACCATAAGCAGGTACAGGAGCACACATGCTCCGTGGAAGATGTTAGAGGCAGAGTCCAGCTGTCACACCTGCCTGTTCTCTCGCCTCAGAGCCCTCTTATTCACACATTGCTTCCTTTAGAAACACATTAGGGGGGTGGAGAGATGGCTCAGCTGTTAAGAGCACTGACTGCTCTTCTGAAGGTCCTGAATTGAAATCCCAGCAACCACATGGTGGCTCACAACCATCCATAAAGAGATCTGACATGCTCTTCTGGTGCGTCTGAAGACAGCAACAGTGTGCTTAGATATAACAATAAATCAATCTTTAGGCCTGAGAGAGCAGGGCTGACTGGAGCGAGCAGAGGTCCTGAATTCAAATTTCCAGCAACCACATGATGGCTCACAACCATCAGTACAGCTATAGTGTACTCATATACATAAAATAAAAAATATTAAATAAATCTTTAAAAAAACACATTAGGGTGATCTAACTACTTTTATACACATTTTATGGTTGAAAAAAAAATTCCTAGATACCTTCAGTCTACAAGATCAGGGTAATGGAGGTGGGTAGACAGCCTGGCCTCAGAGGTACTACCAAGGAATAAGCAAACACCTTTGGGAACTAAGAAAAATCATCTATAAAGTGGCCTCAGTGACCTAAAATAAAACTTAAAGCCAAATATCTAGTGTTCTGACTTGAAGATAAAGGGTGAGAGTTTTGTCTTTTAATAACTCACAGGGCTGGAGAGTGGTTAATAACTCACAGTGGCTAAGAGCACTGACTGTTCTTCCAGAGGTCCGAAGTTCAATTCCTAGCAAGCCATGGCTTACAACCACCTGTAATGGGATCTGACACCTCTTCTGGTGTGTATGAAGACAGCTACTCTACAGTGTACTCTTATATACATAAAATAAATAAATAAATAATACTAAAAAAAAAAAAAACCACCCAAAGAACTCACAGAAGTATGGGTGCTCCATGGCCTCTTTGGCGGTCAATCTCTGTTGATGGTCGTACCGCAGGAGCTTGTCGAGAAGATCTAGGGCCTCGGGGCTGACAAGATGTCTGTTCTCACTATGGATAAAGTTTTCCCAGCGCTTCCGTGAATGTCTAAGAAAAATAGGGAGTCATTACTCTTCTGAGACTAAACAACATGAAAAATTCTCCTCTACTAGATCCATTATCACCCCTTAGAACAGTGCACTATGTGAAGCAGCTGGAGCTCACTCTTACTGTACCCACGTCACATAGGCCAGCACTTCCATAAACAGCCACACCCACTTATAACCATGCTGTACTGACAAAACCTGCTCAATCATTAGATAGGCAGAATCTGCTTAAAACTTCTACATCGAGTTTGAATTGGTTCAATCTTTCTGGATTATTCTTATGGCCCCGTCTTTTCAACAACTGTGAGTACGGCCTGTTGGTGACTAAACAACAATGGGCAGGTTGATAGATTTAGAGAATTGGCTTTAGAAACAAACGGTTTGCCTTTAATCCCAGCACTTGGGAGGCAGAGGCAGGAGGATTTCTGAGTTTGAGACCAGCCTGATGTACAAAGTGAGTTCCAGGACAGCCAGGGCTACACAGAGAAACCCTGTCTCGGGGGGGGGGGACAAATGGTTTCATACCACAATGTGTGAAGACCACCAGCCAAACATTTCCTTTTAGCAAACTGCACTGTAGCTGGGCATAGTGGTGCACATCTATAATCCTAGCACTCAGGTTGAGGCCAGCCATGGCTAAGCAACAAGACCTTGTCAAATAAATGAACAAACAAATTTCTAAACCATACAAATCTACACTGTACCTGAAAATTCAGTATGCCTTAATATTTATTGTAAAACTTACTTCAGAAAATAAGCCATTCATTTCTTATTTAATGAAATATAGTTTTCCAGGACTTCATCAAAGTAAGTATATTTAGGGCTGGGGAGATGGCTCAGCTGTTAAGAGCACGAGCTGCTCTTTCAGAGTTTCTTTTTTTTTTTTTTTTTTTTTTTTAAATTTTTTTTTTTTTTTTTTGGTTTTTCGAGACAGGGTTTCTCTGTGTATTCCTGGCTGTCCTGGAACTCACTTTGTAGACCAGGCTGGCCTCGAACTCAGAAATCCTCCTGCCTCTGCCTCCCAAGTGCTGGGATTAAAGGCGTGCGCCACCACCGCCCGGCTCTTTCAGAGTTTCTGAGTTCAATTTCTGACAACCACATGGTAGCTCTTAACCATCTCTAACTCCAGTTTCAGAGGACTCCTATTTTGGCTCTGCAGACACCAATACATACATGGTACATATACATGCACACAGATAAAACATGCTTACATATAAACCAGAAAGAAGTAATTTAAAAAATTAAGTATGCTTTAACCAAATAAACATTTCCCCCTGTTACATTATGATTTTGTCTTCCATTTGCTTCCATAGGATCTCATGATTGCCAGGCTGGCTTCAAACTCAATGATCCTCCTGCCTCCTCCTCCTTGGTTTTGTGATTAGAGATATCCATGTGTACACATGGCTTATTTTCCATCTTCTATTGATAAGTAGGAGTCCTAGCTAAAAGGAGGCTAAAGCAGGTAGATCTCAATATCAATACTGGTTTTGGAAAGGGGAAAGAAACTGGATTTTGTATAACCTTCCAACTTCTGAAACAGAGCAAAGTGCACCCTTCCTCCCTCCCCATCCCAACCTCCTTCTCTTTTTTACTTACTGTCCCAGGATATCATTGAAGTGTGGATCTAGGTCTATGTGGTACTTCTTCAGATACCCATATAGCTCATCTGTCCCCAGAACCTTGGCAATTCGAACAAGCTGAAATACAAAACAAACTGACCAAATCAAGCACAGAGCTTCCCATGAGCCTTAGAGAACACTGAGCCAGACCTGGGAATCAGGAGATTCCATGTCACTCAGATCTCTAAGAACTTAACAGAGACCTGAATCTAGGATAAACAAAAAGGACTTAAGGACACAAGTCTCACAGGAATCCAAGTTTCTAAACTGTTTTTAAAGGGTAAATGTAATTTAGAATGCTAATATCTTTGGAGACATTATGATCTAATGTCTAGAATCTGATTTTGTTAGACAAAGAAGTGTTGTGCGTTGTCATAGAGATTAGGATATCAAAATTACTCAAACAAAACATAGCCATCTTACATTGGCAGAAATTTTTATAATTAATGCAAATTGAAGTTATAATTTTATATTGATATACAATTTATAGAATGATATAGATTTAAGGTTTTCATTGATGTACATTTCTTATATTAATACTAGATTTAAAATTAATATTGTTACTCTTTGATAGGTACTGCGTCTGTACAACTCTTCTAAGAATACAAGGCTTGGACACAGTCCTTCTAATAACTGCCATTACAAACTGTTTAGGATGATTAAGTATTATATTCTGATTTAATGATAAAGTTTTTAATTTACTCAAATAGAAATGACTAAGAATAGTTAAGGTATAACAGTTCAGATATACTTTAAATAGTCTTTAAAGGCGACAGAAGTCTACAGAATACCACATTTAAGGCCATTTCATTATTAAAGATCATCTGACTAGAAAAAAGTCTGCTCCCAACTACACCCCTTTCTTGGTTCAAATAAAAAAATTAAACATCAATAGAACTGCTCCAGTCGTGGCAAGATAACCACTAGGGGAAAATTGCCTCAATTTATCTACAGACAAAAAAATACTGCCTAGGAAAAGGCCACACTATGCGAAATAGTCGACTGATAGCTCTGCCAAGATAGGGTAAGCTGTCCTTCAAGATTCTGCTTTACAAAAGTCTGTCGGATGATCCTGGGCCAGAAGGCTAAAGACTGATGCACTAACATTTTGAGGAATTAGGGACTGTCCAGGTAGTCAGCTGTCTCTACAAAATGGTTAAGTTTTGGAAGCTATGTTTTGTGCTTTCTATATTTTCAGGTAATATTTAAGTCATTCTTGGATTTCTGATGGGATTGAAGACAAGTTATAGTGCATAGCCAACTCAAGCTGTTTAACAGTAAAAGAGATGATATAGATTTGAGAGGATGATTTTCAGATAGTATAGAAGCTAAAACAAGGACATAATTCAGATATAAAACTGTAAGCTTTTTATGTTAGGATAGATGGTAGAATGCTTTATCTAAATTGACAATATGACAGACTAGGTATTAAGTGTATCTTATACTTTATAAATTGCATAATTTAAATAGTTGTACTCAATTTATATCTGAGGATTTTAATTGGACAAAAAGGGGGAAATGTTGAGGGTTGCCCTGGTGCTGTTTATATTCTAATGTTAATTCTGCTTCCTCAAGAGGGGCTTCCCAAAGGAGGAGTACTCAGGTGATTTCATGTGAACTTTCTCCCCATGTTAACTGGTCAAATAAAGGCTAGAGCTTGTGATTGGGCAGTGGAAGGGAAAGGTGGGGCTGGAAGTTTTAGAGAGGGGGAAGAGAGGAAGGATGAAAGACAGAGGTAGAGGAGGTGAGGATGGAGCAGTACCATGTGGCCGGGAGAAGCCGGGAGAAGCCACGAGTAGCGTAGCAAGGGATCTCACAGATGGGGACTAGGGTAGTGTAGTGGTAAATCTGCCTAGTCTAGGTGTGCAGCTTATAAATATTGTAACTCAGTTGTATATTTTTTGCTCAGACTTATTGGGGTTGGAGATTTACTGCAACAAAGAGGTACCTTATGTCTTAGACCCATTTTGAAGGTTCAGCACAGACAGCAAATGTCTGCATGCTTTGGGGTCACACCACAGACACAATTCTGAACAATTCATCAGCTTACATAGTAGCCCATATAGAGTGATATTCATGGCTCATATATCTCTAATATTTGTGACATAACAGTGACCAATCTGCTCACCTGGTCATAGTTGTCCTGCCCATGGAAGAATGGCTCCTTTCGGAATATCATGCTTGCTAACATACAGCCCAAGCTCCACATATCCAAGCTGTAATCATACATCTGAAGGCAGTAAGGATGGCTGATTAGTCAAGGATGGTTAGAAGCCCTTTCCTTCTATTGATGGAGTTTCTAGCATTCATCTGACTACTGAAGATTAGCCCTTATTTCTGAGGCACTAGGGCCTTATACACATCAGGCAAGCTCTATTCTCAGCCTTTCTGCAGTAATTTTATAACTAAAAGTCACTCTTCCCTTAAAAAAACAGGGGGGGGGGGGCAGCAGCAAGAAGCTCAGCTGGTAGACTGTGTCCAAGGCTGCCAACCCCATCAACCCAATCCTTATGCCAAGAACCAACATTGTGGAGAGAACAAACACCTCTTGCAAGCTGTCTTCTAACCCTCACGAGTGGGCTATAGCACAAGTAAGTTTATATATACATAATGAATAATAATAATAACTGGGTTTTGTATGTATCCAAATTGACTACATACATAGCAAACCAGGAAAATATAAAAGTAGTGCAGAGCAGCTTCACTGACACGTTCACCTGATAGTCCACAAGGAGCTCTGGTCCCTTGAAGTACCTCGAGGCCACTCGAACATTGTACTCCTGAGCAGGATGGTAGAACTCTGCCAGACCCCAATCAATCAGTCGGAGCTATGAGAAAGACAAGACAAAACAGACCGTGAGAGATGCTCTTGGAGATGCCCACGCCTGTGACGAGGCCACAGCACCTATCTACACAGGTATTGACCACACAGTGTACCCAAGGAAGACTACACTTCAAAAATTGCAGATGAAATCATTTCTGGAGCAGAGTACTTGGAATGTTTCCGGGTTTTTCCCTTTAAGTTACCCTGGTCTTTTACTCTCTCCAGATCAGAGCTGAGCCTTTTTTTTCTGCCTCCATGCTACTTATATATGGAACACGCTCCCCTATCACTCCCGGCTCTTAACATGAGCTTGGGGCAATACTGAAGGACATGCATGGCCCCCTCCAGGCAGACGCATTGGACACTGCTGTAACTGGTTATTAAACTAACACTGGCTGTGACAGCCAGAGTTGGAGGGACCCAAGTGTACTTCTTAGGGCTAGCTGGACTGGAATGATCATGAAGAAGTGAAGTAGAAACCACTGTTGTAGTTTCTTCCTAAGGCCCTTTGAACACTAGAACTAAAATAAAACCAGTGATTGTAGTCATGGTCACCATGTACTTTCCTGGAACTAATACAGGAGACTAGAGAAGTCACAGTAATGCAGTCTACAGACAGCACAGACAGCGTCGTGTCTATAGATACCACAGTGCTACTGGACAATGTTTCATCTTTCCTAAGCCTTCAGCAAAGGTTTGGTGCTGCCTGGCTGGATTGGTACCTTTTTTTGTTGGTGATCTATCATGACATTGTGAGGTTTCACATCCCTGTGCATGATTCCCTTGCTGTGGCAGTAATCCAGAGCCTAGTAGGTAAGAAAGCACAGAGAAAAGTAAGCAAACCCTTTACCGCCCCAATGCAAACACATTCTTATTATGTGACACTTTAACTTGAATAGAGTCTCAAAAAGGACAACTTACTGCCTTTAAGAGAAAAAAAAAAATGCTCTCTGTGGACACTACAGCTGGCAGCCAGTAGAAAGGAGGCTGAAGGTTGCTTTAAAAAGAAGGGAATGGGAACCAGAATGTGGGACTTGAAGACTAACATCCTAATACATCTTTCAACAAGGCAGACTTAAGCATGTGAGTTTTCTAGATTAAGCATTTATATTTTACTTAAATATAAAATCGGAGGTACTTTTAAGAACTAACATTACAATTCTGAGAGAAATGATTTCCTGTAATAGAATCACTATGACAGGCTCTTATGTGTTGAAGCCTGTGATCTTTACTAAGTTGAAAACCCCGTAACCATTGCCACCACACTTCGCAACTCTCAGGACCTAATTCCCATGCCATGCGACTTACAGTCGCTCACTGCTGGATCCGCTCTCTGATTTGGAGATTCCCTGTCTCCTTTCTTTCACTTTTTGAGACTGAATAATTTCATGAACTTAGTTTGTTGCACTGGCATTTCTACTTTTGGCCATTGAAAACATACTGCAATGAATAATCATGTGGAAGTTTTTTGGGAGGATATTCATCCATTTATCTTGGGTAGATTTTTAGGAGAAGTTTCTTGCTGAATGAGAACTTTACACTTTCTAAGGAACTGCCTGTTTTCTCAAGTCCAACACATGATGGTTCCAGTTTTTCTACACACTGGCCAACATCTGTCACATCCTTTTTTATTCAGATGGGTTGAAGTAGTATCTTAAATGTGTTTCTGATTTGAATTTCCTTATTAGTGATGAAACAAAGTTTTTGTCAAGTGTTTGTCAGTCTATAAGTTGTCTTTGAAGAAATGTTGATTTAAATCTTTTATCTTTAAATTTATATTAACATGCCTTTTTCCTTTTTAATTTTACACAACTCAGTTTGGTTACTCTCTATTCTTTCTGTACCCAGCCTGGCTTCAGAGTCAATACAGCTAACAGAATTCTTAGTTTTGCTTAATTTAAATAGCTACAGATGTAAGATCTAAGGATGTACAGATCTACAGATGTACAGATCTAAGGACATCTGGAGGCTTTACAATCTAATACCATGGAAAGATTGATTTACTTTACCTATGTTCTATTTCCATTTTTTGTTTTGCTTTACAGTAGATGTAGCAAGACTGCAATGTGCTCTTGTACCTTCTTTCAACTGGTATTTATTTACCCAGAATTTCATAGTTCCCACCCATATCCATCTCTGCAGCTGTCTTATGAAACCAAGGTCCATGAGGACACACACCCCTAAATCTGAATCCGATCACATAAAGCCTGGGGGTAGGGGTAGTCAGTGAGCCGCCCCCCACAGCCTTCAGCCTCAGTTTCTTCTACATTTTCAGCAAGGTTCAATATATCCTGTTTTCTATGAGAAAATGTTGATTTCTTCCATTTTATCTAGTCTTTGTCAAAGATCTAATTCAGACAATACCTGGGATATGAAAAATACATAATGGAATCAAGGGCTGAGCCAAAAAAAAAAAAAAAACCAAAATAAAACAAAACAAACAAAAAAAACTCCAAAAGCAGCAATTAGTTCTTGGCAGGGTCCACTGGCTAGACGTCTACAATGTGGGTTACTAGCATGCCTGTACATTCCCTGAGGGGTACTTCTGTTTTAGTATCTGCTACAGCTTCTGCTCACAGTCATGAAAGATCTATTTTCATGTGTCCACTGGGATTCTTTGCCTCATTAACAGTAAGACATAGATCACTGCCATCACTGGACACCAGTATGACCAACAGCACTGAGAGCAGACGTGCTAGGTTTTGTCTTCGTCTAGCTTGTGCTAGCTAAAAATCCAAGACCCGAAACTGACTTCAATGAGCTCTTGAGAAGAGGACAGTGGTTCTTTCTCATAGTGCAAACTTGGGGGTTCTGGGAAGACCTCTAGGAAAGGGACAGCTTGATGTTCACAGTACACAAGCGTCTTCCCACTGCTTCCCGCTTCCTTCCACAGGAAAGGTGGGCCAGGTCGAGCAGTCTATCCTTACTAACACAAGCTCAACTGACACTAGGGAAGTCTACCCAGCATTCTGTAGTGACAGGCAGATCACTCAAGAATTAATTATAAAGAAAGCACTTATTTCAGGAAGCCAGATCTGCAAACTTCCACGCCCAAAGTCCAGCCTTGCTTCAACCTGGTATTTTGTTTGAGCAATGTTTTTCAGTTTCCATACAAATGCCATCTTGGCAATTTTCTTTTTTTCTTTTTTCTTTCTTTCTTTTTTTTTTTTTTTTTGGTTTTTCAAAACAGGGTTTCTCTGTGTAGCCCTGGCTGTCCTGGAACTCACTTTGTAGACCAGGCTGGCCTCGAACTCAGAAATCCTCCTGCCTCTGCCTCCCAAGTGCTGGGATTAAAGGCGTGCACCACACTGCCTGGCTCTGGCAATTTTCTTAATTGAGGTTCACAAGCACTGAACTCAAGAGATCTGCCTACCTCTACCTCACAAGTGTTGGGATTAAAGTTATGTTGGCCAATTCTGTATTTATGATGCACTTCTAGGGGAGTTTAACAGTTGTTATTAAGTTCTTAATTATCCATTGCCCTAAAAGGTTCATAAGACCGGTTCACAGTGCTTTACTGCAGTGTTCACCAAGACAAATGAAAACAGGCGTCCTTTATTTGATGATGCTTCAATTTTATAGTACTTGGTATTTGTCACTTAGAAGGTTCACCCAGCACTTCTCTCTTGCTCTAGTCAGTGCAGGTGAGGTGCAGATATTCTCATACAAGAAAGAGATGTTAAAAGACAGTTTGAAAAAAAGAAGATGGCTGCAAATGTCTGCCAATTATGTATACATCCCTCTTCATGACTTTCCCATCAAGAAATAGTAATTGCTAGGTGATGGCGATTGGCTTCAATCCCAGCACTCAGGGGGTAGAGGTGGAGGCAGGCAGATCTCCTGAGTTTGAGGATACCCTGGAACCCGGTCTACAGAGGGAGTTCCAGGAGAGAAACCCTGCCTTGAAAAACTAAAAAACCAACCACATGCCCCCCCCCCGCCCCAATCCCAACCAACAAACAAACATTTTGTACCAACCAATTCAGCAAGCATATTGAAGTTGAGGGCCAACTACAGGACTAACTTTGGCAGGCTGCATGCTGGAGTTCCCATTCTCTTACTGTTACTTGGAAGACAGGACCTCAACTATTCCAGCAACCCACATCACACAGGGACAGAAATGAGCCCAACCCAGACTATCTCATCTTAGTCAGGGGGACTTGACTCTAAAAAAAGGTGCCAGGCCAACTCATGAAATTATAAGCAATGAAAAGCCATTTTAAAAAAGTCTTTAAGTCTGAGGTTCCTTGACATAGAGAAAACTAGGAATAACTGGCCAAGAAAAAACTCCAACTGCCAACAAGAGCATACACAGGGGTTGGGAACTTTGTATAACAGCCCTGCATCCTTGTTTGGCCAATCTTCCAAGTTTTATTGAAAATCTGTGAGGTCTCACAACAGAATTCTCAGAACTTAAGCCTCACTAAGTTCTCTATTAAGAAATATTCTGCTTGAATTCTCTATATTTTTAAAATCTCAAAAATACAAGCCTGTGGGAAAAAGCACCACCAACAAATGCCACTTACTTTAAGTAGTTCATACATATAAAACCGGATATCAAAGTCAGTCAGGATCTGGTAGAGTTGCTGAAACAGATTTCAGAAAGCAGAAAGTTAATTTAGTCTGACTGTATTGTAATATTTTATTTTATTTTTGTTTTTTTTTCCGAGACAGGGTTTCTCTGTATAACCCCAGCTGTCCTAGAACTCACTCTGTAGACCAGGCTGGTTTGAACTCTGAAATCCACCTGCCTCTGCCTTCCAAGTGCTGGGATTAAAGGCATGCACCACCACTGCTCAGCTTTTTTCTTTTCTTTTTTGTATTCTGATATTCTAAACCCTGGCCTTCCCCTGCAAACAGTGCTTAGGTTATGGACACCCAGGAATTCACTGCCTGACGTGGCATGGCAAAGACAAGGAGTCTAACATTTCCACCTTCAATAGAGAATGGGGAAAGGAGGGAGTTCTGGGAGAGGAAACACTCAATGAAGTGCTCCACGAAACACTTCAATAACCACAGCCACACTGCTGTGAGGTCCAAATTGTTGAACTGTGCACAGACTCTACTGCACAGCAAGCTGAGCTTAACCCCATTCACAGCAGAACTACTCCTGGGGATTCCAAGTAGTGTTAGGAGAATAAAACAGTTTGTAAAAGAAACAAGAAATGTGAGACATTTGGAGACAGCAAGAGACTTTCCAAAAATCTATGCTCTGTTCTCCAAACAATACCAGGCTGAAAAAAAAAAAAGATTTACAGAATAGGGCATTTAAAAAATAAAAGACAGCAGTGTCAAACATGACAACACAACATGCTCATGGAAACTTTCATAGTTTGAAATAAATTTCAGTTTCTTAGAGAAGAGTACCAGAATCATTAAAGTACCCCAAGCCCAGTCAGATACTATGCACCTTTGATAATTCTAAGTAAGTCTCCTTTCTGTCAATGTAGGTAGCACTTTCTACAAATCAAGTTAGTTGGAATGGCTTTAAACTTTTACTCGATTAGAAGAGAGACTCACACATCAGGGTCCCTTCAAGGACTACAGAATGGATATACACTGTAATTCTATAAAGAGGAAAATAAAACTGCTTATTGGCAAAAATTAAAACAAAACTAATAAAAGTTGTTTTCCAAGTCCAGGTGTAGAAGAAAGTCCCTCCCCCCAACCCCATGGCCTTTAGGGAAGAATAACTAGCCCATCCAGCTTAGTAGGACTGTGCACCTCTATTGGCCTCAGACAGCTGCTGGCTCAGGCCCACAAGCCACTGTGTTGCTAGGGGCTCAACCCTGGGCGGCTCTTGAGAGCTGAGCTGTACTCGAGCATACTAGTTCATCAATTCTGCCAGGGACTTTCAGCTAAGGCTTCTGTCTTCCCAGCCTTGTGCTTCAAAGCAGATTTCTTATCTACTACTTGGTCACAACTTGCAACTAGGATGTACAGGTTTTAGATACCAACTAGGCTGAGACAGATCAATTGTACAGGCTGTCCTAAACTGAATCACGAGGTCAATAAATAGTCCAGAAAAGAGATAAAATTCACAAACTCTCAAAGTGCTAGGATCTTTATTTCCAGAAAACCAATGGGCTATTTTATTTGAACATTTAATCTATAAAAAGCTTTTCTTATACCATATACTATATATATTCAAATCATAGTATGAAGGGCCTATGGCATAAAAAATGTTCTTGGGCTGTCAATAAAGCATTTCCGATTATTCGAACCAGTAATGTACCACTTTTACTGAATATGAAAGACATTACCTACACAACAGTGCTTGGATCTATTCCATTACAAAGCACTGAATGGGGAGCCACCACTCACCACCATGACCCAGGAGTTCTTGGTGGGAGAAATTTAAGCTCCATCTATCTGGGTTGGCCACCTGGCTTCTAATTAAAGCCTCTCTAGGGCACCCTGGCTTCCTTTAATAGTTGTTGCTACAATCCCCACTGCAGGCTCCAAGAACCACCCTCTCTGAAGACACCTACATGTATCTGCCCTCCATTGTCCCTTTCCAGTGCTCCTCTCCCAAACCATCCTATTAGTTTTCTACAGAGAATCAGGAGTCTCCCTGCTTTGAATCCTGCCCCTCTGAGGCAGTGGTTCTCAACCTTCCTGGTTAGCGCTGCAGCCCTTTAATACAGTTCCTCATGAATTAGCACCAGGTACTGGCAGCAGTCTGGAGTTCAAGAAGTAAATCCTCACTGCTGTGAACATAAACCTGTACCTGCCTAGAGCTCCACGGTCCTACTGCCTGAGTGCCTGGCTATGTACTCATGAGGGAAACAGGTGCCCTTAGCACTACCCTGGTGGCTCCAGATCTGTGAACTCTTTCCCACTTTCCCAAATATAATACATCCTGGATCCATTGCACAGCTGTAACCTACACCCATTTTCACTACCAAACCCTCAAGCCAAGTCCTCTTACAGCAGGATATCTAGCAGGTCTAGCTCCTCCACATTTGCTTTTATAATGCTTACCAGTTAGTGGAACAAAACAGAACCTATCTTCCAAGAACAGAGTCCATGGGAAATTAGAAAGAAAAACTTTGTAAGAAACACACTTTCCCTCCAGCTATGTGGAGAATATTATTACCCAAGCAACTACAGAATGCTGGCAGGAAGTAAACAGTTTGCAAATTTGCATAAAGAGACTTATCAAAAACAAACCAAACTCATATTTCCCGGAAGATTATGAGCTCACAAGTAAAGGCACTTGCTGCCACACCCAATGACCTGAGTAAGATCCCTAGGACCCATATAGACAAAAAAGGACTGACTCCTGCAAGCCCAATTTTCACACACACACATTATGACACATGTATATGCATGCATGCACACTAAATGTAATAAAGTGAAAGTAGTAAGGAAAAAAACCTTTCCCATTCCAATTCAGCTGCAAAGCCTCAACCACACACACGTTACCTGAAATCAGTTCTACTACAGGAATAATCTAAGAAGCTTGGTTGAATATATCTATCTTGGGCTTTTAAAATAAACCGTACATCTGAACAAGAGACTGGGAAACACTGCAATTTGATAACTAGGCCTGAGGTCTCCTATGCAAAGTCACATATACCCAAGAAATGGCCACACTGGGCCTTATTTATTCCTATGCAAGAATGCAGATGGTTGTGAGCTACTGGGTCGGTGCTGGGAATTGAACTCTGGAATTCTGGAAGAGCAGACAGTGCTCTTAACCACTCTCCAGCCCTTATAACTTTCTTACTTAATGCACAGAAAACCGACACGTCTCAACAGCTACCTTTTCCTTTAGACTTGTTCTGAGATATGATCTTCCTATGCAGCTCAAGGTGAACTAGAGCTTGCCATGCAGCCCAAGTTGGCCTTGAATTTAGAACTCTCTCTGTCTCCCAAGCACTGGGATTACAGGTGTGTGCCAGCATATCCAACTACTCTTGAGCACTTTCAAGTTGAGGTATACAATGGTAAGTGGTAACTCTTAACTCTTAGAGATGACTTTACCATTAAAAAAAAAAGTTGTATTTTTAAGGGTTACTAGGTTTCTTTTACTGTTTAACTTTGACATATAGGAAACAGTTGGTGGTTATAAAGGAGGAACTAACCAAACTAGTACCTCTACCATGAAATCAAACACCAGGGAAAAATGATTAAGGTCACAGAGAACTAACCATCATGGTTAAAACATGACCCACATTAGAATCAGTGAACACCGACAAATTCCAAAGAGCCAGTACGACTAGGGTTGGGTATCTGAGCTTCTTGGGACCCAAAGTGTTTCTCCTGTCAGATAATCTTCAGCTTTTAGAATCTTTGCATCAGCACAATGAAATGCATCAGCATAATGAAAATCTTGGTTCTTAGAACCAAGTCTAAACATAAAATTCATTCATGGTTTTGTTTGGGGGCTATTTTTTATTTTACTTTATTTTTAAGCAGGGTTTCATATATCCCAGGTTAACCCCAAACTCCCTTTGGCTTCTGCCTTTTGACTGCTGGGATTAGAGAACCCAGCCACAACATCTGGCCAAAATCCATCTGTGTTTCACAGACCACAAAGCTAAGTTCATCCCTTTTGAGACAGGGTCTTACATGTAGTCCTGGATGGCATCAAACACAGAGACCTACTTGTCTCTACTTCCCAAGTGGTAAGATTAATAGCATGTACCACCACATCAGCTTATTCAAGACTTTAAATAGTTAAAAAAAATAGATTAAAAACCTTCATGATATAGTTCCCATTTTCTACTTGTGGGGTGATGTTGTTCTGTGAAACACTCCACATTTGAGATTTTTAGACTAGGGATGCACAACATGGATAGATCATATTCTCTGGACACAAGTACAATCAAATTAGGAATCAAGAAAGATTCTTTGAAATGCCCAGTTGATCTTGAATCATATGTTCTCAAACATATAGCTCTTAAAGACATTATGGGGACAATAGTTACTGAGAATAGTTACATGATAGTAGATGGATTACAGTGTAACTAAATGTCTTAGATTCTGAGACTACACAGGTAAATGCTCAGGTTCCATTAATAGCACATACGAAAACCAAGTATGATAATATCCAACTAACTACAAGATGACCCAGCAAAAGGATGAAGCTAGCGATGGGATGGACACGCAGACACTGACTGGCCACCTGGGCAATGGCTGACTGTGGCCACTCTTGTGGAAAGTCACATACTCCCAAGTTCAAGATTTGCATTTTGAAGTTAAAACCTGTCATCTAACACTAATAAACAAGAAGTCAGGAAGAGAGCTGCCTAAATTTATATACTGTGTGTGACAACAGTGAGGAAAAGCTACCCAAACTAACTTTACAGATGCAATACAACCTAGATATCAAGATGAGACAGCTCCACAATGAAAGGACACTTAGAGATCAAAGCAGATTACCAATGGTCCAATAAAAATCACTAAACAAGTTGTGTACACTGTTGTTGCTTTTGTTTTGCTGTATAGTACTAGTGATGGGACTCAGGGCCATCAGGGAAGTGCTAAGTGAACACCCATCATCACCATGCAACTACATAAGCCATGGCACTGACATATCACCCTGTTATATTCAGCCAGGACAAATACTCTCTGTATAGTACTTTAAAGTCAGTTATCAATACACTTCCCAGTAAAAGGGAAATGATGAAAAGGAAAATCAGCCAGCCTGGTCTACAGAGTGAGTGAGTTCCCGGACAGCCAGGGCTAAACAAAGAAACCCTGTCTCAAAAAAAAAAAAAAAAAAAAAACAAGGGAAAAGCAAACCTTCTCATTAAGGAACATACAGCAGAAAATAAAAAATCCTTCTTAAGGATATAAAGATGAACAGATTGCCAATTGTTGACCTGTCATCCTACTTAGAAGACATCTAAGAGCTGTCATTCACCCTTCCAAACTCCATGTGCTACATGATATTCAGTGTTCTTTTAGGCTGACCAAAACACCCTGGCTTAGTGTTCAAAGGGGATTCCTATCTCTCTCCTTCACCTGAAGGTCCTCTAACGTTAGAGAGGCCTGGGAGGGATTGACTCCAGAACTGGGAGCCAAAGAATAGTTTGATGCCAGAAAGCTTGTTCATGGACACTATAGTCGTGAAAAGCTAAGGCAAACAGCGAGGAACCCACACAGCTTCACCTAAGCAGCACAGAAAGGTCCAGAAATGGGCAGACCCAGCTATGTGTGGAAGAGAATAAACAGCAGGCTGTGAGCAGGAGCTGTGAGCTAGCGCACCAACATCACTGAAATCTGCATGAGACCCTAAAGCACTCAACTGGAGACCCAACAGCCATGGTATCCTCAAGACAGGAGGTGACTGCCTTTCAGAGACAACAAAATTGTGAAGAAAAATAGAGGAATGGCATGAGGAGAAGATGCAACCATCTCTATGAGGAAGCAGGTATTACATAAAGTGTAAGAGAACAGAATACTATTTTTAAAAATTCAGAGACTGAAATGGACTTCTAAAATACAGAGTCTAACATCTGAATTATATTCTAGACAGTGAGAACAAGGGGGTAGAAATCAAAGAACACTGAAACTATGGAAAGCCACGAGCTTTCAGATGGAAACAGCTCACCAAGAATCCAGAACAAAGGATGAAAGGCGCCCACAGGAAGGCACAGAAGACTGGGAATGAAGAGAAACTCTTAAACACTTCCAGAAAAAGGAAAGAGAAATCATTAAACAGTGCTGACACTGGAACAAACTCTTCAAAACAGAAGAGATCAGGAATTCAGAGTTCTAGTGAAGACATGAGTGAAGAGGATAAAAGATGCTCTCAAATATGCAACTTTCAAAAATGACTGATTCCCATGATTTCTTTAAAAGCACATCTTTCAAAAGGATATTCTTTAAAAGATTATCCATGTCTTCAGAATACCTCTTTTACAGGTTCAGATCCCAGAGAAACAGGCTTCCCAGGACTTTAGAATTTGTTAACTCCCCAGAGAACTTGGCAGATACCACCTCTGAGAAACACAAAATGTGGGTCACTTTTTTACCTGCAAAGGAGTTATAATAAAAACACTTGCTACATACAGGAAAGGTATAAAATTTACTATTTCATCTTAAGTAAATGTATCCTTTTAGTTTTCATTAGATAGATTAGCTAAGAAAATTACATGTACAAATAAGGTTCTTTCATTATACCTGTAACACAAATACTGGACACCAGCATCTGACAAGATGGTTTTATCTCTAGCCTCTCCTCAACAATTCACAAGTGTCTGATCCCTTGCCAGAAAGTTGTACTCACCCACAAGTCCTCTCAGATGCTTGGAAATCAACATCACTATTTTTGTTTTTTATACTGTTTTCAAACTGTGTTCTAAGAAAGGTTTTCTTTTCATATGTCTTGACACCAGAAACCTTATTAGTAGGCTCCATGAATAAATACAATAAAGCAAACCCATGAACCAAGTTTAAATAAAGCTGCACATGGCTGCTTACTTTATAACGCCAGTGCTCAGGAAACTGAGGCAGAAAGACTGTGATGAATTCCAGGCAAGCCTGGAATAGAATGTCTCAAAAGTCATTCAATGTTTTAAACAGTCTCTTAAAAGAATGCTTCAGCTGAGCAGAGTGGCATACACAGAGTACATCTCCGTACTCTGTAGGCTGAGGCAGGAGGATCTCTGAGTTTAGCTGGTCAATAGAATAAGTTCTAAGATGGTCAGGGATATACAGACCCAGGGATACAAAAACTATGGATACAAACCAACCAACCAACCAACCGATCAACCAACCCCTCAGCTTAAAATATAGTATATCGTGATCAAAAAAAAGGCAATATATGCATCCAAGGACAAGGTTTTTTGACAACAGTGACTCTCAGTGGGTTTGCTATCAACTGCTGTAGTGTATGAACATATTTAGTAGCTTCAGTCCAATGATTCCTTACACAGAAGTTCTCTTTCCACTTATCTTTTCCTTTCAGCAATGGCAGATGTCATGAAATCAAAGTTAACACCCACTAAAACTGTGCTGTATAAAAGAAGTGTGTTAGCCAGGCGGTGGTAGCGCACGCCTTTAATCCTAGCACTTGGGAGGCAGAGGCAGGCGGATTTCTGAGTTTGAGGCCAGCCTGGTCTACAGAGCGAGTTCCAGGACAGCCAGGGCTACACAGTGAAACCCTGTCTAGAAAAAACAAAAAAAAACAAAAAAAAAACCCAAAAAAGCAAGTGTGTTACAGATGAGGCATTACATCTCATGTTACACAGAGGACTCCACAGTGCAGCTAACTCATTGAGGAAGCAAGTCAAAAGGCAATGAATAACTCCTCCAGATTCAAGAACCCCAACCAAGGTCTGTACTATTCAGGATCCAAGTTGTCATGTGACTCACCAACAATATCCATGCATGCTTTGATTCAGAGTTCAAATGGTACCCAAGCCGTTCCCTCCTACCCCCAATAACCCCATGCCAGAAAGAAGCATACACACCTTAAAATCTGTATTATTGATATATTCAAATACCAAAGCTGGTGTCTTTGACTGAAAGAGAGAACAGTGATTTTTTTTGTTTTAGATACTCAGACAGTAATAAATGCAATTTGTAGGATCCCACCCTCAAACCTCACAGATGAAAAGGGAATTCCCAAATCAGAGACAGCACAGGTTTTCTTGTTTTTCTAGATTTGTTCTTATGTGTCCATCTCCAAAGAGATCTGTAGAGCGTACAGGAGTCCCTGGAGCTGGGCTATGCAGCTATGAGTGGACTGAAATGAGTACTGAGTCTGAGCTCAGGCCCTCTGGGAAAGCAACAAGTACTCATAAGTTGAGCAATCTCTCCAGTCCTGAAAACCTTTTTATTTTAATTTAAATTTTTAATTATTTATGATGTCTAGATTGCTTTAAATAAAAGTGGGAGGTAGGAAAGGGGCAGGATTATAGGTTGGCAAGAGGGTGAATACTGCTTAAGTTCAGTCATGCTCAGTGGACACACTATTTACTTCTGTGTATTATTCCCCAAATGATTCAGCAGCAGCCCTGAGCAACTCATTTTATTAAGATTTACTCTCAGCAATCTCCCAAGTCTCCACCTATATCAAGAGCACACTTTGATCATGGTTGAGGCAAGCAAGATGCATATGACAGTTTTTATAGGTTTTCAGAATCTGTTGTCTTTTTAAGCTCCTAAAAGATCATCTGGGCTCAGAGGTACACAGGTGTAATCAAACTTTTAAAAGTATAGCTAGAGAGATGGCTCAGTGGCTAAGGACACTTGGTGTGAAAGACTTCTGGCTTCCAAACACATGCACCCTCATACAGATGTGCATAAAGCTCATAGCACATAACACAAACTCTCCACACAAAACCATAGTCTTTAATGAAACCAGTAAAATGTTCAGTTTAATACTTCCTTTTAGAAATCTAGAGCTTCAAATGTCAAGGTTTACTTAGCTGAAATAAAATCATGCTAATTGGCAGAAATAATGTTTCAAAACTTGAAGAAAAGCAGTAGTTTTAGGGTTATAGAAATAAAAATTCATCTCAAAAATCTTTACTGCTGAGAACTTTAGCTCAAAGTTCTTAGGGAGTGGACCATAGCACACACACAGGTCTTCACCTTGGCAATGCAGAGTTCTAGTAGCACCAAGAACAAATGATTCTAACATATTCATCAAGAACCTGACCTTTCTACAGTCTCAGGAAAGTCTAATCCTCTCAAATTCAGGGGCTAAGGCTTCCCTTTCCATTTCTACCTACATCTATTTAAAAAGAAGAACTATTTTAAATTATGAGTATTGCAGGTGAGTATGGCTATCCACAGAAGCCAAATGTCTGATCCCTCTAGAGCTGGAATTACAGGTGGCTCTTAGCTACCTGACACAGGTGCTGGGAATAAAACTCAGGTTCTCTGGAAAATAACGTGCTTTTAACCACTCTCAAGTCCTGCTTCAACTTTTTGCTTAACTCATATATTATACACACAAGTTAATAAGTTACAAATACTAAGTCAGGTATCAGTAACTTCAGTTACCTGAGAGGGGAAGGGAGGAAGGAAGGGGAGAGAAGAGAAAGTGGGGAGGGGGCCTTAAAAACCATGCACTGACTCATATTTGTCTTCTATGTGCAAGGTCTTTTGGTTTAGTCCCTAGTATCATCTCTTGATGTCTTAGTTTTGTGTGTGTGTGTCGGGGGGGGGGGGAAGAGGGAGGGGAGACAGGGTGTCTAGCTCAGGTTGGCTTTAAATTCCCTTTGTGGTTGAGAATGACCTTGAATTTCTGACCATCCTTTTGGCTTCCAATCACCTTGCTTAATTTATGTAGTTCTATGGATCAAATTCAAGGCCTATTTATGTTATCAGACACTACCAACTCAGCTATACCCCTATATTTACATTTTTTATATATATGGTATGTGTGTTCTTTAAGTGAGCAATACCCATTTTTATCTTAAGCATTAAGAATACACACACACACATAGTGAATTTTCATTATCAAGTGGACAAACCCATTTTAACCTGAACATTAACTAGTTTTGGGCTAGCCATCAATCTGAAGTAAGCAGGATAGGTTATATTATTTAATGACAATCAATTACAAACTTGTATATAACAAACCCTTCTCAGGCTTGATCAGGTTCCAAAGGAAAACGTTTTTCTCATCCTATATTACTACTGTGAAGATGGGCAAATTACTGTTTGTCAGTTTTTGTTTCCTTTCAGCACAATGCCAACAGCAGCAGTATCCTCACAGGGATGAAATGGGGTGATACAGCCAAGTACTCAGAATAGCACCAGGCCTACAGCAGACACTCATAGCCATTAGAGTATGAGGATGTCCTCAGCATACAGAAGCAAAGACCTGCTTCTTATTCTCCTAGACAGAGCAGGTGGACAGCAGCAAGAGGACACAAGTGGCAGGAAGGTGATGTCAAGGATCAAAGTCTAGGTAATCAAATGCCGCCATGCTTTTCCTTAGGGGAAGAAACAAAGGCAACAGCACCCTAGGATAGGTCAAAATTAACATTATTTTATGATTTCTAAAAATTTTTTATTATTGTATATATATACATGTGTGCATGTTGGCACATGTGCCATGGGACACATGTGGAGTCAGAGGACAGCTCTGTGAAATAGGCTCTCTTGTTCTACCATTTTTATCTTAAACATTGACATGTTTTGGGAGACCAAACTCTAGTCACCAGGCCTGTGTGACAAGTGCCTGTACCTACTGAGCCATCTTGCCCCAAATGAAGCATTTTAACAAAAGCATTTTAGCTGTATTTACAACGTAAGGGGCTTATGGTTGATACAGAACTAAAAAACTAGCAATATTCTTTTCAAAGAACTGGTGTTCTAAGACCTGTTTAGTTCTCTACATTGGAATCAACACAGAAATTCCCAAGACCAGGCTACTAGAGTGAGGTTAGAGAATGCAAACTGGCAGTGAGAAGCTTTCAAAACAACAAAAGCAGGGCTCCAGGGAGCTATCTAGTAAAACTTTGTAGGCTAAATCAAAGAAACAAGGAACAAACCTTTGGAAGTTATTCTACATACATATTTAGGTTCCACTTAATGGTGATAGCTAGCACACCACTGGGTGCAACCGTTGTATGGTTTTTACCACCCCCCTGCCCCCCCCCCCAGTAAGTACCAGTGCCATCAGCCCTTATACAGCACCACACAAGGTCCTGGGTGTTAAGCAGCCCACCCCAATCCACTAGCACACGCCCCAGCCACAGGCACCTACCACAGGGTCCTTTACAGTGTCAATCAGCTTAATGATATTTGTTCCACCACGAAGGTTCTCCAGAATCTTAACCTCTCGTTTTATCTTCTTTTTCTTCACTGGCTTAAATACACAAGAGTAATCAGAAGTGAGACTCCTTTTGAAGTTAACATAATAAATACAACTTTAATCAATGTTAAGGCAACAGTATGGATCATTTGCTGTGTACTGTGCTGTGTTAAAGAATATGCTTAAATCAGGGGAGAAAGTGAGCTCACCCATAGCAATCTTTTAGGTTAAACATTTTAATGTATAGCTTATGTGGCAATCTCTTTA
This sequence comes from Tokudaia tokunoshimensis, assembly GCA_036184795.1. NCBI lineage: Eukaryota > Metazoa > Chordata > Mammalia > Rodentia > Muridae > Tokudaia > Tokudaia tokunoshimensis. The sequence continues at coordinate 22,236,313 of BTHU01000020.1, forward strand.
AGTAGTTACATCTGGGGCATTTAGCAAATTTTAACATACATGTAATTAGTATTTTAAAAATAAATGCATGTTTACTAGATTATTGCCAAATGTGCTATAGCTCTGAACAGCTGTAGACCATGGATGAATAGAAAAACTGAAAGAAAATGGTCAGACACCTGCTCGTCCATGAGTTATATGTAATGTCTTAGGGGCAAGAACCAGTTCACTGACATCAAGTTACAAACTTGTTTCCAAGTCGTTTGGCTTCCATTTCCTATTGCCACTCCTACTTCCTTAATATTTAGAATCAAATCAGCTCAGAGCCAATAACTGTCCCAGAGACAGAGCTCATTCCTAGAGAGAGAAAGTTGTTGGATCAGCAAAGGAGGAAGCTGATCTCATCCAGCAGAGACTGCTAACTACTACGGCACTGACCTACAAGATAGAAAACTAAAGCTCTTCTTAGAAATACTCCCAGTATGTGTATCCTGTCTGAAACACAGTTTTGAAAAAAGGCAAGTGTGTCATAATATAATTTATAACTTACTTAGGACAGCGACAGACACGGTGAGTGTGCAGTACCTACTAACTCACTGGCTGAGGAGGAAGTCCACTGACCCCCTGAAGCCTCTAAGCAGGAGAGTCAGTAGCAGAGGAGCTATTCGCCCAAGGTCACAGCTAACAGAAGCAAGACTCAGGCCTGGCAACCTGACTGCCCAGCAGTACCCTCTTCTTGGGTTTTTCTTTCAAGTGGGTCAAGGGAGAGACAGAGCTACGGAAATGGACTACTTCATGTTAAAGCACTGTTATAATAGCAAGGTAGAGGGCTGGAGAGATGGCTCAGTGGTTAAGAGCACCGTCTGCTCTTCCAAAGGTCCTGAGTTCAAATCCCAGCAACCACATGGTGGCTCACAACCATCTGTAATGAGATCTGACGCCCTCTTCTGGTGTGTCTGAAGACAGCTACAGTGTACTTATAAATAAATAAATCTTAAAAAGTTCTTTAAAAAAAAATAGCAAGGTAGAGAGGCCCATGGACTTTCCTGAATGGTAAAAAAAAAGACCTAAAGAGCCTTGGGTGGGATGGTGTCAAGATGGTTCAATAAGGGAACTTGCTATCATCAAGCCTGGTGACTTGAATTCAATCCCTAGAACCCACAAGGTCACAAAGACCTACTCTCAAATTTGTTCTCTGCATGGTGTGCTCTCTCTCTCCTTGTTCAATACGCGCATACACACACATACACACACACATAATTTTTTAAAGCTCAGAGATGACAACACCGCAGGCCGGTCACTGAAAGATGCCTCTGAACAAGAGCAGGGAAGGTGGGTCAGGTGGAGAAGTGCCTTACTGGACAAGAGCTGTGTAGTTTGGGGACCTATGCCCAGTGCCTACGAGGCATGAATGTAGCTTGCTGGTTGGCCAGTCTAGCAGAATAAACAGTGAACTCTAGGTTTAATGACAGATAGTGTCTTAAGGGAGTAAGGAGAAGGATAGACCAGGATAACAATGTCCTCTGGTCTTCTCCAGGATACCTGCACATTACATACCCAAGGCAGGACAAGACTGGAAAGGAGCGTAGCATCATCTACAACAGTGCCCACCTGGGGACCAAACACAGCCGCATGCTTCTAAACCAGCTGCCACAACACTTCCCCACAGTGCCAGGGTTCCCAGCACAGATCTGGCTACCCTCTTCTTCCCATCTCTTCTAGGACTCTTACTTGCTTGTTCTCTGTAATCACAGACCTCAATGTTTGGGAGAAATTAATCGCCAGAAAACCCAATTCAAAGCAGCTAGGGAAGGAAACATAAATGGCAAGTAGCTTTTAAGTCTAAAAACATGCCAACGTCGTGAAAGATATGAATGCAACTCAGTAGCTGTAATTTCCTTACAGTGAAGAGTGACCTAGCAAATGTATAGAACTGTGAGAAATCACCATTTTTAGTAAATACTAAAACACTTAGGAATGACTGTGATTTACTCTCAAACATGTCATAAAAAACATGTTAAGCATACTATATTTATGTACAGACATCTGACACATATACTTGTCTACATAAATGTGGTTGGTGTGTGTGTTGGGGGGGTCTACTTATGGGAGAAAAACTGAGAAGGATAAAGCCAATGTTCAATCAAAGAAGCCCTTCTGTTCCTGACAGCACCCACTCACAGGGACAGCCAGTACACACTTCTCTGCCACTGCCCCTTTCTCCAGCCTTGTGTTGCTCCTTAGCTCCCTAGCAACACAGGAGTGCAGCTAATGGAACCCAGAAAGACCGACTGTTCACCATATCTAAAGAGAACTCACAGTGCAGCTAATGCACATTCTGATGCCCCCGAACAACCCAGACCAGACTGGGAACAGCTGGGCAACTCTGAAATGGCCCAGTGGAGCTCATAGCAGCTGGAGTCCTCAGATGCTGCCAGATACCAAGAAGACTCAAAAAAGAAAGTGACCCACAGCCCAGGACAGACCCCTTCAATGCACAAGGCAGCAAGCCACTCTATCTGCCTCTATATGCATTGCTCTGAGCCTAAGGAAGATTCCAGAAGCTAACTATTAACGAGCTTAGAGAGTAAAAGAGATCATTTAATTCTACAAAGGGAACCAGTGAAGACAAGAAGGTTTACCAGAGAACATTGCTGACACCTTTAAAAGCTTTACAGAAATACGGATCTTTTGTAAAGAGCACAGTCCCACCGGTCACCAGTTAGAAGTCACCAAGCATGCTACCAGGGCGCTCAGACGTTTATCTAACTCAAATGTTTATCTGTTTCAAAGATTCAAACAGCATTAGTTTAGCTGTTTTCCTAACTCAAAGTAGATAAAGCAGCAAAAGGGTTAATCGGCCACCCTGCTGCCCAGTCCCCAGAGCACTGGATCAGGTGTAACTACCATGCATGCTGAGAAAATATTTAAAGCAAAGAAAAACACAAAGTTTAAATGACAAAAACTTGTTTAACATTTAAAATGTTTTAGATGTATACTCAGAAAAAAGGGCAAAGTGTCTATTCAGGTTTTCTGCACGTGCAGGTCAGTATTGGCCATCTGGAAGACCCTTGTTCAAAGTGGCCCAGCCCTGAAAAAAATAACAAAATCTAAGTTGGTGACACACTGTAGAAAAGCCAACAAAGCCCATCACCTTCCTACTCAGCCCAGAGCCTCACTCCTTTTAGAGCCAGTGCTGTGGAGTTTAATGTCAGTATTCATTGCAATTCAGCTTGTCAACTTCTGCTTACCAATTGCATACGAATCAGAACCTCAATCCATTAAAGAAAGTTATCAAAGGCAAAGTACTTTTTAAATTTATTTCCAAGTTCAACTAGATTGATAAATTCAAGACAGACAACATAGCCACCAACTTTTAAACTTTGACCTTACTATCAAATCAATGACTGCTGAACAAAGGTGTTCATCCAGCCCTTGCGATGAAGAATTATAATCAACAATGCGTGTCAGGGATGAAGAATGATGGAGGGAACAGGCTTAGCCAGGCTGACATGCACTTCCTCATTTGCATACATCTTTGAAAACCACTACATTTGACCTACATAAAAATATGAGCTAACCAATGTGATTCACAGCAACTTTTCCTCTAGTCTTTCAAGCCTCATCACTCTAGGTACTAGTTCCTGCAGGGGAATTACTCTCAAAACTAAACAAGAAAAAAAAAATGTACAAAGGCAAAGTATTAAGAAAACTAATTTAGCCAGGCAGTGGTGGCACACGCCTTTAATCCCAGCACTTGGGAGGCAGAGACAGGCGGATTTGAGTTCGAGGCCATCCTGGTCTACAGAGTGAGTTCCAGGACAGCCCGGGGTTCACAGAGAAACCCTGTCTCCAAAAAAACCAAAAGAAAACTAATTTAAAAAAATAAAATTTAGCTAGTGTGATAGTATATACTTGTAATCCCAGCAGTTGGGATGCTGGTACTATGGAAATTACAAGTTCAAGACCATCCTGGGCTAGCTGGTGAGATACTGTCTCAAACAAGAAAACATTAAAACAGAAAATATGTTGATGAAGATACAAAGAAGAATCCTCACATACTGCTGTTGACATTATGAAGTGGGTCAGCGCCAGGCAGTGGTGGCACACGCCTGTAATCCCGGCACTCAGGAGCAGAGCCAAGGTGAATTCCAGGACAGCCAGGGCTACACAGAGAAACCCTGTCTTGAAAAAAACCAAAAAAGTATCAGTTACTGTGAAAACTTCCTCAAAAGAAGCAAAGTAGTCAGGAATAGTGGCATAGGCCTATAATTCCAGCACTCAGAAGGCTGAGGCAAATCAATTCAAGACCAGCCTGGGCAACTTAGAGATACCATCTATATATAAATAGAGAGATAAATTACCATATAAACCACCAATTGCACTTCTGAATATATACCCAAAAGCAACAAGGGACAGGCTCAAAGAGGCATTTGCATGTCCATGTTCAAAGCAGCTCAGGTCACAACAGTGACCACATGGAAACAGCTTAGTGCTGGCCATTGATGAACAGACAGATAGAAGTCCATTACTTATCCTCTCAGAGGAAGGAAATTATTTTTTTCCATTTTAGCTTTCTTTGAAACAGGGTCTTATACTGAACCTTAGGTTTGCCTTGAACTTAGGGTAATTCCCTCTATGTCATCTTCTGAAGTGCTGGGATTACGGGCATGTCTAGCAAAAACTAAACCATATCATATGCATATAGGCACCATGTTAGGTCATATACACCAGTCATAAGCCAGATTTATGATTTCATTTATGAGCTACCTTAAAAGTCAAACAACTGGTGGTTGTCATGAGTTGGGTATAGAGGACTGGGGAACCATCATTTAATGGGTATAGTTTTAGCTTTACAAGATAAAAAGAGCTATGCAGATAGAAGGCTGTAATGGTCCTAACGGCATTATCAATTCATTTAATGCCACAAAATGGTTACGATGGTTAAATTTCATGCTATATTCAATATACATGGGGGGGGGGTTGCAAAGCATAGAGCAGAGTCTTTTAATCTTACCAAATTTCAACCCTTTTTACTATTGGTTTTACTTTTAAAGTTGTTCAATTAATTTAACTGTAACACTGTTATTACTGAATCATACTGCTCTCTCAGCCAGGCTTATTAAGCACATTTAATCTTCTGAGGTAAATTAATTCTCTTCCTACAGTTTACCCAAAGCACCTAATGTCATAGCTAAGTATTGGACCTGACATCTAAATTTCAGGCAGTTTGCTCTTTGGGCATATTCTAGAGAAAAACACTACAGATTATGACAATAATATCAGCTATACACCCTTCTACCTTTATATCATATAATCCTATTTTAATGATAAGAAAAAAAAGATCCAAAGGACATAAATGAACAATGTAGAACAAGTCCTCTGCCCTGTTTTTCACATGGCTAACAGTCTACACTTGGATGATGAATGGTAGACAGTAGACCCATAAACTAGGTTGTAAATGCCACATGAAGCCTTGAGCCATACACAAGGATGGGTACTCTCTATCACTATATACTTTTCACACACAATTTCACTCTCAGATTATCTCTAATGTATTAAAGGGATTAAACTATACACCCCCAAATCTGCTGAGTAATTATTGTGAAACTTGGAGAAACTGTATATATAGGTCAAAAAGGACTAAAACAGTGGTTCTTAACCTGGGAGTCAAATGACCCTTTCACAGGGGTCACCTAAGACCATCAGAAAACACAGATATATTTACATTATGATTCATAACAGTATCAAAATTATAGTTATAAAGTAGCAATAAAATCTCAGCACTCGGGAGGCAGAGGCAGGCAGATTTCTGAGTTCCAGCCCAGCCTGATCTACAGAGTGAGTTCCAGGACAGCCAGGGCTATACAGAGAAACCTGTCTCAAAAAACCAATTAATTAATTAATTAATTAATATGACAGGGGGTTACCATGGCATGAGGAACTGATTAAACTGGTGTGTAATCAACAAGATGTCTCAGCAGGTAAAAAGTATGGGATGTCAGCGACCTCCTGAGTTTAATCCTGGGACCTTAGTATGGAAGGAGAGAAACAACACCAGCAAGTCATCCTTCTCTCCTCCCACCCCCAAAGCAAGCAAGCAAGAGATCTTAAAAAAACAAACACAATAAAACCACCACCAAGGCAGACAAAGCAGCAAGCATGCTTCTGTGGGAACGAAGACAGAACTTGCCCAACTTCCAAACCATCCCCTTTAGAAGAGTAACTCCAGAAACAGTACCTTTTTACTTCCAGTGAGTGCCCTTCTCTCCTCCATGACAATTCAGATTTACCAGCAAGTCAACCATCTAACGTCTCCATTTCCACTGTGACACACAGATTCCTATTCACAGTGCCTGCACTCTCTCTCTGATCCTATGGAAATCAGTCTGGAGTGCTTCTAATGGAATCTAAGCAAGTACATCCTGTGGTTCTGTTCAACTCTCTATGTATGTCCCTATAAAGTCAATGTTACAAATAACTCTGGCCAATTTACATACAATTTCTAACAATTTATATTACCAATACTCCAATACTTCTAATAACTACTCCTATACTATGAAACATTTGCTAAAACTAGAATTCACAAAAAAGTGAAACTTTTATTAACATGTCTCGTTTTTTTTTTTTTTGCTTGTTTGTTTGTTTTTTTCAAGACAGGATTTCTCTGTATAGCCCCGGCTGTCCTGGAACTCACTCTGTAGGTCAGGCTGGCCTCGAACTCAGAAATCCGCCTGTCTCTGCCTCCCCTCCCGAGTGCTGGGATTAAAGGTGTATGCCACCACTGCCCAGCAACATGTCTCTTTATGAAGATGTATTGGTACATATGCTTAAATGATGGGTAAGAGATCTACCCTCCCTCAGACAGAGAGGGCCCAGGGGGAGCATTTCATCTTATGAAGACACAATCATTTGGAAATGACAAAGGCCATCAGCCAAGCACTAAATCACTAATAAAAATCTATAATCATTGCTAATCTTCCTTTTAAGAACCTAAAATTTTATTCTATTTTGCTGTGTTTTGAGGTGGGAGAAGGATAAAGACTAGATCCAGGACAAGCTTGCTAGCTACTGCTTTACCAGTGAGCAACCACCCTAGTCCTACCAATACAAAAACAAAAAGATATGTAAGACATGTTTAAGACAAATTTTAATACCACTATTACCTTAATCAAGAATTTTGAGAGGGCTGGGCAGTAGTGGTGCACACCTTTAATCCCAGCACTTGAGAGGCAGAGGCAGGAGGATTTCTGAGTTCGAGGCCAGCCTGGTCTACTAGAGTGAGTTCCAGGACAGCCAGGGCTACACAGAGAAACCCTATTGGGGGGGCAGGATTTTGAGAGGAAAGCGACAGACAGCCAAGCTGTTTATAATATAAAATAACACTGCTAACAGGAGCCTTATGAGAATTTCTAAGACACTGCAGCAGTGACGGGTTCTAAACACTTTGGTTGTGTTTTAAGAAGGAGTACTGCTCTTACCATGTAGTCAAGAAAGAGCAGTTTAATTGAAAGCTCTCAAGGACCCCAGGAAGTGCTGCAATCCATGCACACGGACTGTGCTCACTAATGATTTTATTTTACTTCTGGGTACGCCTTTTTAAGTTACTACACAAGAACTAATGAATTGACAGCTTACAGTCAAGATGAAACTTCTGACACTGAGGTAGCCTTCTACCTTGTTGCATAAATACACCCTTTTTTAAAAAAAAAATCATTTCCCTTTGTTAATACAATTTCAGACATTCTCCCAAAACAGTAAGACATGACTTCTTTATTCACTAGAAAGTTTTAATATTTAACCTCAGACCTGCACATATGTTCACTTTTTCACACAGACACATTAAAGAAATTGTTACCTTGAGGGCAGTGGGGGCACACGCCTTTAATCTCAGCACTTGGGAGGCAGAGGCAGGAGGATTTCTGAGTTCGAGGCCAGCCTGGTCTACAGAGTGAGTTCCAGGACAGCCAGGGCTACACAGAGAAACCCTGTCTCAAAAAACAAAAACAACAAAAAAGAGTACTTACTTATTTTTATTTAAAAAAAAAAAATCACAAAACTTTCACTTGCAGCTTTTTAAATTTGTAAAGCCTCTAAGAGCTTCAACATTCCTTGACAAATGAAATACTTAGAAATCTTATATGCAAGTTAAATGAAATAAAAGCCCTCCATCGCTATGCACCCAATTGTGACAAAATGACAAAGACTGATATGATGTGTCACTGAGTGACTGCGCCCTGTGTCTCAGTCACAGCCCGCACACCTAGTCCCTCCTGCAGGCTTTTATGAACAGCAACCCGTTCCCAGACTGCCCCAAACTGAGCAGCTGGCACTGTTAAAGGCTTAATTTTCTCTTGGAAAATATCACAATAGTAGGTATTAGTCATAACTTCAACTTATTTGAGTAATAGGCATAACTTTGGATAGTCTGTTCTTTTTGAAAAATAGTACTTCGAACCCATTATAAAACCATAATATTAATGAGTGGCTTCTTACTCTATCCTTCAGATATAAATAAAACCTACACGGAAATGCCACAGGGCTTTGATAAAGGAGTGTAAGTTGGTTCAGACTGCCTCTGAGAGAATCCAACACCTCATGAACTAGAGCATCAAAAGGGTCTCCCAATCTCATGCTTGAACCTTGAGACTTACTCTGTGTTCGATGCTAAGACCCTGCAGCCCAGTGCTGAGATGAACACTCAGGCATGAGGAAGTAGGAAAGAATAGTCCTGGTGAAGGGTCATTTCAAAAGCGATGATGTCAGGTACAATTATTCCTTTGTGCCTAGGTTTGCTATTTGTAAAAATAATTTAAAGCAGCTTGCACACTGGATGTGGTAAATATATGCAAAGGCTCTGTCGAGTAGAGGGAAAACTATCAAGCAACTAACTTCTAAAGTTCTTCACAAGAACAATTGAAAATTAATAATACCATACTTCCCTAAACACACTGGGACTCATACACACACCTGAGCACTGTTCCCTTCAAGACACTCCACAGGAAATGCCATGTAGTCCAAAAATGCTATTGCACAGACATTTAGACATTTCCCTAAAATTGCTTTAGACTTGGTTAATTCAATCTTCCAAAAGTACAGCAACAGAACATGGATATTCCTAACTATGCTTGATTTGCTTCTTCCTTAAAATGAAAATGTCTTAAGTAATTTCTATTGAAAACAGTTTTATATAAGAAATGAAATTGTATGGTTTCCTCCAGCAAGTTCCCTGAAGGAAACATTTCTCTGCTTAAATGAAACCACATTCCTCCTATAACTATAAACCTCCAATGTACAATTCATACTTAGTGGGGCCAAGCTCCCTATTTGACATCATTCCTTCTCACCCTAGTGTCTTGGGCAGCAATGATAGCATCACCTGTCTAGATCATCATCACTAGGCTAGGATGGTAAGGAGCATTAGTAGTAGCCATTTTTTTTTTGAAAGATGATTTACACAATGCTAAAATCTACACTGCAATTAAATGAGAACTGTCCTAAGGCACAAAGTTTTCAATCCCACATTTCTGTTCACTGGGCACTGTGAAAATCAGGGGAAGCACTACCACTCTCCAGCGTTGTCTCTCACTAGTCACACATATTAAGTGATCTGACAACATGAAGAACTGCTCAGATCCTAAGGATCACTTTCTCCTACAACCTACAAAGCACTATTTAATCTCCAACCACCTGTACAGAAACTTGGCTGACTCTTCATGCTCATTAAGATCATGTCTTCATTTGAGTGATAACGAAAGCCCTATCATTATCAAAGTGAGAGAGGGCTAGTCTTGCCACTGAGACAGTTTTGTTCCAGTTATTATTTCAGGGACTAGAATGTACTCTTCTGTTGCCCCAAATCTCTTTTAGGAGCTGGCTTGCTATAGTCTAGCCCACCTGAATCTTTACTGCTAAATGAAATGAAAATATCAACTGAGGGAGTTGTCCTGCATTTTTTGGCTTTAAATTTATCTCTGAGCAGACTCCAGTTTTGATTTGTTTTGGGTTTTTTGGACAACTTTCTTTCTTGTAATTGGGAGCAGAGAATAAAACGATTTAGGAACACAACACTGACAAACTCTCCATGCAAACGCTCTTGGGAATATCTCTTTATTCCATATCAGATACAGTCCTTCTCACAAGCCTCGTTTGATAAGTTCAGAATTTACTTTAAATGTTCCTGACCTACCTAACCTCCTGGTTAAGACCAGCCTGCACATTTTCTCAAAAGTTCACAGGAAAAATATAGTAGGAGTGCTGCAAGAGAGACATAAGAGCTTGAATGGCTTATTCTGGAATAGCTGGTCCTTTTGTCCTGTAGGGGAAAAGGTATTACATGCCACTGTAGGACACTCACCTTGAGAATTTTTACAACCACCCTCTCATTGTTGGTGATGTTAATGGCCTCAAATACTTCACTATACTTGCCCCGACCGAGTTTTCGAACCAGTTGGTAATCATCTTGATTACTGTGAAAGACAAGAGATACATATAAATGCCAGACTTTGGGATTAAGCAAGCCTATGTCCACTATACATCCATTCACCAACTCCAACTAGTCAAGCATTTGGAAGTATTCCTAACACCACACACCAACTCATTCTCTAAAATGAAAGCCACACAGAAGCTTGGCTCCCTTCCCTCTGCAAAGCTCCTAACCTAACTGACTCTTAAGGGGAGGAAGGGGGCAGCTATAAGACCTTATGAGTGACGTTAAGGGGACTGAGCTAAGAATCCCCCCTGTTGGTACTGGGGTGCCCGCCTGCCCGAGGCTCCACAGCACGTCTCCCATTTTCACACCCTCCGGGGGCCACGGCCGGCTTTAGAGAATCTGCCCATGTTCAAAATGATCCTCCCACCCAGCCTCGTTTCAGAAAGTAAAAAGGTAGAGATTTTAACAGCTCAAGAGGACAGCCAGAGACTTCCCATCACATAGGAAGCCCAAAGTCTGAGGAGGAAGGGTCGCCCCCACCCCAGACCCCACGCTTCTCGCCACCGGCTGCTGAGCCGGGGACCGGGGCAGGGCGGACAGGAGAGGCCGGGGACACGTGCGGCCGGGGCCCGGCCTCCCTGCCAGCCCCGAGGCCGAGCGGCCGGCCGGGTGCGGTTCGCGCGGGGGGCGGCCGGCGGTGGCTTTACCCCCAGCTCGGGACGTGGGCTTCGTAGTCCCAGTACTCGCGGCTCCTCAGGCTGTTCACCTCGGCGTAGACCCGGGCCCGACTGCCCGCGGCCGGGCCGGGCATGGCGGGCGGGACCGGGGGGCGCCGCGGGGCGCCGAGGGCGGCGGCGGCGCGGCGCGGGAGGCGCGGGAAGCGGCGGGCTGCGGGCCGCCCAAGCAAGAGGAGGAGCGCGGCGGCGGCGGGCGTCCGCGCCAGGCCGGGCCCGCGGGGGCGGGCGGACGGACGCTCGGGCCGGGGGCGCGGAAGGCGCCGGCCGAGCCGGCCCGGGGCCTTCGGCAGACGGCGGGACGGCTGGGCTCGTGCTCCGCGGCGGCCTCCGCTCGGCTCGCGGCTCCCAGAGGCGGTGGTGGCGACAGCGGCAGCCACCGGCCGGGAGAGGGGCAGCGGCGGCGGTGGCGGCGGCGAAGAGGGAGGAGGAGGAGGCGGAGGAAACCCGGAAAAGGGGCCGCACTCGCCAGGAGCGGCCGCCGCCCAGCCCTGGCCCGCCCCGGCCCACAGCGCCCCCTACAGTGCGGGGGGACTATGGCCGGCGCCCGCCCCCTCAGCGATCTCGCCACCCGCCAAGCAAAGTGGTCGTCTGCCTGCCAACCTGCAGAGGTGCCACCCCCCCCCAGGAGTCTTTGCCCTCGACTGGCGCCGCTCTAGCATAGCCCCACAGTTCAGTCACCTCGTGTCCACCCACCACGACCTCCCATACTGGTCCTGGGCTGACTTGCTTTTAAACCCGAGAATCTTCACCTCAAACTGTCCCCCTTCCCCAGTCCTTCTCTTCCCTCTCTGAACCCCACCCTGCCATCCATAGATCCCCTCCTCAATCCCAAGAGGTGGAGAACCTCCATGGAAAACCTGGCTAGTCCTAGAGCTACCCTATCCTCCCAATTCCCCGTCCAGATTCCTCTGAGAGCCCACTGAGTCATCCTTTGGGCCACTTGGTTAAACCAGAGTCCAGGTAGTTTCCCCATAAAGTTACTGTTTTTGTTCCCTTTGTATTGAACCAGTAATTTGTGGATCATACTTTGAGACTGTAAATATCCATTTTTTGTTTGGGAGGAGGGAGAGCTGGGAAGTGAGGAGTTCTGCCTCGAAGGAGAAGCTACAGGTTGGGTATGACTAAGGAATAGATGAGCATACAAGCCTTGAACAGTCTTCTCTCAGGTCCCTGGCTATCTTGTTTTCCTGTTCATATTCTTTATCAACAAGAATCTCCTCCCCTAGCCCAGGTTGCTCTGATTCTAAACTGCCCCCCCGCACACACACACACACACACACACACACACACACACTCACAATGTTTTCTAGATGCGGCCATGTTTCCTCTTTCTTCATATACCTAACTATCCAGGTTCAAGTCCAAGTTCTGTAGTTTACAAGTGATGCAGATTTGAGCCAATGACCTCTGTGCCTCAGATTTTGTAGCATCAACCCAGCACCTACTTCACAGAGCTGTGCAGAGACTTAAACCAGGTAAGTTAGGACTGCTCAATATTAAAATACTACATGTTCGTGCTGTTATTAAACTCTACTACCTTTCCTTCCCTGAGAGCAGGGCATGTCCATCTTTCAGTTCCTTCTTCTCTTTGAGTTTGGCCAGGGGGTACCTCTGCCACCCCACAGATGACTGACTTTCCTTTTCAAGTTTCCCCTTAAAGACCACTTTCTCTGAAGTTGATACCTCTTTCAGCGACTCCTCCATGCCCTTTGTAAAACTGCAGCTTGACATGAGTTCTCTCCAGATTTGCCATCTGTCCCCTTCCTGTGAAAACAATGTGAAGGCATGGCTACTGCTGGGTGGCCACCACGAGGTCACTCAGTGTTGGCCATGCTGAAGGCCTTCAGTAGACATGGTGCTACTGCCCCACAGATACCATACTGGTACAAAGGGGACCCTGAAGGTCATATGATGCATAGAACAACTGACTCTGTCTGTCATGCATGGAGAAAGGACACACCATTCATATCAGTATTGTCAAAAAAGTTCAACCTGCATCCAACCAGACAAAGCCGAAATGAGGAACAGTTCAGCAAAACATGTAATCCACACTGCTAAAAAATAACGGTGTCACAGAAAACAAATAAAACAAAACAAAACAAATTGAGGTACTGCTCTAGATTAAAGGAGACTGAGAGCTACCCCTGAGGCTGCACACTGCAATTCTACCTGAGGAGTAGACTGTGGGTTCAAAGCCAGCCTGAGCTACATAGTAAGATGGTGTTTTGTTTATTTACTTTTTAGTGGGGGGAATGCAGTCAGGTGTAGTGGTGCATTCCGTAAGCCTGGTACTCTGGGGCTTAAGACAGTCAGATGAGCATGAGTTTGATGCCAGTCTATCTGGACTATGGAGTGAGACCTGTCCAAAATCAAAGATAAAACAAACCATACACATTTTATTGCTCAGAAGCCTAGAAAGGCAGACACACTATTTCTACTGCCCTCATCATTCAAAGTCAGCAAAGAATATCCAAAATAAATGGGTCAAGCTGGGTGGAGTAGTAAATGACTGTTATCCTAGCAGTTAGGAGGCTAAGGCAGGAGCGTAGCTTAGGTCTATAGTGTGCTTCAGGCTAGTGCGGGTTATGTAGACAACAAACACAAGACAACAAAAAAGCAAAATCAGAAACTGTGTGTGTGTGTGTGTGTGTGTGTGTGTGTGTGTGTGTGAGAGAGAGAGACAGAGATACAGCTAATAGGACACTCACTGGGGTAATTTTAATATGGAGTGTATATGATATAATACCAATGTTTCAATGTTAACTTGAAGCCCATGTGCTTTATATTGGGGTTAAACAAGAAAAGCCCTTTGGTTTTAAGAATTTCAAGTGTTGAAGGATGAACTTTTAACTTCCACAATGTATTTTCAAGTGGTTCTTTTGAGGGGGGGTAGAGATAGGGTTTCTCTGTGTAGCCCTGACTGTCCTGGAACTCACACTGTAGACCAGGCTGGCCTGGAACTCAGAAATTCACCCGACTCTGCCTCCCAAGTGCTGGGATTAAAGGCGCATGCTTTTTAAGGCACCACTGCCCAGCTCTCAAGTGGTTCTGTAGAAAACCAACAAATAACAAACACCCATGTGTTCCCAAGGACATGACCATGGAAAGAAGGAACCACTGGCTGACAATGAAATAAGCCAAATATCTGTGCGTGCTGCCTCTAGCACTGTAACGCCAGGTCCCTGGAGGTGCGAAGGCAGGAGAATCAAGAACTTGATGCCCTTGATGCTGAGTTTCATAGCAAGACCTTGTCATAAAAGAAAAAGCCCATAACTTTGCAACTTTGTGCAAACTCAAATAACTTCAAAAACAAGAACTGTGGGCTGGAAAAAAGAGATAGCTTACGGGTTAAGATCACTGTCTGCTCTTCCAGAGGACCCAGGTTCAATTCCCAGCACCCAAATGGCAGCTTACAACTGTTTTGTTAATGCCAGTTCCAGGGACACACATGTAGCCAAAACACCAACGCACATGAAATTAAAAAAAATTAAATAAAAAAATGAATGAAAATAAATCATTTAGAGAACAAATGGACTTTGACCTTGATTTCTTTTTTCTTTTTCTTTTCTTTTTTTTTTTTCCAAGACAGGGTTTCTCTGTTGTAGCCCTGGCTGTCCAGGAACTCACTCTGTAGACCAGGCTGGCCTCGAACTCAGAAATCTGCCTGCCTCTGCCTCCCAAGTGCTGGCATTAAAGGTATGAGCCACTATTGCCCGACTGACCTTGATTTCAAGCATAGCAGCACCACTCAGTCTCCCTTTTAACACATTCTTAAGATCTTAATGTTGCTCTAAGTCTAACCCTTGGGTAGGCTTTCTTAGTTCCAGGAGTTGTAGCTTGTTTGAGACTACCGCTTTTTCCTCTGCATGTGTCAGATTCTCAAAGGAGACTACGGCCTGGAGAGGATTCTAAGCCACTACCATTGATCTGAGAACTATGTCCAAGCCCTGGCAGAGCCCCATTCTTTGCCTCCTCCACCCTGGCCCCACCCACAGTCCCCATTCTTGTCTCTCATCCATCACCATCTTACCCACACCCATGTCTCATAACCCGATCCCACACCTGTGACTGCTCACGGATTCTCCCACACAGGGCTCTGGCGCAACACACTCCGGATTTGGCTGATACTCCATTGGCTCAGCCCTGAAACCTATAGCCAGCCCTCCCACAGTCAAATGGAAGGTGTTTTTATGTCTTGTTGCAAAGTAGGATGACGGGTGTCCCACAGGATTGGTAAAGACCCACTGTTTTTGTTTAGTTTTTTCCCCCTTTTCTTTTCTTTATAGGGCCAGCTTGGCAACAGTTGACATGAGGTGGTACCCTGGCAGTCTAGCTGAAGGAATCTGGCTTGGGTCTGAAAGACCACGCAGGTAGTTCTGCACAAGTAGGTAGAAGGGCAGGGAGCACCCAGTATTGACTTTTCTTCACTGTGTGTGCCATTTACAAGTGAGTGTGATCAAAGTCACAGAAAAGAGGATTCAGGGAGATGCTCGATCGGATCATCCAGTGCTTCGCCATGGACATCTCTTCTAGTCTCCAGCTCCATTCAAACACTAAAACGTTTCCCAAACAAAACCAAAATCATTTTGAAGATCTTAGAGCATTTTCTTTCAATTTTTTTTCCTGGTGCTGGGGATCAAACCTAGAGCCCCCATTCACCTATCTTGATAAGGTCTATTTTCAAAACATTTGAGAGGTTCAACAGGCCTTTTACCTCACATTGTTTCTTCTTTAAAAAAAAAACTTCCTTAAGAGTTGGATGTGGCCAGGCAGTGGTGGCACTTGCCTTTAATCCCAGCGCTTGGGAGGCAGAGGCAGGTGGATTTCTGAGTTTGAGGCCAGCCTGGTCTACAGAGTGAGTTCCAGGACAGCCAATGCTACACAGAGAAACCCTGTCTCAAAAAAAAAAAAAAAAAAAAAACCAGTGATCACAGGAGTGACCAAAGGTCTTTGTTTATTACCTTGCTTGTTCCTAGACTGTGTTTATTGTCTTTCTTGTTCCTCAACCTAGAGCTGACCTTAATACTTGCAAGTAATTAAAATAGTATAAAAGCAGATTGGGGAAAAAATAAACCCACCTCAGCCTCAGAATTGACAGGGGTCATGCTGCCACATTGTCTAATCCTCTCTTTCTTTTTAATCCTCACTCCTGAGCTGGAGAACCTGTTGACTGGTTGACTGACTGACAGCCGGTTTGGTCAAATAATAAAAATCAAGGGATGTGATAGCTCAGTGAGTTAAAGTGCCTGCCATGCAAACATGAAGACCTGTATTCAAATCCCCAGTATCTAGTTATCTGTTCTCCTGTTCACCGGTCTCCTGGGGCTGTAGGGATGGATGGGTGTAGGAGGAATACTGGGGTTTTCTGGCTGCCAGCTTAGTTCCAGGCTTAGAGAGAAACTGTCCCGAGATGATAAGGTGTGGTAGAGCAGGACTCGTGACAGCCTTCTTTGATCTCTGCACACACTCCGGAATGTATGCCACACACATACTACACAAAAACATGAATAAAAATAACACCCATGGTCTGAAACTTTGCTGTGAGGACTTCCTTTTCTGCAGATGAAGAAACTAAGACCGCAAGGTCAAGGATAATTTGAGGCAGTCAGCATCTGAACTCAAAAAATTACTTTCCTAACAGTCCCTTTCAGATTTAGTCACCACCCTCCCACAGAAACTCATCATGAAAATCATCATTTTTAAGCCTGGGAGTATAAAACAATTTATATGCTTGTAGCTAAAGGATCAGATAAAAGAATATCATTCTGCCCTGCAGTGGTGGTGC
This sequence comes from Tokudaia tokunoshimensis, assembly GCA_036184795.1. Taxonomy (NCBI): domain Eukaryota; kingdom Metazoa; phylum Chordata; class Mammalia; order Rodentia; family Muridae; genus Tokudaia; species Tokudaia tokunoshimensis. Next base: position 22,253,246 of record BTHU01000020.1, read on the forward strand.
ACACCTTTAATTCCAGCACTTCGGAGGCAGAGGCAGGCAGATTTCTGAGTTCGAGACCAGCCTGGTCTACAGAGTGAGTTCCAGGACAGCCAGGGCTACACAGAGAAACCTTGCCTCAAAAACCCACAAAAAAATAAAAATAAAATAATGCTTGCAAGGAATTTTCAGTGATGAGGAGTTTTATGATAAAAGTTTTTAAAAAAGATTTATTTATTTTATTTCAGTACAGAGTACAGTGTTGCTGTCTTCAGACACACCAAAAGAGGGCATTACAGATCCCATTATAGATGGCTGTGAGCCACCATGTGGTTGCTGGGAATTGAACTCAGGACCTCTGGAAAGGCAGTCAGTGCTCTTAACTGCTGAGCCATCTCTCCAGCCCCCAATAAAAGATTTTTTTATTGTTATTTCAAAAGGTGCATATTAACCATGGTAAAAAAAGAGTGAGAAGGGACAGTGAAATGGCTCAGTGAGAGAGCAGTGACACACAAGGTTTACGACACCCAGACTTCAATCCCTGGAACTCACATAAAGGTGGAAGGAGAGAACCAGCTTCTCAGAGCTGTCCTCTGACCTCCACACTAATGTGGTGGCATGTATGTACCTACACACACATATAATAAAAGAATAATCTAATAATTAAATAAACCAGGTGTGGTGGCACAGGCCTAACAATTTTTAAATATCTTGTTTTGTTGGGTTTTTTGTTTTTGTTTTTTGTTTGTTTGTTTGTTTGTTTTTGAGGCAGAGTTTCTCTGCACAGCCCTGGCTGCCCTAAAACTTGCTCTGTAGATCAGGGTGGATTTGAACTCAGAGATCTGCCCGCCTCTAAATTAAATGTAAAAGGAAAAGCGATCATACTCACTTCCTGCTTTTCTGCTTCTGTTAGTCTGTTACCCTACATGGGAAAGATATTGCAAGTGGTTGAAGTAAAGACTTTGGGACTGAGAGACTGTCCTGGGTCACCGAGGTGTGCTTGGGGTCACTATGACCTCCTTACAAGGGGAGGAGGGAGGAGGGCAGTCAGAGGAGCTGATGTGTAGATGAAAGCAGTCAACAGAAGAGTCGGATGTGAGCTTGGAAAATGGAGAAGATTCTGTACCCAGTTGGCGTATGGCCTCTTGAAGTTGGAAAAGCCAAGGAAACGAATTCTCTAAAGCCTCCAAAGTAAAAATGCAGCCTCGTGAGTACCTTGGTTGCCAAGGAAACCATTTCAAATCAAGCTGTGTTATGCTGTGTGTGGTCATTTGTCACAGCAGCTAGAGGAAATTCTCACCAAAACTTGAATTGGTTTCTGAGTCCCTTCTGACTAGCCTGGTCAGGAGCTCCCCTCTCCATCCTTGGCCAATTCACTCCGAGCAAAAATCCTGTCAAGCCAACAGGGGCTTGGGCAAGAGGAGTCATTTTCTCCAGGAGTGTAATGCTGGTAAGCTTACTTGTGGCCAGTAAATAACACCATACCCATGCTCATGCAAACAACTGTCACTAAACTCAGTCACAAAACAAAAGGGACAGGAAAGTACCAGGGGGACTTCGTGGAAAGAAGAAAAGGGGAAGGAGATGAAAACAGGTAAGAGGGTAATGGGGTGTGTGTGTAAAAGTGACCCCAACACCTCTTACATGCATATGGAATTGTAGAAGAAAAAAAAGTCCTGCCGAGTCAGGCTAGCATGGCTTCCCAGGGTGGCATCTTTCTGTTCTTGACATTCTATCAAATGCGCCTGTCTTCAGCAATAATGGTGACGAGCCGGTCTGTTTAGCTAGAAACTCCTTATTCTAGATAGTTCCTTTATTACCCACTGATCCCCTATACAAGTGGTTACAAATCTCCATTTGCCCTTGCATGAGTTGAGCTGGAGCCCTCACACACACACACACACACACACACACACACACACACACACACACGCACTCTCGTAGATAGAGGGTTCCTGTACTTATTGAACTGAACAAAGTTCCACTTAGTGAAGCCTCCTCCTTCCTCACCAAGTGACTTGAATATGTTGTTCTTTAAAACGAAACCCATTACTTTGCATGCTGATGTAAACAATTTACCTTTCCTTTAACCAGAGCAGACATCTACCAAAGAGTTCAGGAGTCAGTAAGATAAAAAGCAAAAACTATTTTTTGGGCCTTCTTTAATCTCACAGTTTGGTGTATGTTGTTCCAGGACTTTCTCTCACAGTAAAAATATACAACACAACCTCTGCTCTTTTCGTTTTGTTTGGCTTCGTTTCAAAGCAGGACGCCCAAGCACACGCCCGTGTTTACTGCGTGAGATTGCAGATAGGTAACAAATGCATAGGAAATGAACTAGAAGGCAATACAGCCAATGCCTTTCGGTCTTGGGATAGTGTTTACGTTTATAAACATCTTCAGATATATGGGGTTGTCCCCACTGTCACTCAGGTAACTTGACAGGTTGTGGGGACTTTTCATCAGTTGAAAGGAGGATCAGGGTAAAAAAAAAAAATGGGGTTTTGACTTCCTTTTTTTTTTTTGTTCTGAGACAGGGTTTCTCTGTGTAACCCTGGCTGTCCTGGAACTCACACTGTAGACCAGGCTGGCCTTGAACTCAGAAATCTGCCTGCCTCTGCCTCCCAAGTGCTGGGATTAAAGGCGTGTGCCACCAATGCCTGGCACGGGACATCCCTTTCTGATTCTTTTTTTGCCCTCATCACCCTGAGAGAGTGACTCAGTGTCCTCTATCCAGAGAGGCATGTGGGGGAGGGGCAGAAGATGGCACAGCACAGTCAAAAAAAAGGGGCACGAAGTGGAAATTTTCTGTTAGTTTGTCAATAAGCACCTTTTTCATTCTGGTGGGGGTGGGAGCTCACAAAGCTAATTGAACTTTCCTTAGTACCCTTAAAGAAATCTGGATTAAAATCATTCAGATCGAAGTATAAATAAAATGTTGAATATCCATTAATCTAAACTCTGAAATGTTAAATTCTTTAAAATCTCTCTCTCTCTCTCTTTCTCTCTCTCTCTCTCTCTGTGTGTGTGTGAAGGGAAGATGTTGATATTAGGTGTTGCTCCTCAATTACTCTTCGACTCATATTTTGAGAGCCTCTCACTGAATTTGGAGCTTACCAACTTAGCTAGGTTTGTTTGCTAGCTTCAGGGATCCCCTCGCTCTGTCTCTTCAGGACTGGCTTAGAAGTGAGCCACTACCCCCTGTATTCTGTCTGCCTGTCTGCCTGACTGCCTATCTATCTATCTATCTATCTATCTATCTATCTATCTATCTATCTATCTATCTATCTATCTATGTGGTGTGTGTGTGAAGTACACACCTGTTAATGTGTGTATATGCACACTAATATGAAGGTGCAGGTACTTATAGGTGTCTGTGGAAGTAAGAGGTCAAGGTTGAGTGTCTTTCCCGAGTTGTTCTCCATTGTCATTTTAAGGGGCCTCCCCTGAACCTGACACTCACCACTTTGGCCAGGCTGGCTGACCAATGAACTCCAGGAATCTGCCTACCTCCACTCCCCCAGGGGTTACAGGTACGTGCCATCATTCCCGACTTTTATGTGGGTTCTAGGAATCAAAACTCAGATTTTCATGCTTGTATAGGAAGCTTTTTACTGGTTAAGCCATCCCTCCAGCACCAAATCCCAAACCTGTTGAGTATCAGAATGAGGTTACTAGAGAAAAATTCCACACGGCTTTATATTTTGGGTGAACAACTTCACTAAAAACACTGTACCCATAGGTACACCCCTAGGGAATCACCCCTAGGTTGTGTGCATAAGGTACATATAAGATGGAAGTGAGTTTTGTATTTTTGACTTAGGTCGCATCTCCCAAGAGATTTCATTATACATATGTAGATATTCCCAAATCTAACAAAATCCGAAGTATTTCCAGTCTTAGACATTGTAGATACGGGATTCTCAACTTGTCAATGTTTTCGCAAAGGGCCTTGACTTTAACCAGGTCAGGATGAAGATGCCTCACAGTTGCACCCCCAGTCTGGGGTTTCAGGCGAGGAAACTGTAAAGGGAGGTTTGCAGTCTTTCTCAGAGTAGCTTCAGTGCGCTTGGCTGGGCTGGGCATTTGCAGTCAAATAGGCTGAACTCTACAGGAACAATGCCCACAGAGCCTTATAAGGCCACCAGCCTCCCCTTGCCAGTTAGTTGCTCTTTGCAGCATGTCTTCGTCCTGACAGACTGTGCACAATCATCATCAGCTTCTTACTCATCAAATCCATCATGGTGTCCAGCTGGCTTTCTCTGCAGAAGCCAGTGCACATCCACCCTCTTGCTTAAAGTTGCCTCTCCCATTACAGTGGGGCTACCCATAGCCTACGCCCCACTTTAAGCCTCCACAGGCTCAGTGTAGGTACCCTCAAATCAGCAATGCACATGCCAGTCACACTTGTCCCATTGCAGATGGTGGAGCTCTGGAGTAAGGTGGTTCCCCTGCAAGGCCAGCTGCTCTAGTTAGCACAGGAAAGGATGTGGAGGATTTCTCCTAAGGTCAGGCTTCCTCCTGCCTTCCACCCTCACTCTCTTTCAGTATAGGACAACCTTTAGCCTGCGATCAAACTACCTTTTACCTCTCCTGATTAGACACTAGCCGCTGCACCCCTAAGATGAATGAACTAATGCACACTATAAACCCTGCTCTGTGACTTTGCTTTAGGAAGTGCTGTGACTGTGTGCAGACTTTGGGATCTACACAACTGACTGGAACACCATCACATGACAGGCTAGACAGTAGGGATGGGCTCTATGGCCCAGGGGACCTGCCCTCTGGGCTGCTCCCAGAGCGGTGTTAACACAAGGTTCTAGGGATCCACCCCCAACTCCAGAAAGCACAATCTGAGCCCCAGAAAAAAAAAAAACTTCAAAGGACACACACCTGAGGCCAGTCCCTTCACTGATTAAGCAGAGGACACATAGACAGCATTGGGTGGAAGATGAAAAATTGCAACTGCATAGACAACGGTGTCAACACTGGAACCAATGCCGGGCCCAGCAGGGTCCTGGCCTAATTTTCCAACCAAGTGGAAGCATTGTGTCAATCTGCAATTACCTCTTCGTCGTGACTGTCTAATCCTAATTGTAATCTGCTCCAGTCAGGTCCCTTTGAACACAGGGCTCTCCTTCCCGGGCCCCTACAGCTTTAGTGGCCAAACTTCCTTCAGCCCTTCCAGTTGGCAACAGTTTCTCCATATCTGTCTGAAGGCTGGAGACCGGCTGGAGAACATTCAGTGTGAGGTATCTGTCTGGCATCGCTTCATGATTTGGCTCAGGTTAACCTGGGTGAAAACAACACAAAAATAAAAGTCAGACTCGTCCCTTTCCACCCTACTGGGGTCACTCAGTGTCCACTGTCCAGTCCTTGGAGCTAGTGACTGTGACTTAAATCGGTTGATTATCAGGGCAGCACTGAGCTAGGCTTCTCCACTACAATGTTACCTTTTTAATGAATACAACTTTGAGAGGCACTTTTTTTTTGAAAACTGTAAGGGGCTGGAGAGATCGCTCAGTGGTTAAGAGCACTGACTGCTTTTCTAGAGGTCCCGAGTTCAATTCCCAACAACCACATGGTGGCTCACAACTATCTGTAATGGGATCCGATGCCTTCTTCTGATATGTCTGAAAACAGCTACAGTGTACTCATATAAATAAAACAAATCTTAAAAAAACTGTAATTCTCTTGGTCCTCAACAAACACTGTACTTATGAACTCATAGTGTCCTATTTATTAAATGAGTTTTGGCAGAGGACTATAGGATTGAGGATAGAGGCACAAACCTGTTATCCCAATACTTGGGAGGTTATGGTTTGAAGATAGAAGATCAAGGTACTACATATTCAGATTTTTGTTTCAACAAACATTATCATCAGTTTTTTTTAAAGTTAAATTGCTGTGTGCCTGTTTATTTGATGTGTCCGTGTATGTGCCTGCGAGTGTGTGCCCATGCCAAGGTGCACATGTGCAGGCCAGAGGATAACGATCTGACTCTGTTCTTTCATTCTTCTGTGGGCTCCAGGATGGAACCCAGGTTATCAGGCTTGCAGAACAAGCGCATTTACCCACTGAGCCACATTGTTAACCCCACAAATTTAAAAAATGATTTCAGGACAGTGTTTCTCTGCATAGACCAATCTGGCCTCATCTGTTTTGCTCTGCCTTCTGAGGGCTGGGATTAATGGTGTGTACCACCACTGCCCGGCAATGAATTACTTTTATGTTCAAATTGTTATTTTTCTGGAGAGACCTCCTTCCAGTTGGGTCCTGAGCATCTTTTCTTTGTTTGTTTGTTTAGAGATGAAGTTCACTAGGTAGCCCAGGTTGGCTTGAACGCCCAGCTTCCTGGGATTACAGGCATACATCTCTATCCCCAGCAACAACTTAGTTAGACAGGATGCTCCAGGCTCTTGACATATTTTTCCTACCCCAGCTCTGCCGTCGACTACCACTTCAAGATGTCCTCATTCCTTTTTGTAGAGAACAGTTTTTAGAAGTCACGATATAGGCATGGAATGTGTTTATCCTCCCATACCCCGCCCCCATTACTACACTAGTCTATACTGAAAGCTCAGAATACAGTCTAAAGCATCCATCTTGCCAGGCAGTGGTCACTTACGCCTTTAATCCCAGCACTTGGGATGCAGAGGCAGGCAGATGTCTGAGTTCAAGGCCAGCCTGATCTACAGAGAGAGTTCCAAGACAGTCAGGGCTACACAGAGAAACCTTGACTCTAAAAACCAAAAAAAAAAAAAAAAAAGAGAGAGAGAGAGAGAGAAAACAGTGATCACAGGAGTGACCAACCGTCTTTGTTTATTACCTTGCTTGTTCCTAGACTATTTGTGTTTATTGTCTTGCTTGTTCCTCAAGCTAGAGCTGACCTTAATACTTGCAAGTAATTAAAATGGTGTAAAAGCAGATTGGGAAAAAATAAACCCCTCTCAGCCTCAGAACTGGCTGGGGTCATGCTACGATGTTGTCTAATCGTCTCTTTCTTTTTAATCCTCACTCCTGTGCTGGTAAAAAGCACATGTGGTTGTGTGGTACTTGCTGCCACTGTCTGTCTACTGGTAAATGACATAAACTGTGCTTTGAGGCCACTGACCTAACCTGGTCATTTGCTGTGTCCTGGAATGTGACTCCTTGGGCAGAGCTATCAGATTTCAACTGGAGCTCTCTTGTATCCCTCCCTGCCCTTCTCAATGAGTCAAAACTCCCACTCTTCTGAGCCCTGTCCCTGCAGGGTGTGGGTCGGCATCTGATAAGCTAATAAATAACATATTAACATCTCTAAACTGCCTACACTTTCCTGAAGAATTAACTTTTTTTTTCAAGGCAGCAACTTATTTACACGCTAGTGACGAACGTGCTCGCTAGTGACGAAGGTGCTCGCTAGTGATGAAGGAGGTGCCTTTATTCTGGGTAGCTCTCCAATGCCACTGCCCTACTTAAGGTTATTATTGCTGTGATGAAACACCATGACCAAAAGCAAGTTAAGAAGGAGAGCGTTAATTTGGCTTACACTTCCATGTAGTAGTCCCTTACTGAAGGAAGTCAGGACAGGAACTGAAGCAGGGCTGGAGGCAGGAGCTGATGCAGAGGCCATGGAGGGATGCTGCTTACTGGCTTGCTCCACATGGTTTGCTCAGCCTGCTTTCTTATAGAACCCAGGACCACCAGCCCAGGGATGGTACTACCCACCATGGGCTGGGCCCTCCCTTACTTACCCATAACTAATTAAGAAAATGCCCAACAGGCCTGTCTACAGCCTGATCTACTAGAGCTATTTTCGCAACTGAGGCTCCCTCTTCTCCAATTACTCTAGCTTGTGTCAAGTTGATATAAAGCTAGAAGAGCATGGTAGCCCATATCTGTAAGTCCAGGCCTTGTGAGGTAGGAGGTTGAGAAGTTCACAGTCAACTTTGGGTAGACGGTGAGTTTGCGGCCAGTCTGGGCAACACGAGATCCTATCTCAATAAACAAAACTCCAAATAAAACAACAAAACACATCAGATTTCCCCTCTCCCAGCAGCCATCGGCAGCCAGCTCGGGGTGGGACTTCCTGACCTCCTTACTCTGTGCTGGGGTTTTGTGTGGGTCTTTGTGCATGCGGCCAGAGATGTTGTCAATTTATATGCGCAGCTACTCTGTTGTGTCCAGAAAACAGTTTCACTATGACCTCCCGCTGTTCTGGCTCCCACAGCCTATGTGCTCTCCCCTCTAGGCCCCCGAAAGGCTACTAATGCTCTTTAAGATGCCACCACATGCATGCACATAGTGCCCCGCGGCCACACGCATGCGCAGATTGCCACGAGCTAAATGGCATCTATGACTTTCTTTTTTTAACTAGAGTCCTCATGAATTTAGTAGCAGTAGCAGTGATAGGGATAGGGGAGGAATTGGAAGGGAGAAAATGGGGTGTGTGTGTGTGAATCTGATCAAAATACACTCTCTGAATGTAGAAAATTCTCAATCAGAAATAAACTTGAAAAACTGGGGAAAAAATGAAGTGTGAATTTCTAAATAGCCCCCATAGTTTTCTCAACCAGAAAAACATGTCAGATTAATAGGCGTGATTTGACAGTTTTTAAAAATATAAAGAAGCAAATAATTTGTGTGAACAAATACTCATCCCTGTCTCCAGTGAATCAGTGGTCTCCAAGCATTTACAACAGTGTTTTTCCTAATAGCCCCATAGGTGGAGGCAGCCCATGTATTTACTGATTGACTAAGTACAATTCTGTATATCTGTCTGATGCAATATTACTTGGTAATAAAAATAGTGAATTACTGATACATGCTGCAGCATGAATGAGCCTTGAAAACATTAAGTCAAGTGAAAGAAACCAGTCACAAAAGACCCACACATTGTATGATTTTATTTATAGAAATCTCTAGAATAGGCAAATCCGTAGAGACAGAATGTGGATTCCTGGTTGCTAAGGGGTGGGAGGGGATGACAGTGACTGTTAATCAGTATAGGGCTTCTTTTTAGGGTTATGGGAATGCACAACTGTGTGAATCTGTCAAAAGTCACAGAGTTATGCACTTTAAATGGCTATATGGTATATGAATCATATCTCAATAAAATAGGTTAAATTTTTTTTTAATGCAAGGGAGGAAGGGGGTTCCTGGGAGGAAGGAAGGCAGCGTGTAGAGGAGGAAGAATCAGAGTGGGAGAGAGGGAAGAGAGAGAGGAAGAAAAGAAAGAGGAAAAGGAAAGAGAAAGGTAAGGGCAGGCAGGAAACCTGGTCCGAGCAGTGACTAAATGAAAGTCAGTGTCCCAGGGGACTAGCCTCACCTTCCTGGAGTGTGGATGGAAAGATGGAAGAGGAGAGATGAGAAAGGACCACAGAAGCTTTTGCTATTTTCTCTTTGGGAAAAACTAAGCTAGGATGATGTGGATTCGGGGGGGGGGGGGAGAAGGGGAGGGGAGGGGACCAAGGGGAAGGGAGGGGCAGGAGGGAATGTGACTGGAGAGAGGATTCAGGTCTTAAGATCACCTGATGCTCTTTGAGAGGATTTGTATTCCAGCAGTGCCGGCATTGGGCAGTTCACAATGGCCTGTGACTCCAGCTACAGGGGATCTCGCGCCCTCTTCTGGCCTCAAGGATCACTTGCACTCACGCGGTGCATTCATACGCTGACACATACATGCATACAAATAAAAATAAATAAATCTTAAAAAAAAGAAGAACGTTTGAAAATTCCCCAAAATTGGAGAAACAAAAGAGCAGCATGTGTCTCTTTAGTGGGTGCTGAGGTACTGTGCAACAGAGTGCTTGGAGTGGTTTCAGATTTTAGAGATGTACCTTCGTTGGACTTGAAGTAGACTCCTCTCTGGAGGCCAGAGTCAATAAAGTTATATGTTAACTGACAGAATTTCAGCAGTGAGACAAATAATTTCTGTCTGCTAAAAAAGGATAACTCCAGCAGGCATGTTGATGCGCACCTATAATGGAGAAAATGAGTCAGTAAGATTGAGTGTGTGAGGCCAGCCTCGGCTACACTGTGAGTCCTTGTCACACACAGATATAAAAGATACCCCAAAGGTTTTATTGTCCTGTGGCCATTAATCACTTTTGTTCTAAACATGACAGACTGCTTTTGGCATGTTTTTTTTCTGATGGGTCATACAACTCTTTCCTGCAAGAGGAAAGATGGTTCTTTATATCATGTAACATCTCCCCGTATAGGGAAAAGGAAAAATAACAAAGAAAGTATCTTTTTCTATTCTTTCCTATCTAACACTTCCCATACCAGATTTGGGGTGCTTCTCTCCCCTCCCCACACACCAAGTATCCCTCCAAGATTTGCTCTACCTGGATCTACAGAGTCAGATCCTACAGGTTGAGGGTCTGGCCCCCACTCTGGGTACCAGTCTCAAGCACAGTCTGTGATCTGTGCTTCTGACTGACTGACTACCTTAACTGAGGTTCCTTCAACCCTCCTGGGGTTCAGTCACTTTGTTAGGAAAGAGATAAAGATTACAGACAAGAGCACGGTGTATAGAGCCAAAGGAAGAGAGGAGGAGTGAGCCCCTTACCCTACTGGCTTCCCCTCTCCTGGAGGTTCTATGAGTTCACCTGTCCTTAAGCAACCAGAATGCAGTTCTTTGGGTGTTCATGGAAATTTCCAAGGTAAGCATGACCAAGTCACTGGCCATCCATGAGTGTCTTACCTTGGATGTGAGCATTCATCTTCTCTTCTCTCCTTCTTACAACTCTAGAGACTCTAAGGACTTCAAGCAGGAACAGAAACCAAATGCGTGTTCCGTGGTTTGAATGTTCTTACCAAAAAAAAAAAAAAATCAAAATTTAATCCTCCAAATGTCAACCATGCCAAAGCCAAGAAAACCTGCTTTATATAAAAGATGCTACAAAGGAAAAAAGAAGAGCCCGGAGTGTCCACACCATGATTAGGATTATGGGAAAACCAGGTAAAGGTGCCAGGAGCAATGAACCCCTCCCAACCCCACCCCGACCCATCTGCCCAGTACCCTCCTCCTAGGGGGAGGCATAAGGAATGGCAAAGGTGATTTTTGTTGCTGTTATCGTTATCTCCTTTCTTCTGGACTATAATTTCCTGTCCCTAACTTGGGAGCATTACGCAGCCATAATAATGAATGTGGGATCTATATATACAGACATTGGCGATGTCTTGAATATATTAAGTGAAAAGAGCAAATTGCCAACTCATATGCACAGCATAACCCATTTTTATAGATGCAAAATCACACAGAGGGGTATGAACGCTTGCATGTGTGCATAATGAGGCATTGCCACAGCAATTGTATCGGAGAGAGGAGTGGAAAGCGAGGCGTTTTTTTTTTTTCAGTTAGAGTAATAGGCTGAGAAAATCCTCAGTCTCATTTCAAAGACCAATCAAAACTCACAGTAAACAACCCTCAGAGGTTAAACCCATAAAAAGCGGCAAAGAGAGCGGCAGAGAGGGGGTGTTTTTGGAAGGTGGGAAGCAACTGAACCGACTGAGCTGGAATTGCCTCAGAGGTGCCGACCAGTAGCCTGCCCGCCAGCTAACGTCCAAGTCAGCGCGCCCAGGCCACATGCCTCGCAGGTCAGCTACAAATGTAGCCAAATGTATTCCTCTAGATGATACCCTATTGCCATTTCCAAGGCTTGAACCTGCCAGTGCATAGTCCTTATGTGAAGAGGAAGTGGCTAACGCTCCTGCTCCTGCCCCTGCCCCTCCTCCTCCTCCTCCTCCTGCTCCTCCTCCTGCTCCTCCTCCTCCTGCTCCTCCTCCTCCTGCTCCTCCTCCTCCTGCTCCTCCTCCTCCTCCTGCTCCTCCTCCTCCTCCTGCCCCTCCTCCTCCTTCTGCTCCTCCTCCTGCTCCTCCTCCTCCTCCTGCCCCTCCTCCTCCTCCTGCTCCTCCTCCTCCTCCTCCTCCTCCTCCTGCTCCTCCTCCTCCTTCTGCTCCTCCTCCTGCTCCTCCTCCTCCTGCTCCTCCTCCTCCTGCTCCTCCTCCTCCTCCTGCTCCTCCTCCTCCTCCTGCCCCTCCTCCTCCTTCTGCTCCTCCTCCTGCTCCTCCTCCTCCTCCTGCCCCTCCTCCTCCTCCTGCTCCTCCTCCTCCTCCTCCTCCTCCTCCTCCTCCTGCTCCTCCTCCTCCTTCTGCTCCTGCTCCTGCAGGGGTGTAACTTCCCGACTGGGAAATTGACTTCATTTGGCTTCCCTCCTACTGTGCTGCGATACCTGCCGAGAAATGGTTATTATCGACGGACCAGGTTGGCAACATCTTACCTGGAAAGTTGCCCCTTAAAATGTAGGTTTGTGGGTACTCTTGGCCTGTATATACCGACGTAGTAAACGTTCCCTCAAAGCAGGAAGGGTCATGACTGACACCACCCCTCCATGCTAGGCATTGGATCAGATGATGAATCTGAGCTGGAGTGGAACTGCTCCCTATCTATTTTATGTGCTGCTGCACAATGTACTCTTAACGCCAAGGTTGTGGGGTGACTCAACGGTAGAGCATTTGTAGCATTTACGGGGCCCTGGGCCTGATCCTCAGCACCACAAACAGTAAAGGCAGATAATCCCAGAAAATACTGGCTGAGGACTAGTCTGGAGGTGAGACTGGGAAGGAAGGAAGGAAGGAAGCCAATAAACAGACAAGCCCCTAAGCCAGTGCACAGGCTGGAGAGATGGCTCAGCGGTTAAGAGCACTGACTGCTCTTCAGAAGGTCCTGAGTTCAAATCCCAGCAACCATCTTGTGGTTCACATATTTAATGAGATCTGATGCCCTCTTCTGGTGTGTCTTAAGACAGCAAATAAATCTTTGGGCCGTAGTGAGTGGGGCTGGAGGAAGAAGGGCCCCGGAGCGACCAGAAGCCCTGAGTTCAATTCCCAGCATGGCTCACAACCATCTGTACAGTATACTCATATACATAAAATAAATAAATAAATCTTTAAAAAAAGCCAGTGCACAGTATGAACGAATGGAGTTTGGCCATCATGGGGGCCTCCAGGACAGTGTGCAGAAAGAACATGCCTCAGAAGTGTTCCATCCAGAGGGCAAGATCCATCAACTGCTTCCAAGTGAGTGGGGCATGGCTCCTGCAGCTTTTCCAGCACTCAAAATGAGCATGAGACCTGGAAAAAAATAACCCTTGGGAGGAACCATAGACATTTACAGCAAAGTATTTACTTCAGAAAGATGATTTGGAAATAATTTTTAAAAATAATTTTGAAATTAGGATTCTAAACCAAACAAAAACCCAATCTGTCAGATTGAAAGAGAAAATAAAAATATTCTTACATTCCCATGTGCCCTTTCTTGGAAACTATTACAGCTTTGATCCACCAAAGGAAAGCAAGTACTTCAAAAAAGAACGGATCAGGAGCCAGGATGCAGGATGCAGGGAACGTGGTAGAGACATGCAGAGTGTGGTGGTAAGGTCTCCAGAAGGTTCTAGATGGATGTGGTTGGCAGTGTAGACAACTGCCCTCAGAGAGGTTTTACAGTTCTGTTGGAGAGGAAGGAAGGAAGGAAGGAAGGAAGGAAGGAAGGAAGGAAGGAGAAAAAAGAAGTGTGAAAAATTTCCCAGTGGGAAATACGGAACAGGGAAAACAATGCATCCACTGTACTTGGCCTGGGAGTAGTGGTTCTTATTCTTGGCTAAATATCAGAAGCACTTGGAAAACACCAAAAAGTCCAGAAAAGTGGTCCTCACTCTCAGATAGCCTGATGTAAGAGATTTGAGCACAACCTGGGCTTTGCGATTAAAGGTCTATGCATAGATTAAAGGGTGATTTAGTGTGCAGTTAAAGTTGAAAGCCATATCTTGGCAGGAAAAGTACTTCACTGATTACAATTAAAATGGAATTTGTCATACAACTCTGTGGGGAGAATGGAGGTAAGAGGCATGTGGCCCTGTGTGGCAGTCAGTCTTGTCTAGGGTCAAGAGATCAACACATCTCAAAGAAGCATCTTATTCAAAAATAAAGATGGCAGATGCCAGAAGAGACAGCTGCAAGAGTGACCTTTCCTTAGGGAATCAGAGCTCACAGATGGTGACTGGGTGTGTAGGCAGGAGATGAGGACATTACTGATTTTGTCTAGAAATAGTATTTGACTTGCTAATACCACGAGTGTGCATGAATATGACCAAAAAATGATCTTGATAAAGAGCAAAAGAGACAACTAGGAGACTAGAGAGATGGTTCGGCAGATAAGCTCTGAGACTGTTTACGCGGAGTACCTGGGTTTGATTCCCAGTACCCACAACCATAAGTTACTCCAGTCCTAGGGGCACTGAGGCCCTCTTCTGGCCTCTTCTGACCTACCTCTCTGCCAGTCATGCATGTGGTACACAGATATACATGCAGACAAAATACTCCAACACAGAAAATAAATAAAATGTAAAAGAAAGAAAAAAATAGAAACAACTCAAGTGTCCATGAAAAGAAAAAGATAAATAGGTTGTGTTATATTTTTCTACAAGAATGCAGCAATTTAGATGGGGACCCTGATTTGTGTGATGTGTGTGTGTGTGTGTGTGTGTGTGTGTGTTGTAAATCGAGCCGAGGGCCTTCTGCATGTAAGGCAAGTGCTACACCACTGGCATATATTCCCAGTTCCTTTCTACTTCTTGGGAAATTAAAAATTAATTTTAAAATGACTATGCATAGATAAAATCTAGACTATTCTACACCAAGCCCTTAGTAAGAGTTTCCTTTGAGTGTAGGCTTGGCTAGAGAGGAAGGCAAAGGTTTCTGGTTTGACTCTAGCCATCCCATAATAATCGGTTTTTCTTTACAGAGACCTCAGGGAGAGTTTTGACCAGGAAGGGGTCTGAGAGTTCAGATAGTTCTGGCCTGGCATGTTTCCTGCTTCTGACTTGGGAGGAGGGCAAAGGCGAGGGTTCTGGGCTGGTAGGGGCAAGGGCAGGCCCCAACTCTAGGGGATCTGCTAAAACCAGCTGCAAGCTGAATTCTGGAAAGGGCATGTTGATAGGGTGACTCACTGTCGGAGGGTGGGGATGGCGCTCTCCTCCCCTTCCCGCTTAGCCACCATGCAGCTGAAACTTACACAGAAGTCCATCTCTACAGTCCTAGAGAAGGCATCCTTTCCAAACCCAGAGAAACAAGGGACCCTTTTGACTTAGGCCATGCGTGCATGAGGGTTTCCTGGAGCCATGCCAGGTGAGTGGAGCCAGGTTAGTTGATCAACTACATATGAGGGGAACTGGGGAAGAGTCATGCACTCCAGGACCTTCAGGTCAGTGTGTGAAGAAGTTGGGAGGAGTCCACGGTTCTAATCACCAGTGAAACTACTTTGATTACCTTCATATTCTGAGAGCTCCTGCCTCAAGGCATTATCTGTGTGACCCTCAGGGACCACTTGTGAAGCTTACAGAAATACATAAAAATATCTTCAAAGTTTTAGACTATGTATTATATTTTTATTTTTGTTTTCAGACAGGGTCATACTCTAGCTCAAGATGACTTGGACCTCACTCTATAGTCCATACTCATTTCAAGTCTATGGCAATCATACCGCCTCCACCTCCCAAGCACTGGGCTTACAGGCATGACCTACCCCACCTGGTTTTATCTGACAGACAAACTAATGGCTGTATAAAGTGGGGGTTTCAGCACCACGTGCATAAAGTGACATGACCCCTCCAAGGTATGGTTGAGGGGATTTTTTTTTTATTGTAGATATAAAGGAGAAAAGAGCTAGATGCACCTGGAAGAGTCTAGTGCAAGAAAAGAAAGTAGTAGATTAAACATGGCAGCAGAGTGGACCAGGCCATAAGGAGGTGGGAAGAAACAAGAGATTTGGGGGTGGGGTGGGGAGGCAGGGCACAAAGGAAAGAAAAAGGATCAAGAGAGAGCCAAGAAAGCAGAGTTATATAGGCATGAGAAGCTGGCAGAAGGGAAAGGAAGCCCATGAGCTGAAGAAGTTTAGGGTAGGGGCAGGTGAGGAGAGCTAAGAAGGCCAAGATCCCAGCATGCTCTCTGGTATGCTAATAAGTACCACTGTTAGTTATTTGTCCTGGCTTTCTTTTGGACCTGACAGTGACTGAGTCCAGGGCCTTACTAGTCCAACCCTCTCTCTCTCTCTCTCTCTCTCTCTCTCTCTCTCTCTCTCTCTTCCTCCCTCCCTCCCTCCCTCCCTCCCTCTCTCTCTCCTCTCCCTGTCCCTGTCCCTCTCCCTCTCCCTCTGTCTCTCCCTCTGCTTCTCCATATTCCTCTCTCTGTATTTGAGACAGAATCTCACCATGTTGTCCAGAATGGCTTCCAACTTAAGATCCCCCTGCCTCAGCCTCTTCAGGCAAGCTCCACCTTGCCCAGCGAACTCTGCCTTTTTGCCAGCTGTGGGGCCAACCTTGGGAAAGAGTTAGCGAGACTCCATTACGTCATGTAACCCTCCTCTTCTTTGCCATCCAGTATTAACTTCACACCAGTGCCAGGCTGGCAGAAGCTGGGTGAGGGGCTGGTAGCCCACACTGGGCTCTCACATGTCACCTGTCTCAGCAGTGATGCAGTACTGTACCGTGGGCCCAGAATGCAATGCCTGCAAACCTCAGGTTTGCAATGCCTCAGGTCATGCGTGCAATGTCTCAGGTCAGTCTTCAAATGGGCCTCCATTGAAGGCAGTCTGCTCTCCTCCATGGTGACCCAAGTGGCTCCGGTATCCTGGCTTTACACTTCATACTTACTTATCTGCTTTGTTGAGCCTTACTGTTCTGGGCGTCAGCTTAGAGCATTGTGCAGCCAGTCAAGCTCTCTGCCACAGAGCGTCATTCCTACCTTAGTTCCCTGAAACCTGGTCTTACTCTGGAACCCAGGCTGGCCTTAAATTAATGACCCTCTTGCTTCTGCCTTCCAAGTGCTGGCCTGTGCTACCACACTTGGCTTGTTTATTTATTGATCTATTCATTCATTCATTCATTCACTCATTCATTCATTCAGAGTTTAGGGCTAGGGGGCCAGATGGCACAACCCTTAAAAGCGCCTGCTACTCTTGCAATGACCTGTGTTTGGGTTGCTCCAACCTCATTGGCTGCTCACAACCACTGGAAACTCCAGTTCCAGGGAGTCTCCAGTGCCCTCCTCTGCCTTCTTACAAGTACACGGACATGCACACTTGTGCAAACACACACACACCTAACATAAATAAATCTTACATTAGGATCTCAGGGCCTATTGGAACTCCTTTTACATCAAGGCATGTCCTGGAATCTCTGACCCTCCTGTCTCTAGCTCTGGTTGGCTGGAATTACAGTCCACACCACTAACCTATTTATCACTTTGATTTTAGCAACAGTAGGCCAGGCACTTCTTGGCTCCCTCTGCCTCCACATTCAGTACCTACTCCTTCAGCACCTGACCTGTTCTGCTCCTTGAGGAACAGGGACATGGTGGAGGACACAGCTTGGCTCCCGATGTCCTGTAGGTCAGGATGGAACAGGGGTCGCCCCGGGTCTTCATCAAGTGCTGTCAGTTATAATTATCACTGAGTTCTGTAGAAAGTAACTGGTGGAGGCTGGGGTTCTTTTGTAGCCACCTGGGAAACAAACCAGAACCCCAGCAAGATGGAGAGGGTACTTGGGGTACCCCAAGATCTTGAGGCCTCAATGCCCAATGAATAAAGAACCCTGGGGTCAACAACTCTTTCTTTTTTTCCCTCTTTCTTTCTTTTTTTGTTTTTTGTTTTTTGGTCTTTACTTTTTCCCTCAAGTCAGGGGCTCACTAAGCAGAGCCCCATTTGGCCTTGAACTTGCTGTCCTCTGACCTCTAGCCCTAGACCCCTTAGAGTGCAGGGACGAAAATGTGTACCAGCACTCATGCCTGCCAGAGAGCCAGGAGTTTGTCTTCACTGGGGGAAGGCAGGCAACGTTCTGCATGCTTAGGTCCCACAGCTAGTAGGGGACAGAAAGCAGGAGTGGCATTTACAAGGCACATGAATGCATGTGACCTGTCTAGTTGCTCTGTCCTTCTGGTTTCCTCCTTTATTATATAAATTCTGCATGAAAGGAACCAGAAATTTTTGGAATAGCAGCTGAGCACTTGGGTAAGGGAAACATAGATGGATGAACATCCGGTTTGCCAGGGAGCAAACAGGTGCACAAAAGCAGATGAAGATGTGTCACAAGGACACAGGCACCGACTCAAAGGGGCTTCTGCTGGCCAAATTAACAGTAGCAAGGAATTACAATTTACACAATAAAATAAGAATCTGCCAGTTGGACTGGAGAGATGGCTCAGTGGTTAAGAGCCCTTGTTGCTTTTCCAGGGGACCTAGATAGAATGCCCAGCAGCACCCAAATGACAGTTAAAAACCTTCCATAACTCCAGGTTCAGAGGATCTGACACTCTCCTCCGACCTCTGGGGGCACTGAGCATGCACACACACGCAGCCAAAACAACCATGTGCATAAATTAAAAATAAATAAAAATTAAAAAAGAAAAAGAACTTGTCAGTCCATCCTGATATAAGTAAAGTAGATTGTAGACAAAGAAGCATAAAGGGATTGATGGGATTAGAAATCCACCATTTGGCAGCTGTTACAGTAACAAGAATTTGGGCAAGAATCATAAGGAGTACTAACGCCGGTGGGTGGAGGACGGTGAGAAACAGGATATTGAAATAGACTCACAGCATCTTCCCACAACATACTCGCTACCCACAAAAACAGCAGCTGCACCAGAGAAACCCGGCAGACGCCATGTTAACCAAGGGGCTGGCCCATGTCCAAATTCTCACATAGAGAGCACTTCTTGCCCTCAAGTTGACACCCTAGTACTCTGATGTTACTGTCCAGTGTGAGAACCTGAAATGAATCATAAGAACACACCAGAAAAGCCCAAACCGAGGAACACTACTCACAAATAACTGGTATTTACTTACTCTTTAGTATCAGCCAGGCGGGTGGCATACGTCTTGAATCCCAGCACTCCAGAGGCAAAGACAGGTGGATCTCTGTGAGTTCATGGCCAGCCTGGTCTACATAGCAAGTTCCAAGTCAGCCAAGGCTACACAGAGAAATTCTGTCTTGAAAACAAAAAACAAACAAAACAAAGAAACAAATCAAGGCGGGGCTGGCTCCAGCACTGGAAGAAGCAGAGAAAGGTGAATCTTTGTGCTGGACACACAAAGCCTGTTAGACACAGCCTGTTATACACAGCGAGTTCTAGTACTATGTATTGAGACTTGAGACTATCTTTAAACAGACACACATACATACACACTGAGAGACCAGACTAACTCCATCTTGTCTTAGAGAACCTGACCTAATGTTGAACTCAAGTTAACTAACAAGCCTGCACCTAGCACCAGTTTCCAGGTTACTCCCCAACAAGCACCAATCAGGAGGAAAGCAGAAGTTAAGTTTATGGTTTGGCTACCAGCACTAACCAATTATTTTAAAGGGCAATAAAATTCCATAATACCCCCCACCCCCAATCAGGTGTGTGCCGGGCTAGAAACCTCTTTGCCGGTTTGCTTGCTTCTATAAATGTTTGCTTGAAACTGGGCCGGGGCTTCACTCTCCCACCCAGCGGCGGTGCAGCCCAAACTGGAGCTTGAATAAAGACCCTAATGAGATTGCATCGGAATTGGCTCCTTACTGGTCTTTTGGGGTTGTCAAAACGGACACACACACACACACACACACACACACACACACACACACACACGGAAAAAAGAATGTCAAGATTGGAGCTGGAGAGATGGTTCTGAGGTGAAAAACACTGACTGTTTTTGCAGACAACCTGGGGTTTGGTCTCCAGCACCCACGCGGCAGCTCACAAGCATCTATAACTGCACTTCCAGGCAATCTACTGCCCTCTTCTGGCCTCGAAGGGCGCCAGACATGCCCACAGAGCACATACTGCAAACAAAAAAAAAAAACGCTCACAGGCATAATGTAAATAAGCCAGTGAAAAGTAAATTGACCAATGAGGGTCAAGGCCACAGAAAACAAAGATTAAGGCACCTTTGAGAGCAAAGAACCGTGAAAACATCCGTGGTTCACTTATTTATCTTACCCTTTTGGGCACTAGCAGAACAACAGACAAAACTTACACAAGAAACATAAATTAGACCACAAGCCACAGCAGCCCTAATCTCCTGGTCATTATGAATTATTAAATTTCCTTATTCATTTCTTTAGGAGGTGCTGGGAATCAAACCCAGATCCTCTGCAAGAGCAGCAAGTATTCTTAACCACTGAGCCATCTCTCCAGACCCCATTTTATGAAAAAGACCCCATTGATTCTAGTCTATAGTTTACTAAAATGCCCTTGTTTCTAGGAAAGGCACACTGAAGTCTTTGAAGATAAAGAGGTTCCACAAATTATTCTTAAGTGTTTCAGAGAAGTTAAATACCTAGAGAATGATGAAGCCAATGTAAATGGTTCATAGTCAGGAGTTTTGGGGGGATCTAGGTAAAAGGTATGTGTCAACTCTTTATACCCTTGCAACTGAAAATACCGCTATATCAAAGGTTTAAGAGGATAGCCCTAAAAAGAGACCTATAATTATAAAAGGAAAAGAAGAAAGGAAGGAACAGGAAGAAAGGAAGAGAAAGAAAGAAAGAAGCAAAGAAGGGAAAAAGACCTGTAATACTGACATTTCAATGTGGTCACCAAGGGGACACACCTGAGGGTGGTGTCTAGAATAACTTAGGTACATTAATAATGTATGCGATTTTATCAGATAAAATATGGCAATCGTTTGCTTGTGTCAATCTTTGTATGTGTGCATGAATGCACACATAGGTGTGTGTGTAACATTTGTGTGCATGCAGGAACATGCATGTCACAGTTTACCCGAGGAGGTCGGTCGGAGGACAGGCAACCTTAGGTGTCGGTCTCTGCTTTCTATCTCTCTTGAGGCGTACTCAAGGCGACCTGGCCTGCGGGCTTCTAGCAAATTCTCCTGTCTTCACCTCCCATCTTGTCAGCGGCACTGGAATGACAGCCATTGCGGAGACTGCATTTAGCTTTTGTTTATTTTAAATCCTGAAGGTGTCATGAGTTGTCTTCATCTGTTACTTATCTTAAATAAGTACATCTGGAAAGTCGGTGTGGCAAACGTGCACCGAAGCCCAGTTTCATTACTGTGCGTGCATGCACGCTTACCATGGCTTTGACCTCACTATTTGTCCGATTCTCCCCAGAATCTGGCCCAGGGGTGTATCACTTGTTTTCATCTCACAGCAAAGGAGATTGAGGAAAATCCCATGCTTACAAAAGGCAGACTAACTTCCAGCCGAAGTCTTTTACCTTTGGATCCCAGTGTGTGCAAAGACTTTACTGCTCTGAGCGTTGCTGCTGCCGGTAACAACATGCACTGGTTGGATACCTGCCCGGGGCCTCGTCTCATCCAGAGAATGGACCACAGCAATATGCCGAGTGAGTTAAGACGTGAATGCTGGAAGCAGGGTGTGCACATAGTACAATATTCACATGTCTGTTACGATTGCCCACAGTGCATGTGGCACACGGGGTACCATCATGTCTAAGATGTCACTCTCCACTGCTGGGACTGCTTCCTAGGCAGGAAGGCGGGGCACATCCTCGGCAGGTATATATATAGCTACAGTGGGCGACATGTTGAGAAGAGTCTGTGGGTCTGTAAGTGGGGCGGAGCAGCCTTGGCGGGCATAAACCTGAGATGGACGTTCTAACACTGCTCCTTGGCTTGGAGAGAGTCACCGCCTTATTTTGCAGCAGTCTTCCTGGTGAGACCTCAAGCAACTTAGCGGGTCACCCCTCCTCAACATGATGCGTCTTTTCTGCTACCATGAGTGCAATGGCGTGGTGAATGAGACTTGTCCTTACGCCGGGCAGTGGTGGCGCACGCCTTTAATCCCAGCACTTAGGAGGCAGAGGCAGGCAGATTTCTGAGTTTGAGGCCAACCTGGTCTACATATTGAGTTCTAGGAAACCCTGTCTCCAAAAACCAAAAAACCAACAAAACAACAACAACAACAAAACCCCAAACAAACAAACAAACAAAACCCCAAAAACAAAACAAAAACCCCCAACCAAACAAAAAAGACTTGTCCTTATGCCTGGAGATCTCCCACTGTCTCTGGAGGTCCCAGTCAAGATCAACTAGGTGCCAATGGGAAAAAGAACGTTTCTACAGCACCTAAGGAGAACACACCATGGTTGATAGGATGCAAACATGGAGAATGGAGAAGCGACCTAACCCGAGTTTTCAAAATATACTATGACCTAGCATTTCTCCTCCTGAGGTAACACCTAGCAGAAACCCACACTCAAATTTCTACTGCATGCAGCCCTTATTACAATAGCCCCAAACTAGAAACCATCCATGGTGGAACAATGAAATACTGTGCAGCACCAGTCGCAAGAATGAGTAGCATATATTCACCCATACAGGAGCCGGTAACACTTATTGATATGCTGAGTGGAAGAAGTCAGACATAGTCGTCATGACATGATGGATCAGAGTTAGAAGAGGATGATATGCCAGTGACTGGCTTCAGGATGCAGTGGTTACTCTTGAGGGTAGTACTGACATTTAAAAGAGTCTCTGGAAGGCTGGGGTCTATAGCCCACTAGCACCAGGAAATAGTATCCTATATCTTCAGTCCAATGCTGATTGCATAAATCTCATTCACTTTCAAGGTTGTGGCAAGCTTGGTACAGCTCATGTACATTTTCTTGTACAGAAATCTTTAGTGAAAAAGGAATACCCCAAGAGAGAGACCGTTATCTTTTACTGATCCCTACTTCCTCCATCTCCATCCAGTGAGTGTCCCCAGAAAGAAATGGGAGAAGGAGGAATCTGGATTTGGGTTCACGGCCAAAAGCAAGGGGAAGAAGTAACTGTGAAGGGCTGTGCTCTGTCTGGGTGCCGAGCCCTGTGCTGAGCTCTCACGGGGATGGGGTCATGAGGTTTGCAATACATACGAGGTGTGCAGCCTTAGGGGATAGCGTGATCAAAGTCAATGAGCATGCAGTGGTGGGAGCAGGATCTGAACACAGATCCCTCTGATGCCAGAGCCTAGGCTCTTAGCACTGTTGTCCCTGTGAATAGGTGACACAGGTCTTTAATCCCCTCTGTCCCGCCACCATCAATTCGAATGAGACTTACCTGTTCATCAGGCAAGCTCCCCACTAGCCCTGAACCACATACTGCTGATGCTGATTTTTATGATGGGAGCTACACTCTCAGTGAACATGTGCACAGGCTCCTGCTTCCTGGGAACGTTCTGTCTCTGGACTGGGACAAAGCAACTTGTAGATATCAAAGATGTCTGGCTATTTCCAATGTCTTCCAGTGCTTCTGAATGGGTACATAGGCTTTGGAGGTCAGGCCTAGGCCAGTCCATGTGACTCTGAGAAGAGGAGAGTAAGGTTCAACATGGACCCAGAAGTAAGCATCACAACAGGACTGGAAGGAAAAGTTCAAATATTAAAAAGAACTTCTTTCTGTTCTTCTAAAGGGCTGGAGCACAGACTGGCCTTCCTTTGGCTACACAGTGTTCTTTCTTCTCTTAATCACCTGGAGTCAACATCTCAGCTCAGACCTCATTAGCTTTCCGAAACCTCCCTGATGCCTTGAAAGCGGGGGCACCCTGCATTTCCCCTCCTGCCCCACTGGACAGCAGCTGCTTACTCAGTCTAGAAGCCCATAGCCAGCACAGACATTATTAGCCTTGCTGCTTAATGCTTCAGGCCCAAAGGCTCATAGGCCATGCACACAGTAGGTATTCAGTGAACGTTTGCCGAAAGGATGAAGACAAATGCTCCACCAGTCACTGGATGAGATGTGCTCCACCCAGCTCATCTTGTTTGCAAAAGTCCCAAGTGTTCTCCTCTCTGAGTCTGAGCATATTCTCCTTAGGGAAGGAAGAAGCCAGGAAGTTCCAGTTCATAGTTGTCTTAGTCAGGGTTTCTTTCTTTCTTTCTTTCTTTCTTTCTTTCTTTCTTTTTAAAGATTTATTTATTTTCTGTATATAGCTGTACATAGGTTGTGAGCCATCTTGTGGTTGCGGGAATTGAACTCAGGACCTCTGCTATATAAAGGAAAAACAATCCTGGTGACTTAGGAAAATAGCAAAGGACACAAAGTTACAGGAAAAGAGGCCATACAGAGAGGAGATGTGAGATGTGGAGTGACGTAGCCACGAGCCTAAGACACCAAAGACAGCAAGGAGCCACCAGAAGCCAAGAAAATTGGGAAGAGCTCTTCTCTAGAGCTTTCAGAGGGAGAAGAGCATTACGGACTCCTTGATTTGAGACTTATAACCTTCAAAACTGTGAGGCAAGCAATCTCTGGTGCTAAAGGATCGTGGTGGCGCACGCCTTTAATCCCAGCACTTGGGAGGCAGAGGCAGGTGGATTTCTGAGTTCGAGGCCAGCCTGGTCTACAGAGTGAGTTCCAGGACAGTCAGGGCTACACAGAGAAACCCTGTCTCGAAAAACCAAAAAAAAAAAAAAAGAAATTCCAACACACCATCGGATTAGCATGAACAGCCATTCTAGCATGCCATCGGATTAGCATGAACAGCAATTCCATCACCGCCATTGGATGCTCATGGCATCCTTAATTACTACAAACAAAATTAGTTCAGATATTTCCAGAAATCTCCTGGGAGTAGGGTAGAGGTACCACTTACATACCCACTGAGAACCACTGCGGTAACAGGGTAAATAGATCCAAGGACAGAAAGGACCGAGATGAACTTAGATTTAAATTTCAGTCCCACCCAGGATGGCTACGTGATGCTGGGCAAGTTGCCTAACTTCTCTGATCCACCGTGTCCTCATGAGGGGAACAGGCCACACGGAGGAGCCTGTATCTCACAGAACCATCAGTGCTAACGCAACCGAGATGATGCACAGAACGTGCTTTGCAAAGCATGGATCAGCTAGCACTCGACAAACAGTAGCAGAAACAATGATAGGCTTAAGTGCATGTATTAGGCAACAGTAATATTACCTAATGGGTAACAAATACACAGAGGGCTAACAATGGTGATTTCCACTATTATTATTCAAATTCAGCAAGCTGAGTCACTCAGCTATGTAACAACCTGTCCTGAGCAGTTTCCACACCCAACACCGCAGCACTGGCTCCTCCTCCAGGCGGGGGCGATGCTGGAGTGCCCGCCCATCAGCGTTTCATATTTTCTACATACTTTTCCCTTCCCCGTCCTACGGATCATAGTAGGCTTGTAAGATGCATAGAGTAGTCACCGAAAGGCGCTGTTCCCATTTTATAAAGGTGGAAACCAAGGGGCAAAACCATTGGGAGGTTTACCCAAGTTGAGGCAAACAACCAAGCCATGGCTGGAACCCTGGAGCATTAAACTGATCTGCTTCTGGGGCTGAGGAGATGGCTCAGTGGATAAAAGTGCTTGGTGCACAGGCCTGAGAACCTGAATTCTGGTCCCATGCATTCACATAGGCGCGGACACAAGGGGGCGCTGGTAACCTCGATGCTGGGGCTGATGTGGAGACAAGGAGAAAGAATGGCTGGGGGCTTACTTACCAGGCAGCCTAGCAAAAGTTGGCAAGCTCTGGCTGCAGTGAGAGTGGTAGCACAGGCTATAATACCAGCACGGAGGAGGAGACAGAAGGATCATGAGTTCAAGGTCATCCTGGGCTATATAGGTAATTCAAGGCCAACCTGGGCTACATGAGACCCTCCCTCCAACAAACAAAACAAAAGCAAAAGCAAAAAAAAAAAAAGATGACTGGAAGCAGATTTGAGGGACAAGGGGGGTAGAGCGGCAGTCTGTGTATTGCGGTGTATGCAGTGTACGCAAACTACTCCGCTTTCCAGACGCTTCTTTCAACATTTAACAAACTTGCTTGGTAGTTCCTCCAGGACTGAGAAGACAGTAGAAAGGAGGAGGTAGTCTTGAAAGGAAATTGAATCTGAAAAGGGGGAAGGGGGAAGGGGGAAGGGATGAGCCATGTGGAAGACTGAGGGGATCATCAGGGTAAGGGACCAGAGACAGGAGCCTGCCTGGCCTATTTGGGGGAACTGCCAGGGAACCAGTGTGCCGAGAAAGAATTAAAGAACTGAGTCAGGAGAAGAACTAACAGGGGCAATTGGGCCAGGGCATCCTTATAAGGGGCTCTGGATCTTACCTTGAGCCAGACAGGATTCTGTGCCCGGAGGCATGATCCAATTTATGTTTAACCCATGCCTTGGCTGGATGTGAATGCACTGCATGAATCAAGGGAAGAAAGTCTTTCCTCTCCCCTCCCTTCCTCCTTCCCTCCTTCTCTCCCTCCCCACTTCCCCTCTTCCTCCCTTCTCCCTTCCTACTTTCCTCTCTTCCTTTTTCCTTAGATCTCTCCCTCCCTCCTCCTTTCCCTCTTCCTCCCTTCCTACTTCCCTCTCTTCCGTTTTCCTTCTCTCCCTCCCTCCCTCCCTTGCTTAGCCTTTTCTTTCCTCCTTTGTCATCTGCCTCCTCCTCTTTCCTGTCCCTTCCCTCTCCTCCTCTCTTATAGTTTTACTGACACATTACAAAGTGCTCAGTGACATGTAACTGAAGTCATTTAGGTAAAAGAAGATGGTGGTTTAGACCTTGGTAATTGGAGCAATAGTGAAATCTGGTGAAAGATCAAATGTGGAGTTGAGGCTGGGGTGCTCAAGGGCTGGTCTTGGATGACTCCCCCCATTTGCTGAATTGAGCTCACGGAAGGAGGAAGTCAGCATCTACTACGATGAGGAAGAATGTGTAAAGAGTAGGTTTGGAATGAGAGAGAGAGGGAGAGAGAGAAAGAGAGAGAGAGAGAGAACTATGACTTTAGTGGGAAGATGTGACATTTGGCATGCCTGTCACACGGTCAGGAGCAGAGGTTGCTTGTGCAAGGCTGGAGTGGAAAAGACAGTATGTTTACCTTATAGTTGTGATGATTTATAATCGATAGACAGCAAACCTATATACTAAAAAGTATATGGTGACCAACTTGGTAAGTTTTAGGCTATTTATGCCCATGGCGCATGTTCCTGTTCTTTATGTAGTCTTTCCCACACTCCTGTTTCACTGGATCTTCCTGCCCCAGGCAGAAACTGATCTGTTTCTGTCATTATAGACAGTGTGTATTTTTTGGAATTTCATACATAGGCGTCTACACAGAATGGATCGTGTGTTTTCTTTTTTCACTCACATCCTTGTTCTGAGATTTACGTGTTTCCTCACCTGAAGTAGCATTCCACTTTCCTACCTCAATGACGGGCAGTAACCCATGCACAGCCATGTCTTTTATCTGTGGGTAGACATTTGGGTTGCTTCCTGTTTGAGACTATTAAAGATAGAAGTTGCCTGGGGCTGGAGAGACAGCTCAGCAGTTATGAACCCACGCTGTTCCTTCCAGGACCTCAGTGTGGTTCCTAGCACCCAAGCCAAGTGTCTCACAACCATCTATAACTCCATATCCAAAGGGATTTGATGTCTTTGGCCCCTGAGCAACTGCATAAACATGATCACACATGTACCCGAATACACACACAAAAAATAAGATTTAAAAAATTTTAAAGCTGTGTGAACATTCTTGTCTTTTGGACTTGATATCTTTTTTTTTTTTAAAGATTTATTTATTTATTATATGTAAGTACACTGTAGCTGTCTTCAGAAACCCCAGAAGAGGGCGTCAGATCTCATTATGAATGGATGTGAGCCACCAGGTGGTTGCTGGGATTTGAACTCAGGACCTTAAGAAGAGCAATCAGTGCTCTTAACAGCTAAGTCATCTCTCTATCCCCCTGGACTTGATATCTTTAGATAGATTCAGGTGCTGTCTCTTGGGTGAGCATCTCAAAGTGCCTGACTGGATCACGTGGTAAAGTATTTTAGATCTTCAAGAAACTGCTAACTGATTTTCAGAGGGATCGTATCATTCTACATTTGGGTTAGCAGTGGAAGTCTTCATCTACCACTTGATCTGGTCAGGCTTTTAAAGTTCTATGCACTTGCATAGGAGTTTATTGTTAAGTTATAGCTTCCCCATTCATTTCCATAAGGAAGGAAATGTTGGGCATTGGTTGCTTTGTGGTCCATACACAGCAAAGTGCTGCATGTGGCAGCTCTGTTAAAAACAGACTGAACCTGGGGACTGGAGAGATGGCTCAGTGGTTAAGAGCACTGACTGCTTTCCTGAAGGTTCTGAGTTCAAATCCCAGTAACCACATGGTGACTCACAACCATCGCCTAAAAGAGATCTGATGCTCTCTTCTGGTGCATCTGAAGACAGCTACAGTGTACTTAGATTAAACCTATGATGTGGTCCCATAGGTAGTAATGAGTTGGGACTACATTATTGTAGCCAATCTAACACAGTGCGATGTATTACTGACATATTTGTGATGCTCCTGGTGTAACCGAACCCAATACATTGAATATTATACATATTTAATAATGAGGGTAAACTACTATGTTGGTTTAAGTAAAAAAGTAGACTTCTAAATCTTATTATATATTCTTTCTGTTTCCCTACTGTAAAGCCGAATGCTGCATTATACCAGCAGCAGCTTCCTGGGGTTTGTGTTTACCAGATCATGGAGGTGTATCACTCTCTCTGGTGTTTGGTTTAATCTTGGGAAGTTTTGTTTATCATGGCTGTGAGGGAGCTAGGCTGAGCTATGAATATTTATACCCTTTAGCCCAGGAATGCACAATACAGTAGGCCACCTAAGTTTGTGTAAGTCCACTCTATGGTGTTTGTCCAATGATGCAATAATCTAACAACCCATTTTCCAGAGTGTTTCCTTGTTGCTAAGCAATACAACAATGTCCGTTTGTTTGTGAGACTAGGTCTCAGGAAGCCCAGGCTAACCAATAACTTCCTATGTGCCTGAGGATGACCTTGAACTCCTGACTCTCCCATTGTGACTCTCTCATCTGTGGGGGTTCCTGCAAGTGTTACACAGGAAATTGCACCCCCCCCCCGAAGAGGTAAGAATGAAAACCAGGCGCAGATTGACTTTGTCAACCTGGATCAGACTTCGGGAAATCTAATTTCAGGTGATTCATTGTCAGCATATTTAAAGCAGAGTACAGCTTGAGAAAAGGTTTCCAGGCAACATTGGTTCAATCAGTCCAATTCCGGGTGCACAATAAGCCTTAAGGTATGTCTTTATAGAAACTCTTTTATAAAGTGCATGTGACCATGAGGGTGGGTTCTATATCTAAAAGCCCTAGAATTGGGCTGGAGAAATGGCTTAGTGGTTAATAACACTTGCTGTTCTTCCAGAGGACCCAGGTTCAATTCCCAGCAACCCATAGGGCAGCTCACGACTGTCTGTAACTCACCTTCCAAGGGATCCAACAGGCTCACACAAGCAATCATAGAGACAAAACACCATTGGACATGAAATAAAATAAAGGAAAAGCCTAGAATCTAATGTAGTCTCTGACCTCTAGTCTTGGGAGGGAAGATTTCTGGGATAATCATTCTGGGGAATTTGGGTGAGGTCTGCCTCTCTAGCAAAAGGTGGGGAGGTCTGCCTCCACAGACAGCAAAAGGTCACCAGGTCATTAACAAAATCCACTCTCAGCTTTCTGGATGGAATGCAGGCGTTTGATTTTTGTCTCCTCCACTGCCCTGCTTGTTTAACATTCCTGGTTCTGTTAATGCTTCTCTGTGAGTACAATTGTGTGCATGCATTCGTGTATTCTTTAAATGGCATTAGGAGTGGATGTTGATCATAAATGCAGTCTAGGGGTGAATAAATACACAGTATCTTTTCTCTCCCCATTCTCATGCCACCTTCCACATAAAATTATTCAAAATGTCTCTTTATGGTCTTTTTGGTCACAGTTGCCCCTCTTATTGTTTTAAACAGACTGCAGCTTGGTCTTCTTTGAACTTCAATGCATCTACTAAAGAATCCCAGGAAAGAAATCCTGCTGATATTCCTGGTGGTCTCCAAGCAGTAGGTAACTATGACTGGCAGGGGTCTTCAGCAAACTGAGGGCTGCTGGGAAATAAGCAGAGACAAACCCTGTCAGCAAGTTATCAGCCTCTTCATGAAGCACCATGCATCGCATTGTAGCTGGTCCACTTACAGCTACTGGTTCATTTCTTACTGCCAGGATGGCCCCTGTTTAGATACCAGTGGCAGAGTACCATACGCCTTCCCGCCTCCCACTTGAACAGTCAGTCGTGGAAAACAGACCTCCCCAAACTTCAACGCTACCTTCCTGGAATTCTGGGTTTGACAGCTGTCAGATTTGCTCTGGGGTTCACTCCACTGTGGAATTCTGAAAACTTTTGATGTCCTTGGTAAAACCCTCACCACGGTCGCATCCACAATTTACCAGGACCAAGGCTCTCTATGGAACTTGTCCTTCTTAACTCTAGCTGCCCCATTTTCTAATTCCTTGAGGTCAAAGCCTCTTTCCTCCTTCCCTCTCTCTTTCCTTTTTATCTTAGTGACAGCAGGCTACACCCCCAAGCCAACACAGGGAAAGAATTTTAGTATTAATGGTATTGTGCCAATTTAGTGAGATATGTTGGTGAGTTAAGGCTTATGTTTTTCCAAACTTAACACACCTTAAAACTCACACTGCTTTACATGCATTTAAATTTTTTAAAAAATGTGGTTTTCGACTGCAAATCAAAATATTTACCATTGAAAAAAATTAACATCTTAACCACTGTTAAGTGTACCAAAAAGTGTTGTTGCTGTCGTCATCCAAGGTTGCAACTTGTTTGGGTCTCTGACATCTCATTAACTGCAAGCCAATAAAGGGCCCAAAAAGGTCCTTGCTATACATTCTCCCAAGATACTACAGACACACGACTCAGTCTCCTTTAGGCTTGAACTCATACTTATTTTAAAAACCAATCAGTTTCTCTCTCTTTCAGCAATGCGAGACGTTGCAATGATAGAAAAACTGCAGCTAGCATGTGTGAGGATGCAGGCAGTGACCACAGACTAGAATCCTCACTACACCACTGGCAGAGACTTCTACGAGAGTCTCTGCTAGCTGTCTGAACCTGCGGTTTCTGGCTGGGAGGATGAATAGTATTATTCCCGGGCCATGCAAAGATTTGCAGTGAAATAGGCTTAACATGGTGGCAAGGACAGAGAAGACACTGGGCATACCCGAGCTGGTGTTGTGACTACCTATTGAAGAGCGACTCTCAGAGCAGGAAGATGGATTGCATTTAGGCATCTGAGTAGGCAGTTACCTTTGCTCAGTCTCCACCGCGAGGCGCAAGGGAGGGGCCGGATCACCCGAAGCCCCGCCCCTATAAGCAGCGTTCAGTTGTCTAGGCAACTGACTAGGCAGAGTCTAGGCCTAAGTGAAGCGGACCATCTTACTGTGAAGGCTCTCAGATCACCAGAGGCTGAAAGATGTCTGAGGAGGACTCGGACAGCACGTTCACTGACTCCCAGGCGGAGGAGGAAGGCGAGCTGCCAGTCATCCAACTGTGCGGGCTGGTAGAGGAGCTCAGGTACCGGCATCGTGGGTCTCTGCGGCCTCGGCTGTGGTTTGCGGACTACTCACTTCTATGCCCCGCGGGGACACATCGCATTACAGTGGAGAAAGAACTTGTGTTTGCCTGGTTAGCTGTGGTGCTTGCCAGCTCCTGAACTGTCAAAGCCACTGATGGAGCCCGGACAGAGTGGAGGGGAAAGGGAGCCGGTGGCCTTGCAAAGATCAGATAGGTTTAGTGACGCTAGAGCTTTGGCTTGGTGTCTTCCTGGTGCTGGGAAGCCGCCTTCCCAGTCTGCATCAGGTGGCCTCCTAAGCCCTTTTCCAAAGTTAGAATTAAGGGAAACACTAACCTGGCAGCTGGGTGAAAACTAAGCTATTGAAATGATTCGATTGAGGCTTTGTGGGTTGAATAAGGATTTAAGCATGGAGATGGACTGAGGAATGATTGGCCAAGTTCTCTGTATTTTCCACAGTCTGTTTTCCATCTTCCACAGCAAGTTATCTGGAAACAAAGATTCCATAATATAGCTGAGGTTCAGTGTACAATGTATTGATTCCAGCAGCTGGAAGAGGGGTTGGTTCCATATATCTGCAAATAGTTTATACCAGAATGGAGGGATTATTACTAATTACCATTTTGAGTGTTTGTCATATGCCACAGCCTTATATGTGAAACAACCATCCTAAGAGGTACACGCTTTCTGAAGTTTCCTTGTGAGTGTCAATAACTGTCAGTCTTGTATATCAGACAGCCATCTTAGGAGAGACATATGTTCTGAAGTTTTCTTCCTTAAGGTCCTGCAGCAGAGATTCAGACCTGGGTCCATGGAAGGCTCCACTGAGAATATATATAATATGTGCTGAAAAGACAAGACATCATGATTTTTCTGTTTTCCATTTGGCTTCCATACTAATCTCAAAATTCAGGAATTAGTTTAACAGTGCACATAGACCTCAATGTCACCCTCTTTTCTGCATGTGTGAGTATTGCGTGCAGTAAAGTGGGACAGTTTTGGGACTTTAGCTACTTTAGATGTAGCTCTAGCCCTTGCCTAGTTATTCTTAGGGCTATGGATTCAATCCCAGTTCCCCCCCACCTCACACACACATTAAAGTTGGGCACAGTGGCTCACACCTTTAGTCCCAGCACCAGTGAGGTAGGTGGAGTGAATTCAAAGTCAGCCTCAAAATACATAGCACAAGCTCTAGGCTAGCCAGGGTAACTCAGTGATATCCTGTATCTTCGTTACTTTTCTATTGCTGTGACAAAATACTATGACCAAAGCAACTTAAAGAAGAAAGCATTTAATTTAGGGGTTTACTGTTCCAGAGGGCTAGAGTTTGTGATGACCATGGTGGGGAACATGGCAGTAGACTGGCAGGCATGGTGCTGGAGCAGTAGCTGAGAGCATTCATCTGATACACAAGCACAAGGCAGAGAGCAAGTGGTGACTCTGAATGGCCTAGACTTTCGAGACCTCAAAGCCCACCCCTGATGACACACCTCTTCCAATGGTGCCACACCTCCCAATCCTTCCCAAACAGTGTCACACCTCCCAATCCTTCCCAAACAGTGTCACACCTCCCAGTCCTTTCCAAACAGTGCCAAACCTTCCAAGCCTTCTCCAACAGTGTCACACCTCTCAATCCTTCCGAAACAGTGCCACACCTCCCAATCCTTCCCAATAGCTGGAGACTAATCATTCAAATACATGAAACTAAGGGGGTCATTCCATTCAAACCACAATACCCTGCCTCTAAACAAACAAACAAACATAAAAGACAAGTTTTATGTATGAGAAGTAGTTATGATGTTCATAGTCTTGGCATATATAAGACAAACTAGATATGTTATCTCTGGTTATTTAAAAACCCATTATTCAAATAGGTCTTCCTTTTATGATCAATGCCCAATGGAATTTCTAATCTGGAGGCTGGTGGTAAAAAAGTAGAAAAACACAAGCCAAAGGAAGTATCTAGAGTTGGTTGGTGGGTATAGATAGCTTCAAGAGTGTGGCCATTCAGAAGAACTTTTACAAATGAGTTAGACAACATCTAACAACAGCAACTGTCATCAGTAGGACACCAGCACTCGGAATCTTGTGACTTTTAGACTCAATAGCCAAGAGATACACTAGCAGAACTATGTGGCCCCAGAGCTGACCTCAGGCCACAGAACTCCTTGCCACTACCCTTAAAGAAGGGTGATATTATTATACTTGTTGTATAGGTGAAGAAAGGAAGGCACTAGGAACATGTGTGTCTTACAGAAGCCATAGGTGGCCAATGATGTACTAAATACTGATTAATTCGGGGGTGCTATTCACATAATTCAGTTATGTGCCCTGTATCTTGCAGCTATGGAAACTCTGCTCTCAAAACAGAAACAGAGATGTTTGAGAAATATTACTCTAGACTGGAACCCAGGGACCACCGAATGCCACGGTTATCAGATATTAAAATGACAGCAGCAGAATTTTCACAGGTATACAATGAAAGGTAAACAGGACTTCATCCTGTTGGCCTCTATAAATGTAAATAATGTTTGTGTACCTGCCTTTGGCATGTCTTCTTGGGTCAAATGACCGTAGGGCTTCCTCTCTTCTATTTTCTGCTTGTTTCTTCCCTCCTAGTTTCTTTCAAATGAGGGAATCCCATTCAGTTAGTAGCTAACTCTTTCAGAATACCTTAATTTATATGGATGAATTCCTTGTAGGCTAGTATGGTGCGCAAACCTGTAGTCCCAGCGCTTGGGAGGCCGAGGAAGGAAGGCCACAGGGTTTGAGGTCAGCCTGGGCTACATAACAAGACTGTGTCTCAAGCAAAAACCCCAAGGGCCGGTAATGTAGCTCAGGAGTAGAATACTTACTTGTTAGACACTGGGCTTTGGGTTCAAACCCTTCCACTGAAAAAAGAAATTCCCTCAACTGGGGAATCAGTTTACAAGGTCTGTCGAAACTAGGCTTGGCTGCACGTGCCTTTAATCCCAGAACTCAGGAAGTAGAGGCAAGCAAAGCTCTGTGAGTTTTATGTAGCCAGCCTGGTCTACATAGTGAGTTCCAGGCCAGCTAGGGATACACAGAAAGACCATGTCTCAGAACAACAACAGCAAGCAAGACCTATCCAGCCACATAAATGAGTGAAGTCCCTGTCTGTCAGACTTATCTCAAAGGGCCAACTGATGTAATATTCTTTGAGGAGCAAACAAATGTACTCTGAGGTACTTTACCTGAACCACCTTCTAAGATCACTGCCATTAAGTGCCTAGAAAATTTATGGATTTTGTCTGTTTTTTTGTTTGTTTGTTGAGACAGGGTTTCTCTGTGTAGCCCTGGCCGTCCTGGAACTCACTCGAACTCAGAAATCCACCTGCCTCTGCCTCCAAGTGCTGGGATTAAAGGCGTGCGCCACCACTGCCCAGCGGTTTTGTCTGTTTTGCTAAACTCAGTGGCTGGGACACATTTCGTGGCCTATTGCTGGGATATTTCTAAAATTCCTTCCCAGGAGAGATGTAAATAATTACTATCCTGTCCTCCTAAGGTCCCCACACAAACCAAAGTAGCCTTGCCCAGTCCTCCCCAGTCTATATCCCCTTCCCCCTTCTAGAGACCCCATGCAATTAGGGCAGAATTGCCTGCAGGTGGCTGGGAGGAGTGACCAACGACTCTCCCTGCCCCTGATGTGGGGATGTCAAGAGCACAGGCCTGATTGTGCTGGACTGTCAAAGGTAGAAAGAGTTGTTCTCTTGACGGCAACAGTTCACTCTAGAGGATAGTGCCTTACAACCCTGCTCCGCGGCATTTCACCCTCGAGATACATTGGATATATTTGAACTCATTGCCAAACATAAGTCTTGTGGTATTTAGTGCAGGGCCTTAGGATGACTTGGGAAATGTCATTTCTGGTCTAACGTCCAACATTCTTTCCTCTCCCAGACTCCACCGGGGCACCTTCCTGTAGGCCTCAGCGCTCATTTTGAGGACTACCTGAGGTTGCCTTAATCACCCTTTACCCTGACTTGCTTCTGCTTGGGTTACAGTTACGAAGTAGGCGTAAATCCAAGATCCGTGGAGGTCCTGACCGTATGACAGGCCTCACTGTAGAGCAAAAGCTCGAGCTTGTACAGAAAGAGCTGGAAGACACGAGAGATGAATTACGGCACATGCGGGCTAACGCAGAACGGGACCTGCAGCATCATGAGGTAGGTATCCTTTTCCCTCTGGGTCCCACCGCTCCGCCTGTGGATGTCCACATCACTGCCTGTCCTTGGGAAGAAACCCAAGGCAGATAAGGCAAATGGAGGACTTACCTTTACAGAACTTACCAATAGCTATGTGTGTGTACAACAGTCTTTAATGTGCTTAATATAAAATATCAAGTGTTTGCGCTATCATCCCCAGCCCCTATGTGCTCAACACCCAGGTATGATCCCATTGCCATAAGACCACTCTCCTCACTGAAGTGTTAGGAAGTGAACTCTAGGCTTATTGTCTGTTTTAAGTATTTTATCATGTTTTCTAAGATGTGATATGATAAGATATGATACCCAACAGGTAAGGTGGAAGTCACAGAAGAATATAGAACAAGCTTGGCAAACTCTTATATTGAGGAGTCTGGTTTGGGAATCAGGTCAAGTAGGGTAATGGGACGTGGGAACTAGGCAAAGGAGTTTTTTTTTTGTTTGTTTGTTTGTTTTAAAAAAAAAACCATTCAGGTCTTAGAAAACTGGATCCCACTGAGGATAATTTAGCAGAAAAACAAGCTAAAAGCAGCATATAAGGGGCTTGGTGCTCCCATGGGGAGTCTGAGGAGATCCAGGGAAGACGCTGTTTCTTGTTGATAAATCAGGAAAGACTGGTCCAAACCAATTTACTGTGTGACGCCGATGCCTTCTAACTTTATCCTGTAAAGGAGTATGTGTATGTGTGTGCATTTCAATGTTCAATGAAGTCCATATTTGTCATAGAATATTTTAATTTTTTAAGATTTATTTGTTTTTATTTTAAGTACGAATGCGTTTGCCTGCATGAATGTCTGTGTATCACATGCATGTCTGACACCCATGGAGGTCAGAAGAGCATCAGGACCCCTAGGACTGGAGGTACAGAGAGTTGTGAGGCGATGCATGGATGCTGGGAACATAACGGGGGTTCCCTGCAGGAGCTGCCTGTGCTCTTGTCATCTCTCCAGCCCCGTTATAGAACATTTTAAAAATACGGATAAGCTAAAGGAGCATTTGAAAACACAGTGCCACCATCTTAGCAAAAGTAATCACAATTCACACTTGGATCCTTCTCCCTCTAGAGTTCAGATCACTCTCTGTACATAGAAGGCTTTTCTTTCAAGAACTGTCAGATTCTCTCATGCTCAACACTGTTCTTCTGTATTAACATTCGGCTCTCCCTTATAGGGCTCCAAGTTATCCTGTGGAGTCCCAAAATCTTAGGCAGCGACAAACCCTATACTATATTTTCCTCTACATACATGTGATAAAGTTTAACGTATACACTGGGCATAGCACGCGGTTTAAAATAACCAATATGGAATATATTTATATTTATTAATATTTATTAATATTTATATTTATTATATAATTTTTATAAATATTTATTTTTATAAATATTTATTATATTTATTATTATAAATATTTATATTTATTAATATTTAACAATGAACATTAATAAAATGTCAGCATTTCTTTTGGATGTGGGAGACTTTATTAAATAAAATAAGGGTTACTTGAACCCCCACACTGAATTCTGCCCTCTGCCCACAGTCAATGGATAACCCAAGCAAGCGCTAATTCACGAATGCGAGGGTAGCATATATAACAGGATCCACTGGATAAAAGATGACTTGGGTCCCAGGTGAGACAGAATGGCAATCTTATCGCAATGTTTAGAATGATGCACAAATTAAAACATGAATTAGTGATTTCTTGCATTTTCTGCTTACTTACCTTCAAATGGCCTCTCCGCAGACACTGAAAGTGCAGATAAAGAAGGACTTTTGTGCGTATATGTTCCTTTGCAGTATCTGTTCTCCAAGCTACACAGCACACAAGGGTGCTTGATCACTCCCCCCTCCACTAACTCATAGCCTCTCTAGATTTAACTGGGACTCCTGCTTTGTGCTGTATTAGCTGGGTTTTTGGTGGTACTGTGTTATTTTGAAACAGATCTCGCTTTGTATTTGTAGCCCTGGCTAGCCTCAAACTCATGGCAGTCCATCTGCCTCATCCCCGCCCCCAAGTGTTTGGGTTACAAGCATGCACCACCACACCCAGATTTTCCATGTATTTTATATGGCTTGATCTTTAATGGATAAAGAATACTCCCAACATGGAAATAGAGACAGAGATAATGTCTTGTTTTTATTGGTTGCCAGCTTCTGTGGATGCTCTAACTTTCAAGGCAAGTTTTTTGTTTGTTTTTGAGACAAGGTTTCTCTGTGTAACCCAGCCTGTCCTGCAACTCACTCTGTAGATCAGTCTGGCTTTGAACTCAGAGATCTGTCTGCCTCTGCCTCCAGAGTTCTGGGATTAAAGGCCTCTGCCCAGTATGTATGTTTTTGTTTTTTTAAATGATAGTTGTCATTGATAAAGTTTGTGCCCAGAGATATCTTTCTAAGAGTAAGAAGCACCTACATGGAGGCAGAAGTCAGTGGGAACGTAAGTATCCTCAGAGGATGTGCCCTTGCGGCATTTTGGAAACTCTTCTCTCTTGTCCTGACCCAGGCTATCATCGAGGAAGCTGACATTCGGTGGAATGAAGTTCAGAGAGCAATGCATGACTTTGAAAAAGATATTCTGAAAACCATATCCAAGAAGAAAGGGAGCATCTTGGCCACTCAGAAAGTGATGAAGTACATCGAGGACATGAACCGCCGGAGGGTGAGTGGATGGAACTGAAAGAATCAATTAAGCACTCAGGAGACAGTTAGAGGCAGGCAGATCTCCGTGAGTCCCAGGCCAGACTGATCTACTTATTGATAATTTATTGATACTTATTTATAGGCCAGGGCTATGTAAAGAGACCTTGTCTCGAAGGAAAAAAAAATTAGGACAATGATGCAGAAATGGCCCACGTGCTACAGGCTCCTTCCAGTCACTCCCCTGCCGTTGTTCCAGGGCATCTCCCAATGAGACAGCAATGCCTGGAGTCAGTAAAGGGCCCAGAGATAAGCCATTGTGGAGAAGCTTTCAGGGAACAACATTTGCTTTATTGCATGAGGGCAACCACTGACGTAGTGGAAGCCTGTCTACTGTGATTGGTTAGCATGTTACCTTGGGATTGAATACCTCACTCATACCACCAGGATCTCTATGCAGAAGAAGCACATTAAAAGGAGCCTTGGCAGTTAAGAGCACCAGCTGCTCTTCCGAAGGTCCTGAGTTCAAATCCCAGCAACCACGTGGTGGCTGACAACCATCCGTAAGGAGATCTGATGCCCTCTTCTGGGCGTCTGAAGACAGCAACAGTGTACTTACATATAATAAAATAAATAAATCTTAAAAAGAAAAGAAGAAGAAAAAGAAGAAGACTTGGAGAGCGCAGACTTGTCCAGCCACAGGCTACTTACGCCACTTCAGCTACTTCAGAATTCAGTGTCCTGGTTCTGAGGCATGGTGCACCATGCTTCTTATTTATAAGTACAGTGTGCCAAGTAGGCTGGCTGCCAGCTCATGCCTACATTTTCTCCTACACTCCACCATAATACTTCCCACACATGTAAAATCATTTTTTTTAATCTCCAAATGTGTGTGTGTAAATTTTTTTAAAAAATTTTTTATGTGTATGGCTTTTTTTGTTGTTGTTCTTGTCTGTTCTGGTTTTTGCCTATGCAGATATTTATACACCACGTGCATGTCTGGTGCTTGTGTAGGCAAAAAGAGAACGTCAGATCTCCTGAAGCTGGACTTATGAATGGTTGAAAGCTTCCATGTGGGTGCTGGAAGTCAAACCCGGGTCCTCTATAGAAGTAACCAGTTCTCTTAAGTGCTGAACCATCTCTCCAACCCCCAAAATGTATGTCTTAAATGCATGTTAATTAAAACAACAACAACAACAATAACAAACCCAGAAAAGGCAGGATAATTATTAGTAGTATCAGATTGATTTCCTCTTGTTTGTTATCTTTAAACAACAAAATCTGGGTGTTTCCTTGGGGAAGGTGTGAACGAGTCCGGTTACTGCATAGCCTGAGACAAGTCACTCTCTTTTCCTCTCCTTCTTGTAAGGAGATGGACCTAGACTGGCATGAGAAAGGAAGGGGGGTTGGCTGAGGAGAACATGCTTTCAGTCACAGAGACTTTGCAGCATGTTAAGCATGCTAACCTGTTAAGCAGGCTTCTTAATCCTAACACTGTGATAAAAATTTGCAGTCAGCCTACCATCCAATCAAAGGCTAAAGAGTTCCAAGACTGTATCGTCAGTAAAGGGCCCTGCAGTAGCACCACACCCAATGCCAAGCGCAGAAGCACTGTAGCCCTGGTACAGAGCCCACCCAGTTTCCTCTGCGCCTTGGCTTCCAGTGAAATGCCATCCCAATACCAGTTTGGGCAGAATTAAGACAGCTGGAAAGAAATGACTGAACGCCACTGATCAAGTTCCGGTTTGTTGCTTCTGATTTACTACTCAGAGCAACAGGGGAATAGATAAGTAATTGATTAAAATATGTGTGTATTTTTCCCCCTTAGGATAATATGAAGGATAAATTGTGTTTGAAAAATGTTTCTCTCAAAGTTCAAAGGAAAAAGATGCTTTTACAATTGAGGCAGGTATGTGGTTCTTTTCTTTTTAAAAGAGGTAATTTCTCAGTTAGGGTTTCATTGCTGTGAAGAGACACCGTGACCACAGCATCTCTTATAAAGGAAGACGTTTCATTGAGGCTGGCTTACAGTTCCAGAGGTTTGGTCCATTACCATCATGGTGGGAAGCATGGCAGTGCGTAAGCAGACATGGTGCTGGAAGAGCAGAGAGTTCTACATCTTGATCTGAAGGCAGCAGAAGGAGACTGTTTCCTTGGGTATGGCTTGAGCAATCTGAGACCTCAAAACCTGCCTCCACAGTAACACACTTTCTCCAACAAGGCCACACCTCCTTAGTGCCAGTTTCTATGGGCCAAGAATTCAAACACATGAGTCTATGAGAACTGTTCCTGTTCAAACCACCATACTAAGTAATATCCCTACCCATCTTCCCACCTACCCCTGACAATTATTCCTGTCCTAGACACTGGACTCTTTGAACAGGTTATTTTACACAGTAGCACAACTTTGCAGTTGTTATTAATTTATGGGTGTTGAGATGGGGAGATGTTCTAGTTTCATTTTAGCTCTGATAAAATACCCTGAGAAAAAAGCAACCTAGGGCTGAAAGGATGTTTTTTTTTTTCAGCTCACAGTTCCATCATCAAGAGAGAGTCAAGGTGGCAGAGACTTCAACCTGCTAGTCACCTCACATCCATATTTCTGCACTCTTAATACAGTTCAGAACCCCTTGCCTAGGGAATGATGCTACCCACAGTGGGCTGGGTCTTCCCCCATCAATTAGTCCCCCACAGACCAGACCAATGTAGATAAACCTTTGTTAAAACACTCTTCCTAGGTGATTCTAGGTTGTGCCAACTAGACAAAGCTAACCAACACAAGTAATCCAAGATGATCTTGGATTACCCGGCTACACCCAGCATCACTTCCCTTCTTATGAGAGAAAGGAAAAGGGGTGAGAGGAAATTTAATAAGCAAATGATAATTGTGATATAGGAAGGAGTCACAAGCCAAGGAATATAGGCAGCTTCCAGAAGTTGGGAAGAACAAGGCATTACTCTTCCTAAAGCCTCCAGAGGGACACAGTATTGATAACATTATGATTTTAGAATCAAACCCCTTCAGACCTTCAGCCTCCACACTGGGAAAGTAATACACCTGCAGGTGCTTAAGCCACTGGGTTTATAGCAATTTGTTGCAGTGACCAGAAGAAACCAACATAGCTTCTGGGCAGGCAAAGCTGAGCCTTTCTGTAAGCACAATTGGCTTAAATTTGAGATTCTTGTGATGCATGTGTGGGTTTTTTGAGGGATGTGGTCAAGTGGCATCATTGCCATGTGCAGTGATAAGTGTTTTGACAGTTGGCTTCAAGGGCTCTCAATTAAAGGCAGGAGGATTGATGTGGCCCAAGGATTCTGAAACACGATCTAAAGTCCATCACTTCCTTGCCCAAAGCTTTTTTTTTTTCCACTATATCAATGTGGGCACTGATGACATGTGCATCAGAGGTAGCTATGAACCCATGGGACTGAGACGGACAATGTTCATGCCAGGCAACTATTGCTTGGTTGACTCAAGATCCAAACAGACCTCGACAAGCTGGAGCAGCCCTAACGTGACTAAGGAGAAATGCAAGACTCCCAAAATTCCTGCACAGGCACAGGCTTAGAGGAAGAGTCTATGACAGTCAGTTCAGCAGGAGCCCAGGCTGTCCTAGAAACAGAAGACACACCAAGGAGGGACTGACTCTGCTCTGCCCTTCCCAAGGCAGCCCCACCAATGTGAACTCCACACCTGAAAGTAGCAGACAGTGTGGTGAGAGCAAGAGGGGGCTGAATAGCTATTTGTGCCTAGGGCTAACATGGAAAGGAGGAGGTTGGGGCCCTAGAAAAAGAAATGCTGGTGAGGAGTGAGCTCCTGGTCTCCAGGGCTTCATGAAGTCTCAGGTATCTTGATGAGGGGCTTGATGTGAGTAGTATGTAGATGGCCTTTAACCTATATGCCATTGCAGCACAGAGATGACAGGAATGTGAGCCCTATCCCTATGGCTAATGGGGTGTAGAATCCTGAGAGGAGGGTAGGCTCAACTCTGTATAAAGGAAACAGAGATATGAGGGCCTAGAGCTGTGTTGTCAGAGGCTCAGTGGAGACTGGGGGTTACCCTGGTTGCAGAAAACAGACGGTGCAGTGTTGCTGGGTGAATGGAATCTGGATTTAAGGAAATTGTGGTATTTGGAGGAAGCAGCAACCCAGGGCTTTATGCATCCCAGTAGACTTGTAGAGGCAGGAATGACAGCAGCCCCAAGCTGGCTACTGCACCCACAAAAAAAGAGGCCATGAGCCTGGACAGGAAGCAGGCACAGTTTAGAGAGGGACCTCTTTTACTAACAAACCTACAAAAAGAAGGGGGAAATTATGGACAGCCCTTTGCGGGTTTCCAGGTTTAAAGTTGAATTCATTTGTTCGCTTTAGAGACAAAGTCTTGCCACATAGCCCACTCTGGTTTCAATCCCAAAGTCCTCCTGCCTCAGCCTTCCAAGAGCTGGGATTACAGGGTTGTTCTACCAAACTCTGATTAAAAATCACGCTCAAATGGCCTATTTTTAGACTGCCTTTATAGCTTTGTTGAAGTTCCATTTTCCCTGCGGGCGGTCTCCCTCGGCCTGGCTGTAGAGCTTCTGTGTGCTCCGGTCCTTCCCTTTTGCACTATACTGCGGAGTCGCCATCTTTGGCTCTTCTGTGCCGCCTTGGATGTGTTCCTTGAGACCCAGAGGCATTGTGTTAACTGAAGTAGCCAGCCCTAGTGCACACTTCCATGCTGGTGCCCAGGACGGCTTCACAGAACAGGGGCAGATCTCCCAGATCTCGCCAGATTGCAAGGTGGGCGCTTACATTTACGGTCGCCCCGACCTTACCTCTGCTGTTTTTCTTTCTGAACCACAGAAGGAGGAGGTGGGCGAGGCCCTGCACGATGTTGACTTCCAGCAGCTGAAGATCGAGAACGCTCAGTTTTTGGAGATGATCGAAGCCAGGAATCAAGAACTGATCCAGCTGAAGCTGGCTTCTGGGAACACCCTGCAGGTTCTCAACACCTACAAAGTAAGCTCCGCCCCTGGGCCAGGCACCCTGCCAGGCTGCCTACTGCCACCTGTCCCACCTCAGGGGGGGACCCTGTAGACGCCAAGCAGTTCACCCAGGCTGTAGGCGTCTCCTGCTGTCCCCCGACTTCTCTTGACTTTGCAAAGCCTGCTCTCCTAACCCCCCCTGAATGTTTCCACAGTCCTAACGGTTCCTGAGGCACGCCTGGGCGCTTTCCCCTTTTGAATACGTGTGTCTGTGCTGTATTCCCGCCCTTCCTTAGAGAGTGAGGGACACAGATCTGGCTTGTTTTGAATTCCCTGGGTGATGTTTATGCACAGGGTTTGAAAGTGAACCACATTAGGGCCCCCATTTAATTGAGGTAGGTATTTAGCACTTCACTTAAAACCCTGCAAAGGAAAACAGTCTCAGCTATAAATCAGAACACTGCTAAATTACGTATCATCCGTGTGCAAGGCTTTGGAGAGAGAAAAGAGGCGCTATTAATAGTTAAGCAGGGACTATGGACATGAACAGGGCCTCTCCTCAGCAGACCAAGCGATCTGGTCATCCTGTGAGTGATAAAATACCACAGTGGCCGGTAAGATGAGTGAGCTTGTCTCACCCCAGCAGCCTCCGAACTAAGAATGGAGTACGTGGGTGTCATTGAACAATGGAGAACACAGTCAAACTAACACAGAAAAACCAACCTGTCTTCTACAAAGTCCATTCACACACACACACACACACACACACACACACACACACACACACGATGTGATAGATCAATATCATCTTATTATTTATATAAATTTATATAAATAATATATATACTGTATCCTATTACTTTTAGTGTGCATATGTGTGCTTGTGGGCAAACACACCACGGCACACATGTGGAGATCAGAGGACAGCTGAAGAGTCAGCACTCTCTTCTACCATGTGGGCCTCAGAGATTAAACCCAGGCAGTCAGGCATGGCGCAGACAGATCTACCCACTGAGTCACCTCACCAGCTCTGTTCAAAAGTATCCCACCTGGT
Source organism: Tokudaia tokunoshimensis (assembly GCA_036184795.1). Classification (NCBI taxonomy): domain Eukaryota; kingdom Metazoa; phylum Chordata; class Mammalia; order Rodentia; family Muridae; genus Tokudaia; species Tokudaia tokunoshimensis. Next base: position 22,297,535 of record BTHU01000020.1, read on the forward strand.
CATAATGTTCTCACTTTCATCAGTAAAACACTTGTAGGACCTCGTTAGCATATGCAACTATATACTGTGTAAAATTTTGCCTTTGGTCCTGCAAAGCTGGAAGTTTACTATCTGGTTCTCCAGAGTGAGTTTGCTGGCACTTGGCCTTGTGCCCCGGTGGCAGTGATGGCTGTAGCTTGGGTAGCTTTCATGTGGCCTTCGTCTGGCCCACAGAAATGTGGTGAACAATGTGAATTTGCAACAGCTTGGGCAATACAGTGAGACTTTGCCTCCTCCAAACAAACAAAAATCCAAAAATCCTCCACAAAAAAATAAAAAAAGCAAAACAAAGTGAATTTGACTCTCCCACTGTGAGACAAGACTTACATTTGCTCAATGTTTTCCTTTACAAATAACAAACAAACAAACAACAACAACAACCACCTAAAGCAAAGTTGCTGAGATTTTTGTCATCATAAATTAGAGCCCTCGGGGACTGCCTGCATAGTATGTCTACCAATTGACCTTCCTTCATCCTGCAGAGCACGGAGCCAACATTTTGAAGCTCACCTGTGATAAATGAGCAGGCCATTCACATTTGGTTTATCCCATCTGAACGGCTGCTTCAAATTAGACCCATCCCAGTGACTTCCAAGTCCTCGATGCCCGGAGAGCTGGGTAGGACTTAACTAGCTCTCACTGGGCCTTGACCTTGTCCCATTGAGACAGTTCAGGACTTGTGGAGTTTGGGCAGTGGAGCTATGGTTTCCATGGTGAAGCTGCTAGGTTGCAGAGCCTGTCTAAAGTCACAGTGTAGACGGCTGGAGACAAGGGAACAGCCGCACAACTAGCCAGTCAGAATGCTGCCCGTAAGCCTGTTTCCTGTGAAGGTGAACCAAGGTGGAGCTGAAGGAGATGCTCTGGAAGAATCTGAGAGTGAACCCCAGAAATGAACTGAGGGAGAGGCTATCTTGCTTCTTCCTGTTGACTTCTCTCACGTCCCCGTGGTCAGTTCCTGTGAGAGAAATGGAGGCAGAACAGGAGTGACTTAGAAAGTCCGACTTCACCTGGGATTGGATGTTTGCTCCGTTACAGGGAGTGGTGGTGCTCCATCTGATAGAGGTACTTCGGCTGCCAGAGGCAGGGTCCGTGTCTCACCCCTGGACCAAGTTTTGTGTGGTCTGTGCAGTGTGCCCAGCAACAGAGAATGGGGCCTGCCCAGAGCAGGTGCTCAGCAAATAGCCTCTAACCCGCCAGCGGTTTGGCTGTGTTTTTGGTGGTCATGGGAAGGTGAAAGGAAGGACCATTTGGCAGCACACATATCAAGCACCCAAGTAAGAGACCTTGTTGAAAACTTTCAGATTAACTCCCCTCTAGTGGCAAAATCCAGTGCCCATGCATGCCAGGCACAGGGCCAAATCCTCAGGGCAGAGCTCTGAGACCATACGGGGAGACCCTGCAGGCGGACACGCTTGCAGTGAGTCTGAGTATGAGTGATTCTGGTGTTTTCTCTGACTCCATGTCCTGAGGCCGCCTGGTGAGTTCAGCAGGGCATAAGCATGTGATTATGGCCGCCATGCATCACCCTTGTCTGCCTAAGTGGCCCGGTACCCTGTGGAGGATAGCATTCTAAGCCACATCCTGTGTAATGCAAATCTGGAGGTGGGGGAGGGGGGAAGTGATGGCTTTGGGCATGGAGTCATTTCTGTGATGTGACTACAAGGCAAAGTTGACCTTAAGCTAGGGAGGTGTCCAGAAGATCCGATTCATACCACGAGCCCATCAAAAGATTTATTTATTTATTGCAAAATCAAGTCATAGATATGAAGTTTAACTGAAATTTGGGGGCCAGAAGTCCTCTATTACAGCCTTGAAGATAGAGGAGGCTACATGGAAGAGATCCTAGGTGACCTCTAGGAGCTGAATAACTGCTGACAGTCAGGGAGAAACCCTTCAGTGCTCTGGCTTCAAGAAAATGCCTTCCACCAACAACCACTGTGCTTAAGAGAGGCCCTCAAGACCCAGACACAAGTCCTGGTCCTGGCCAATTCCTAGATTTCAGCCTGGTAGGCTCATGGGCAGAGAATTCAGCTGCTTTGTGCCCAGACTTCTGCCCTTAGTAAAGGGAGACAAGGAGTAGCTTTAAGTACAGGACCTGAGGTGCCTTTGTTACAGTGGAGAGCTGGGTCTGTCTTTTCTGTAGTGACCTCGAGTGCATTTGCATCTCTTGGCCCAACAGAGAACTGTTCATTCTGTCCTGCCTCTCAAAACTGGGCAAATATCTTCATGACTCCTCTTCCCTTTGAATAGTCAGCCCGCCAAAAAACTGCCTTCACCCCTGCACCCCACGAAGACCCTCTTTGTCTGGTTTCTCATCCTCACACAGAGCAGGGAATAGGAAATGAGGCTTAAAGAAGGAAGTGTTGTATTTTATACAAATGCGTTATGATGTGGCAGGAGGGAATGAGTACCTTGGCACACCCTGCTAAGGTGTCCCCCTGAAGAATCAGCCATAAGACAGGCCTAGTATCAGAGGGAGTTTTTATTTTGGGGGAAGGGAAGGGACCTGGAGAAGGGGTAGAAGTAGAGAAAGTGTGGGGGGGGGAGCAGAGAAGGACAGAGAGAGAGAGAGAGAGAGAGAGAGAGAGAGAGAGAGAGAGAGAAAGAGAGGAAGAGGGGGAGAGGACTGCCAGGGAAATGCAGGGAGGGAGGGAGGGAGGGAGAGAGGGAGAGAGAGAGAGAGAGAGAGAGAGAGAGAAAGAGAGGAAGAGGGGGAGAGGACTGCCAAGGAAACGCAGGGAGGGAGGGGGGGAGAGAGAGAGAGAAGGAGAGAGAGAGAGAGAGAGAGAATAGGGAGATGGAGAGAGGGAGAGAGGGGAAGGAGGGAGGGAAGGAGGGAGGGAGGAAGGAAGAAGGAAGGAAGGAAGGAAGGAAGGAAGGAAGGAAGGAAGGAAGGAAGGAAGGATGGTCTTCTTACAAGCCTGGCTCCTGGCTCAAACCTGGCTGGCAGAGACACAAGCTGTTGCTAGGTAAGTGTTGGGCGGAGCTTAGAGGAATTGCTAACAAGGAGAATCTGAGAGGAGGAGGACTGAATGGTTCCTATGAGCCTAAGGCCCCTCCCCGGGCAGATGGCTCCAGCCAGGCTCCTCTGCATTCTTTAAGTTTTGAGCTTCTGGGGCAATGCCCCTGCACCTTCCTCCTCCCATTGCGCTGGGTGATCTCCTCTTCCAGCTCCTTGCCCTCTCTCTTCCTTTACGGAGTGAAGAGTGGTTAATCTTTCAGTTCTCCATCCTCCTTCCTGTTGCAGGACATGCCAATCCCGACACACATCAGTTTCAGCTTACTGTGTACCCTTTCTTCTCACCATGGTGTTCTGCCTCCCCACCTCCCTTAGCATTGGCTGTGAGTGAGCTTCATGGAGGCAAGACTTAGAACGTTTCACTAACCAGTGCCTGGTGTGTGTGTGTGTGTGTGTGTGTGTGTGTGTGTGTGTGTCCAGTCCTCAGTCAGGCAGAAGACATTCTAGCATTTCTGGAGATGTCCCTGCAGGAGAGGTGCCAGGGAGCTGGTTCCAGAGGAGGCCAATCTAAGCAGCAGGGGCCTGGGGACACTGAAGGGCAAATAATGTAGTGGCACCTATGAAGCAGCTCCTACAGGATTCTCTGACCCCAGCGAGCCCGGCGCCTTTAGGCAGAGATGTGTAGTGGAGCTCAGAGGCTGAGGAATCACACTGCATTGGTTCCCTTACTTCTAAGTGGGAAGAGGGCTCAGACCCTTCTGTGGGGAGCTCCCTGCAGGTGCAGAGAGGTGCAGGTCCTCTCTGCACCTTCCTGAGGTAGTCATCACAACTACTGAGAGACCAGTACCTGCTAGGCACAATGTTCTATTCTCTACCAGGATGTTTCCTCAAAACCTAGCAAGGTGAGCATATCAGTGTAAGCTACCTAAATGTTCTTAAAAAGCAGTGGGGCAAGATTTGAGTCCTGTTGCTGGACCACTCCACATCTCCAGCATAGGCCAAGATCCCAAGGTTCTCTCCTTCCCTCCAGCCGGTTCTCAGATACCGTTGGCAGTCCCAAGCTGATATGAATGAATCTGTGGGAATGGATGGCCTTGCTTCGGCTCCTGGCTCTCCTCCCCACCATTCTGAAAGTGCCCCTTAGCATGTGCCATGCCGGTGTGTTTCAGAACAAGCTTCATCGGGCAATGGAGGTATACATCAATCTGGACAAGGAGATCTTGCTGAGAAACGAGCTACTTGGGAAGATTGAAAAAGAAACCATACAAGCAGAGGAGGTAAGAGGACAGAGTGTGCCATTTCTGATGCGTGCCTCCTTCTGTCTGCAAGGGTCACTGTCCACCGAGACTCCAGAGAAACAGCCCAGACCACAAAAATCAACATAGTTTTGACACACAAAAGCAGACACTAGATTTACAGCTCAGTGATACTGCATGTATGGCTGGATGATGGTCTAGGGTTTGCTCACAAAGAAAACAGAGTCCACAGGAAATGCCAGAGTGGAATGTCCAGAGTTCTGAAGGTCTGTGTGTATAACCTCTTAAAAATGCATAAGGTACATGGTAATGTAACCAATACGAGACCTAGGTTTTACATTAAGGGTAGAGATAAGAGGGTGGAGAGGGAGGGACAAATGGAGGGCGAGGAAGGGTGCTCTGTGGAGTGTAACTGTCCTTTGGATGCTCAGTGAGAGTAGACTGTAGCAGAGATGGAAGGACTGTGACCTCTGGCCAGCCAGAACTCACTCCAAAGCCAACAGTGTGGAAGGGTGGATGGTGCCAGAAGATGGAGTCAACTTTTCATGCTCTGAGAACATGTAGCTGAGTATCTGTGACTGTAATATACAAGGATGTTATCCAAAGAGGATCCTTCGGGGAGGGTAGAGGAGAGAGTCCATTGGTCTCCTGGGCAGAAGGCCTGGCCTCAGTTCAGGACAGGACTGTTTTCACACCTGTGCTGGTGACTGGATGAGTCCGCCTGTAACACTACTTTGTCCATTTCTAAGTCACCAGTACAGTTATTAGTGTCATGGCTTTGAGTGGATCCCGGGAGCATGTGTGGCCCAAACCTGCTCACAGTGACCACAGCACCACAGGATTACATCAGATTGTGGTGTTCTTCCACCTCATGTGATTGATGGAGAAGCACTCCCACAGAAAGCCCAGCCTTAGGACAGAGGGAGAGGCAGCCTGGGATTGTGTTTTCCCTTGCATTAGATAATCATTAAAACTTAAAACTCACCTTTTTGAAGTCCTGGCTTTCACTATTTAGTACCTTTTAGTTTTCTTGTTAGCTTCATCTTTTCAGTGCTGGAGACTAAACCCAGGGCTTTTTACATGTTATAAAGGCTTATACTTAGCCTAGACTCTTAGGTACCTTTCTATTTCTGTGATAAAACACCATGACCAAGACAACTTATAAAAACAAATCATTTAATTTGGGGGTTACAGTTTCAGAGAGTTGGAGGACAGTGGCCGGAACTGCTGAGAGCTTGCATATTGATCCAAAAATTGGAAGCATGAGTGCTAGAGTTTCCTCTTAATCCAGCTAGTCCCCGAATAACTGAGCCAGGGCAATTATATTTATTTAAGCTTTAAAGGCACAACAACTGAGCACTATTACTTCATTTTTAATCCTCTAATCTGGCCTCTCTGCTGGCACTTGTATTTTATTATTAAAATTATTAGTATCATCATAAGGCATGTGTGCTAGGTTTCTCTGGGTTTTCCTTGATGAGGGAATCTTTCCATTACTCCCTCATTTGAATAGCCCTGTGCTAGATATAGTGGCTCATGCCTTTAATCCCAGAACTCAGGAGGCAGAGGCAGGTAGATCTCTGTAAGTCAGAGGACAGCCTGGTCTACATAGAAAGAGCCTGTCTCCAAACAAAACAAAACAACAACAAAATGAAATAGCCCTTTATTGTATAAATTTTATATTTATAGTAAAATTATTACAATATTTAGAGAAGTTCTTTTTTAAAAATAAAGATTTATTTATATGAGTACATTGTAGCTGTCTTCAGACACACCAGAAGAAGGCATTGGATCCTATTATAGATGGTTGTGAGCCACCATGTGGTTGCTGGGATTTGAATTCAGGACCTCTGGAAGAGCAGTCAGTGCTCTTAACCACTGAGCCATCTATCCAGCCTTAGAGAAGTTCTTTATGTCACATACTTGTTTTCTATTTTAACAATTAACATCGGCATGATATGTTTGTTACAATTAACGGACACTCTTGGTTCATTATCGACTAAAGCCCATGCTTGTATACAGGCTTCCTCTGTTTTTGTCTGTCATCCCATCCAGGATCTCCTAACAGTGTCCTGTCACCACTCTAGGCTTCTCTTGGCCTTCTCTGGCACTAGAAGATGCTGTGTGCTCATCTTGGATGAGTCTCTTTCCATCGAAAGATCGGCACTCTCTCAAGGAGTCCTGATCCATTTTAATTGAGAATAGCATTAGAATCAAGCGCCCGGTGCGTTACCTACTGTGCAATCATGAGGACTTGAGTTTGTTCACTAGCACCCTTATAGCCTGGCACAGACATCTGTAACCTCGGTGGTGGTGGGGGCTGTGGGAGGAGGGACAAGATCATCCCTAGAGATCATGGACTGGCCAACCTAACCAAACCAGTGAAGCTCCAGGATCACAAGAGAGATCCTACCTCGAAAAGGATGATGGGAAGCAGCAAAGAAAGACACCCAGTATTGGATCTCTGCCTCTATATGCACCTGCATTATGTGGACACTGCCCCCCCCCCCCCCCGCAACAAATGCAGAGCGCGCGCGCGCGCGCGCGCGCGCGCACACACACACACACACACACACAAACAAAGAGACAGACAGACAGACAGACACTCGGTGTCTTACAGTTTTTCTTCCTTCCTTATCATATGCTACATCCCATTGTCTTGTGGCCTCTGTTGTTTCCGGTGAGCAGTCAGCTGTTGCTCTCACCAAGCTTGCATACAAGACTGATTGTTGTTTTTCTTGCCATCTCAAGCTCCTCCCTTTGCCTTATCATTCAGTGATATGAGTGTGCTGTACTTGGGATGGGTTTCTTTGCATTTATCCTCTTTGGAGCTTGTTTAAATTGTCTGGGTGTTGAGCTTAGTGTTTTTAAAATAAAAAGTGGGAGTTTCTTGTCCATGGAAACCTTGAGTAGTTTTTCTGTTCCTCTTCTTTCCCCTTCCATTACTACCACTACATGTACCACACTCAGGCTGTCTACATCTCTCTGAAACTGCTAGTTCTCTGTGTCCTCACTGCCTCTCTTCATATTGCATAATCTCTACCCATGTATCTTCAAGTTCAGAGCTTGCTTCTTCTAATAGCTTAAACCTGCCATTGATTCCCCACAATGTGTACCCAATGCTGTTGAACTATGTGCTTAAAGTAGCAAATAAAATGTTGTTATGTATGTTTTACAATACAAGAAGACAGGAAAGTGACTTGAGACTGATGAAGTCAAAGCATATATAAATGCACAATCTCACACACAGTCTGAGAAATCAAAACAAGAGAAATCATAGTAAACAAAGAAAATAGGGAAAGAAAAGAAAGGGATAAGGAGCCTAGCCACCTAGGGTTTCTGAGCCAGATGAAAACATCACCATCTGCTAGAAAAACCCAGAATCTTCAGAGGGACCTACCCTTTGCAGCTGTCACCTTCCACTTTAGAACTGTACTGAGATGTGGGGATGGAGCAGGAGACTCAGAATTTCGTGGACTAATGGGTCCTTCCCTACAGGACAGGGTCAAAGCCCATCTCTTGAACAGTAAGTTACGGAAGCAGCTGGCTGAGTTCCGGGCTCCACAGGTAATGATGTACGTCAAGGAGAAGATCCTGAATGGGGACCTGGAAAAGACCATCAAGATGTGGGAGCGGAAGGTGGAGATCGCAGAGGTGAGCCTGCTGTCCCCAGGCGGGATCGAGTCTAGCTTAGTCCTGGTTATGGGATCACCAAGTATCTCAAGCTGTCAACACTTTTCTTCAGAGTCATTCCTCAGGACTGAACTTCTAGGGATGTTGGGCATGTTGTATCTTTGTGAAATCTCTGCACGTTTCAGCTGCCTAGCCAAAATGAACAGTGGACTTTCCTTCTAAGCTCCATCTTTAACGATTAGGGACAATGTACTTTAGGTCAGGAAGAGACGCTTGTGACACAGATGTGTTTAGTTGTTTGTTTCCATAATGAATTTTAGAATCTTCTAAATCCCTCCATATCACGGGATTTATTAATTTCTGCTTCTTCCATGGAGTACATAGGTTTTAAGAAAAGGAGAAGCTGGGTGGTGGTGGCATACGCCTTTAATCCTAGCACTTGGGAGGCAGAGGCAGGCGGATTTCTGAATTCGAGGCCAGCCTGGTCTAAAGAGCGGATTCCAGGACAGCCAGGACTATGCAGAGAAACCCTGTCTCGAAAAATCAAAAAAAAAAAAAAAAAAAAAGAAAGAAAGAAAGAAAGAAAAGAAAAAGAAAAGCTGCGTGTGTGGGGGGGGGGGTCACACCTTTAGTCCCCAGCACTGAGAGGCAGAGGCAGGTAGATCTGTGTTTGGGGCCAGCCTTGTCTATATAGAGTTTCAGGCTGCTCAAGACTACATAGTGTGACCCTGCCAAGAGAGAGAGAGAGAGAGAGGGAGGGAGAGAGAGAGAGAGAGAGAGAGAGAGAGAGAGAGAGAGAGAGAGAGAGAGAGAGAGAGAGAGAGAGAGAGAGAGGCTGAGGGTGTAAAGGAGGGAGGGAGAAGAAAAGAAAAAGGTTTTAATTATTCTCAGAACCCAACTCCACGCATTTACATGATTATTATTGGCCCCTTGTTTACAGCTAAGCCTGCAGCCTTTGAGATGGGTGGTGTGCACTTAGACCCCATATAGCTGCCCACTTAGGGTGCCATTAGTGTAGCTTGAAAATCACATGGGCTGCTGGGGAAACTGGCATCTTGATCCTAGTTCCAGCTCCCTCATATGGTAGCTTGGTGACAGAGAGGACATTAGGGACCTAACTTGGGGTACATCATACCTGGAACTGAGCAGCGAACCCAATGGGGACATGCACCACCTCATTTCCTTGGACTAAAAACCAACCAACCAAACAAACAAACAAAAAAACAACCAAAAAACCAACCACGATTTAAAACAGTCTTTCAGGGTTTTGTTGTTGCTGTCTTGTCTTGTTTTGCTTTTCTTTTCCTTTTCTGAGACAGGGTCCCACACATCCCAGTCTATCCTTCAGTGTAATTCAGCTTGGTTTGTAGCCGAGGATAGCCTTGACCTTCTGATCCCCATCTCCGCACCCCCGTCCTACATTAATCACCACTCCAATGTTAATAGGGTGCCGTGAGTTGGACCCAGGGCTTTGAGAGTGCTAGGCACGCACTATACCAACTGAGCTACATCCCAGCTCTAGAAAGATCTTTTGGGAATCCATTGCCCTAAGGTGATGTCCTCCAGCAGGGTACATCACAAGAACCCAGCCCCCAGCAGGGCCACCTGCATAGTCAGCAACTTAAAGATGGCGGTGGCTTTCAGTTCAGACACATGCTGTCTTTCCCAAGTAACCTTTCCCCCTTTTTGGTTTTATAGATGTCTTTGAAAGGGTACCGGAAGGCCTGGAATAAGATGAAAACTTCGGACAAGCAGCTGCAAATGATCCGCCCCCCTGGGAAATAGCCAGGAGCAGCCGGCACCTTGCAGACCGAGAAGTGACCCATTAAAGTTCTCTATTATTTTCCATAAATGGGGTTCTCTCACTTGTTGCCCGTGCCCAGCTAGTGTCCCCCCACTACCAGGCCACATCTAGATGGTCACCTGTAGGACCACATCTTCCCATGGGGATATCTTCGCAGCCTGGTCCCTGGAACCATTAACGTTGAAAGAACCACAAGGGCACTCTAATCGTTTGACACGTGTCAGCCCACATTTAGTTCACAAGCATAAATGAAAGTGACCTTCCCACATATGGGAGTGGGACAGAGGAAGGAGAGCTGCTGTGGGCCTGCCCATGACCACCCAGGGGGCACCTATCAAGAGCAGACACCAGAACAGTATGGCAGATGCCTAGTGCCTTGCACTCTGAACTTCTTCTCTGTGGTAGTAGCTCCTGGCTAGACACCGCTGCCCAAGAAAACAAGCACGAAGGACAGCAAGATCCTTTCTTGGGACCAATGCAGCCTGTTCTGGCCAGCCACAGCCCCACCTTCCACTGCCTCCCCACCGTAGTAGTCGTAGTACATGGGTTGAAAAGCCACCTTCAAAGGCCTGTCTGTTTCCGGTTGCTCGTTTTCCCTGAAGTTCTGCCCAGCATCCTTCTGCTTGTAGGTAGTGGACAAACTTTGCCCTTGGGAGTAGGAGTGGGACCATTCAGCAGAGCTATGTACAGAATACGAATTCTTTGTCAGGGCAATACTTGATTGGTGAAAGGGGAGCTCAGGGACCAAATTCTCCCAGAGGTGGAACGAGGACAGGGGAGGGCCAGCCTTCCTCGTCACGGTCGTGATCCAGTCACTGTAGTCTTCCACACTGGTGTAAAGAAACAGGCCAGGGCACGAGTCGCCTCCATAGGCCAGGAGTCCTCTCAGGATCCAGAGATCAAACCTCTCTACTTGACACATCATCGGGCTTCCTGGTTCCCCCTGGGATAAAAGACAGGAGAGGACTTAAGGTCTCAGAAAAACTCCCGTTTCAGCAGATCTTGTACCGGTGTGTTTTAGAAAGTTTTGCATTGATTCTCTCTGGAAATAGGGCAAATTATAGGTTACTATTTAAAATCTAGACAGCCACCACCAATTACAACATAGGCCCGCGCACATATACACACACACACACACACACACACACACACACACACCGCCTCTTTTTCCCTCTGCCCCTTTCCCTCTTTCCCTCTCTCTTGCCAGCTTCTTTGAGTCTGGATCTCATATTATCTACTCACTATGCAGCTAAAGATGACTTTGAACTCTTGATCTCTGCGACTCACCCCCTCATGCTCCTCAGTTGTGGAGTACCAGCTACCACAACTGGTTTTTAATGCAGGGCCAGGGATCAAATTCCTGCAAGGCAAGCACCCTCCAGCAGGGCTACTTCCTTGGCCCAGTTTTTTCTTTGTATTAAGCAAATTATTTGTGGCCTCCTGGCTCAATTTAAACTGTGTTTTCCTAGTACTGTGACTCTTCCCTCAAATACCAGCATTTCTTTCCATTCCAGATTAGAATGATCACACCTCTGAACCCTTCTCCTTTTTCTTTCTTCCTAAGGAGGAGCTGGATGGGAGGGGGGGGGCGGGGAGTACCAGTTTCCCTCAGGAAGTAGAGATGAGCTGAATCTACAGCTTCCTGGCCCCTGTCACGGCTCTGCCACACTGCAGTCTTCCCCTTTCCCCATCCTCTGGGCTCAGGAGTTCTACCCCACACATCCTATCTCATGCACGGCAAGAAGACGGAGGCTTAGCATACTCAGCCCGTGACTGGAAGAGCCAGGCAGGCTGGCCGGTGGCCTGTTGCTCTTGCTCTTTGCACTGAGGCAAGTGGCCTGGCTCTACCGCAATGCAGAGATGAGCCTGTGCCTGTGACATGTTCGGCACTGGTGCTGGGCGTGCAGTAAAGTATGAGTTACGTGAGGGATTATGGGGCCGTAATTTTTCTGCAGGAAGTTGTGAAAGTGTGGGAAGTCTCAAGATAACTACCAGGTTTCATGTATCCTACCTGTCCCACTCAAGGCCCCCTCTTCTGCAAGTGTCAAATCTCCGCTCACACCCCATGGTCCATCTTGGGTCTGACATAGAGGAAGGACTATTCACCCTCCTTAATTTATGGCCCCCTTGACTGGAAGAGCCAGGCAGGCTGGCAGATGATATGTTGCTCTTGCCGTTTGGACTGAGGCAACCAGTGAGCAGGGTGGCAACGGATAGCAGCGAATGGTTTGGGGAAACTCAAGGAGGAGATGCAAAGGGGCGAAGGATGACCTCTCAGCCGCTTCCGCTCTGTGGCCTGGGTAATGGCCCTGCCTGGGGTGTCCCCTCCCACTGTATGCCCCCTTGCTTAGGAAGAATGAGCAGAGCAGAGATGAGAGTTAATGGTGGAAACAGGGCAGAGGTGCGGCACATGCATTCTGCAAAGACACTGTCATGCCTGGGTAGAAACAGATTACGGGCAACAGAGTCTGTATCTTACTCTGTGTTGCTCGCTCGGCAGCCCTGGACTTCCATTTCTTTCACATTTTCATTTCTTTTGACTGTGTCACCCCACACTGCCAAATGGCAGATGGTTGACAGGTTATTTCAGAGTTCTGGCTGTCCACCTAGGACTGCTGAATGACCATTGCCCGTAACGCACTAAGGCTGCTTGGGGCACGGACCCCCACCCCCACCCCCCAAGGATGAGTGGTGCGGTCTCCATTCTCTCACAGGTCCCATCCCCAGCTGATCATAACTGCTCTGGAGGAAGAAATTGGATGGAATTTGGGACACACAGCTCCACGGTCCTGATGCACAGTAGTGGATACAGACAGCCCTGGCTAGCACATGGCTTTGCTGCTAACCCCAGGCTCAGAATGAACTAGGTTTTTATTTTCTTTTGTTGTCCTCCTGCCCCTAGGTGTTCTTCCCCACCTAGTAGAGCCATGATTTCTGGTTTCTGAAGTAAAAGCAGCAGAGGCCACTGCCCCAGGGCCCCTGAAGCAGCTCTGTCTTACCTCCTGGGGTGGGGTGGGGCAGCTACCACATAGAGGGGCCCCTCTCTCTGGGTGGTCCTCTCCCTGGACATCCCACAAAACCTCTAAGAGTTGTAAAAACTATAAAAGTAAAGAGTAAAGGCCCACGGCAGCTGTCCTGGGTCCACGGGGGAAAATCATTAGTCAGATTCCAAAGCTGGAAGTTTCTTCTATACCCGACAAGTGTGGTGTTTGGAATCCAGACACCAGATCACATTTCCAAGAGAGGAAAGCATTCAAAATACTGAAGTCACCATTAGATGTTTCGCGAGCAGAATTCAGTTCAAAAGCTAAAGGTCAGTGGCTGAGGATGGCCCAGAGGCTGAAGCGTTGCGGATCAAGCCTGGGGACTAGAACTTGGATGCTGAGATATTGTCAGTGCTCGGTGAGCTCTGGAGGCTGCGTGGGACACACGGGGCAAGTAGGCCAGCTAGACTAGCCACATCAAATGATCACACTGCAGGGTCAGTCAAGAGACCTTGCCTCAAGTAGGAAGGGATTTATCTAGGAAGGCAATCGTTTTAGATATACACATGTGAACCCACATGTGTACCCCGCATGCACACCATACATACATATGAAAGATTCCACAGGGATGCCACAGTTATAAAACAACTTTGCAGGGTGATCATTTAACACATTAACAACATACCATATTTCCAGGGTCTAGGCACACTCAAACACTTAGCATCTTGGAAAAGATGATGTATTTTGGATCCATTGATGGCAAAGTCTAACCGACATTATTCTATTTGTTCTTAGCATTGTGTAAAATTATGCCAGCATCTACAATTGATGGCATCTTAGGTACAATGAAATGGTGGATTGGAGGGATGACTGCTATCAGGATTTTATTAAACAGCTGTGGCTTCTGCTGTTTTTAGAACATCCAATTTGAGAAGCTGCTGAGGTTGAACAGTGGTAACATATGCCTTTAATCCTAGCACGTGGGATCTCTGTGGGTTCGAGGCCAGCCTGGTCTATAGAATGAGTTCCAGGACAGCCAGGGCTACACAGAGAGAGACTCTGTCTTAGCAAAACAAAACAAACAAAACCAAAAGAAGAGGAGGAGGAAGAAGAAGAAGGAAAATGAAGGAAGGAGGAGGACGAGAAGAAGTAGAAGGAGCAGCAGCAGCCACAGCAGCAGCAGCAGCAGCAGCAGCAGCAGCAGCAGCTGACGTCCTCTCCTGGCAGGGAGCCAAGCACAGAGCAGTTGAACAACGTTGAGCCACTTCGGGGAGAGCAATCTTGCTGCTTAATGAGAACCATCAAACGATCCAAAGATTTTTTTTTTTAGAAAGAGGGGTGTGTGTGTGTGTGTGTGTGTGTGTGTTCTTACTCAAAAAAAAAAAAAAAACAAAAAAACAAAAACAAAAAACAAAAAACAAAAAAAACCCCTTGCTTTCCTCTTGGAGGAAAAACATCTTGACCAGAGGAGTCTTGAGGGTTATTTGTAGATGAGAGAGGTGATCGATGTCTTACAAAGGCAGATTTAAGTTGAGGAAGTAGCTCAGTAGTAGAGCTTTTGCCTAGCATGCTCTTGGTCTTAGGTTTTATCCCCAAAGTATGTCTATCTCTGTCTCTGTCTCTCTCTCACACATACATACACATACACACACAGAGAGAGACAGAGAGACTGACAGAGAGAGAGACAGAGAACTTTGCCTGCTAGCTTAAAGTTTTTCTCCTTACTCTAACATTTATCGACTAGTCTTAGAAAGCCACATTAGTCTGGGTTTAGACATTAGGGGACCTGAACCAGATGGCAGTGAATTCTGCACATTTTGCTCAGACCATAGGACAATCATTCTCGGCAGTACTTGTTTGTGTAGAGAGCAGGGGTTCTTGCAGAAGAAATCCCCAGTTTCTGGAAAAACAGTGCATCAAAAGAGAATCTAGGTCCCATGGATGCTGGATACGGTGGTTCCAACCCTGTAGACTCATATATATACCCACAAGTGGAAGCGGGACTTAACACCTCTCATTTTTAGCTCACAATGAGCATCTGTGACCTGGGTATACTTAATCATTACACTGAAAATAGTAAACTCTGTGTAGTCCTTGCAGCAGACTTTTCTTTCCTTTTCAAGTTAAGATGTGATTATGTAGTTCAGGTTGGCCTTACATTTCTGATCCTTCTGCCTTGACCTGCTGAGCTCCAGAATTATAGGCATGACATGTCACAGCCATTCAGCAAGTTTCTGAGTACCCACTTTCTGCTAAATGTTATTCTTACCAGAGACATGAATCTCATGTCCCTGTCCTTTTGTCCTTCATTCCCCTTTGTTCAGTGGGGAGGCACGCTTCTGTGACCCCTTGGTCCCTCAGGTGCAACCATGATTACTTTTGGGTTTTGGGTGCTACAGGATCAAGTTCTTACCAGGCAAACACTGTTGGGTTCCTTCGTGTGACTGGCGCATTCTGTTTTCCAGTGTTTATGTAAAGGACACACTTGAATGTCGTTCACGGAGATTCTTCTCAGGATGCTCATTGTCATGTGATTTCCTGTCTGGACCATGCAACAGAGAGCCCAAGAGTTAGTAACAAGAAGGCAGCCCTGTGCCAAGACAACAGAGACTCACGGAGCCAAACAGGAGCGAACAGAAAAGTCCCTGTTACCCAGAGAAATCAGAACCTGTGTCTGAGTTTTTACTGAAAACTATCTCTTTGCTTTGAATCTGAATCTGTAAACAGACAGAGAAGAACAACTCACCCTTCTTTCACACTTAAAGATTATGCATTTCCTTGTTTCATTCTTCCCCAAGATGACAGAAAAAGGGTGACTTAGGTAAAAGTACACTCAGCTCTAGTCCCCTTACTCCTCCTGGCATTTGGTGAGGCAGTTCTCTGCTTGTTTACTGCTTGGGTATAGAGAGGAAAGAGGAGGAGGAGGAGGAGGAGGAGGAGGAGGAGGAGGAGGAGGGGGATGAGGGGGAAGGGGAAGGGAGGGGAGGGGGAGGAAGGAGAAAAGAAGAAAAGGAGAGGAGAGAAGAAAGGAGGAGGAAGAGGAGGGGGAAGAAGAGGAGGAGGGGAGGGGAGGAGGAAGAAAACAGAAAAAAAAAGGAGAGGAGAGAAGAAAAGGAGGAGGAGGAAGCAGAGGGGAGGAAGAAAAGGAGGAGAGTTTGCCACCCACAAAGGCAAACATTAGGAATCAACCCTAAACATCAAGCATCCTGATTAAGACAAGCCCTAAGGAAGTTCATCCGAGACACCCCAATTGCTAGCACACACGCAGCCTCCTCTAGGAGAAGGAATGCATTAACTGCAGACGTGGGATTCCATCCTGCTACCCAGCAGTTCTTCAAGGCTGGTGGTTTATGTAGCTTTTTGCTCAGGAAGCAGATGGCCTGGACCAGGTCGTTGAAATGTATGGCAGAATCTGTCTTCAGGAGGGCTATGTTATTGCTCATTGAGTAGTTGTTAAAGTTCTTGTGGGGGATGATGGTATTGACTGAATACTCTCTGTGGTCAGTCTGTCGGGGATCCATGTTAGATATACCAACAACAGCAACAACCTCCTTCCTAGAGAGACAACAAAAGGGATTTTGAAAAGTCAAGGCAGTAAGGAAGTGTCCCACTTCCCTCATTTCTCATGGTTTTTATTTTCAACCTGGCATGCTCATCCAACCCACTCCCTTGTTTTTATTTTTAATGTGTGTGTGTGTGTGTGAATGTGTGCTACTATATACCTGCCAAGGCCAGAAGAGGGCATTGGATTTCTTGGCTCTGTAGTTACTGGTGGTTGTGAGCTACTTAATGTCGCTGAGAGTCATCCTTGGGCTCTCTGGAAGAGCAAGAAGCGTTCTAACCGCTGAGCCATCTGTCCAAACCCTGGGTTAGTTTTTACTCCTACCTTTGAACTCAGTCTCCAAGGAATTTCTTCTGAATTTCTAGGTTTTTGCTTTCCCTTGTGAGCCCAAGGTCTCATGAGGGATTCTTCTGTCTTAATACATTTATCTTACCAACCAAAGATCATCTGTCCATGTGTTACCGGGTAACTTTCTCCATATGAAGTGTTTTTAAACATAGTAGTGATCATACCAGCTATGTAATCATAACTCTCACTCACAGTCTTAGCCATTTAATGCTTCTCTCCTTACACATCCTATGAATAATATGAGATGGCATATGAGTGGAAAGATACGGCATAAGAGTGGTGGAGTTAAGCTGGGTATTCTCTTCTTCATCCCTTGGGATGCACCCAAGAAATGATAAGAACTCGAAGAGAATGTGCACACCGTGAAACCATAAAGAGGATTGAACACTTCGCATCCAAGCAGGACAGCCGGGAGTGACTGGTGACATCTGTTGCCACTAAGCTCAGAAGAAGCTGGGTGGGAAATCTCAGCAAAAAGGTCAAGAATGAAAGTTAAAAACAGCATGCAGGAGAATAGAAAACGAAATTAAAGTCTTAGGAGGCTGAGAACAATGACCAAAACGAGATGAAAGCTAGCAAAGTTTTCTCGTGTACGTGCATACTGAACTCTTCCACTGTCTTCATTGAGGCATGGTCTCACAAGTCCAGGTCTCAGACACAGGTGACTCCCTAGGTGAGAAGAGTTTTAGGTCAGGCAGAGTTATGGAACTGGATGAGGGAACCAATTAGCACTTCACCTCAGGAGAATAGAGACCCTGATGGTAGTGTCTTCTCCAGTCGTTGTATGTTGCATTGATGCAACCCAACAGGAACCAGTAGGCAAGGCAAATGGCTGCTGTTACCCACACAGGCCAACCCTCTGGGGCCCACCAGAAGGGGGAAGAGTAAAGAGCGGCTCATGAGTGACAGATGGGAGCCAGCTGGCATGCTGGACATCCAGTCCATCAGAGATGACGTCATTCTAAGGTTGATCATACACAGTCTTGTCCAACTCAAGAAACTCATGAAAGTGAAATGAGGGATAGATAACAGCAGGCTCTGGGAAGCAAGGCCGAGCCAGGCGTCTCCTTGGCATATGAGCATTCAGCGTCACCCTGCTTAAAACCAGAATCACCTCAGTCTTCTCCACAGAAACATTTAATACCCGAAGCCAGAGGAGCTATGGGAGGGGGAGAGCAATGCCTAGAAAGTCTTCAGTGGAAAGGAAGAGCAAGCCATAGAGAAGACATGAACTGGGAGTGAGAGTTCTTCTTTTCATGTGTGTGTTTGTGTATATATGTATGTGTGTATATGTTTGTATATATGTGTGTGTACATGTATGTATATTTGTGTATAAGTGTGTATGTGTATATATGTATGTGTGTATATGTGTGTATGTGTGTATATTTGTGTATGTGTGTATGTATATACATATGTATTTATATGTGCACGTGTATATGTGTATACAATGTATGTGTATAGATGTATGTGTGTGTATACATGTATGTATACGTGTATAAGTGTGTATGTGTATATATGTATGTGTGTATATGTGTGTATGTATATACATATGTATTTATATGTGCACTTGTATATGTGTGTATGTGTATACAATGTATGTGTATATATGTATGTGTGTATACATGTGTGTATAAGTGTGTGTGTGTATCTGTGGGACTGGAGTTGATGTCAGGAGCCTTCCACAATCTCTTTTCTGTCCTGTTTTCACACAGAGGGGACTAGCCATGTGACGACACAGCTAGAAGGAAGCAAACATGCTGGCACGTTAACCTCGGAGTTTGTGGCTAACCCTTCCCATCTACAATATTCTGGTATAGAAACCTGAGCTGAGCCGGGCGGTAGTGGCGCACGCCTTTAATCCCAGCACTTGGGAGGCAGAGGCAGGAGGATTTCTGAGTTCGAGGCCAGCCTGGTCTACAAAGTGAGTTCCAGGACAGCCAGGGCTACACAGAGAAACCCTGTCTTGAAAAAAACCAAAAAAAAAAAAAGAAACCTGAGCTGAGGAGGGGAAAGAGGATTCTGTCTGTGTTAATAGACCTAAGAATCAATATGGAAAGATGTATAGACATTCATGAACACATAAAATTTTTTTTAAGAGAAACATCCCGGAAGTTGATGACAGGACATAGTACAAGGGAAGAAAACTAGTGACCGAGGGATGTTTTCATGGTGTATCTTCTCTTCTTTGTGAATAGTCATCTGTATACACAGGTTTCTATTTAAACATATAATTTCTGGTGCTTAGAGATACTCAGAATGGTCCAGAGTTTGACACAGCATCGTAGACTTTCCTCCAATACAACCTCGGACAAAACTAGGATGTCTCAAACCCCTGGCAATAGAACCGTTTACCTTTACATCAAGAAGGTTTGGAAAGCACCAAAATCTGTATGTGTGCCCCCAGACTGTGAGGGCTTCATGCTGGAAGACCTAACTCTTTAGGAGATTGCCTAAGACAAAGAAGCACATCGGCAGGGCCTACGGCAGTTCCATCTGTGCTAAGCGTGTCTGTGGAAGATCAGGCGTGCTTCATTATTGAGGGGCAGAAAATTGTGGTGGAAGTGTTGAAGACAGAAGCACAGGGTCAGAGAGCAAAATAAATCTGGGACTTTTTAAAATAATAAAAGTCAACGCTCTGTAAATAAACCATGTATATATCCTGACCAGTGTGAGGGTCAAGGGTGGGGCATTCATAATGAACTAGACATCCCATGGTACCAAGTAAACTCCAGTGTCAGGAATGGGTTACATATTACTGAGTCATTGGCCAAAGGGATCCCATGGGATCCCCAAAGATCAGAGACTATTGCCAAGGCTGTTGGTTACTCTCTACAACTTGATGGTAAGGCCATATTGCTGAAGACATCACTTCAACTTGTCGTTGAACAAGGAGAAGTTGATCTGGTGCCTAACTAGAAGCTTCACTCATACTGACTAGTGTTCATGGTTCTGGATGGTATTCAACACAGTACCAGAGGAAAAAGGTAATCATTGATGTCACCCAGCTATAAACCCTGACCTACAATAGCAACCTGCCTGCAAGATATACTGGTGTAACCGTGGCACAAATATTCCTGGCATAACCAACCAACTCTGAAAAACAGAACCTGTACCTGATACAAAGTGGCCAAGAACCTGAGACTAGGTGGGTCATGGGCCTAGGGAGAAATACTACTGTTCTGCTAAAGGAATGCTGTAATAAAACGACTCCTAATGGCATACACACAGATAGGTGCCTTGATCAAACTACATCAAAGAAGATTTTTCTTGTACTAGGTGGATATTAAGACTGAGACCCGCAATGTGCAGAGAGTAAGTGTCTTGGGAGCACTCAGTCCTAAATGAGATGTGTTCATTACACCCCTCCTTCAAGACTCAGGGATCTATCAGGAAGAAGATGTGGATTGTAAGAGCCAGAGGTGATGGATGACTCCAAGGAACCAATGTCTTCCAGACACAACAGAACTGATAGGCATGTGAACTTACAGAGACTGTGGCAGCACACACAGGACCTACACCGGTCTAAACCAGACAGGGTCCCAACGCTGAGAGGGGGAAACAGACATAGAAAGTCCAAGGTTAGAGTATCAGTAGCTTTGTTTCCTTCTTGACTTACAGGCAGCAGCCCTAACCAAGAGGCCATTTGCAATTGATACCTGCTGGCAAAGGGAAAATCAGTTGTCTCTAGTGAAGATACTGGGTTCTGGGTATATCAACCACACTCTAGGGAAGGCCCATGCCCAGGAATAATTGGCCAACACAAATCAAGCTTATTGGTATTTTTGTGGAACTTTTTGTTCCACTTTTGGCTTTTTTTTTTTAATCTCGATCTCCTGCTTGTTTTGATTTTCATTTTTGTGGGATTTTGTTTTTGCTTTTGAGAGAATGAAGGGGGCTGAGTAGGAAGAGAGGTGGAGAGAAGTTGGAGGAGGAGGAAACATGCTTAAAATATATTTTATAAAAATATTTAACTTAAAAAAATAAATAAAAGGGCTGGAGAGATGGCTCAGTGGTTAAGAACACTGACTGCTCTTCCAGAGGTCCTGAGTTCAATTCCCAGCAACCACATGGTGGCTCACGACCAACCGTAATGGGATCTGATGCCCTCTTCTGGTGTGTCTGAAGACAGCTACAGTGTACTTACATTAAATAAATAAATAAATAAATAAATAAATAAATCTTTATAAATAAATAAAAAAAACCATATGAAGCCCATTGTTTTACACGTGCACTAAAAGAATAATAAAAGTAATTTTATTGGTTTTTTGTTTGTTTGTTTGTTTGTTTGTTTTTTCGAGACAGGGTTTCTCTGTGTAGCCCTCGCTGGCCTGGAACTCACTCTGTAGACCAGGCTGGCCTCAAACTCAGAAATCCTCCTGCCTCTGCCTCCCAAGTGCTGGGATTAAAGGCGTGCGCCACCATCGCCCGGCATAAAAGTAATTTTAAAATACATAAAACAAGTATTAAAAATTCAGCAGCTACAGAATATCCTATCAGGTGTCTACATTATAATTTCTTTAGCCGATTAAGCTGATTATACTTTCAGGCTGGGGCGATGGCTCAGTGGTTAAAGCACTCACTTTGCACGCACAAGGACCAGAGTTCGGGTCCCGAGCACCCAGATAAAAGCTAAGTAGCTTGCCTGCAATCCTAGCACTCAGGAGGCAGAGGCAGGAAACTCTGGGCAAAACCAGCCAAATCAGTGGGCTTTGGGCTCAATGAGAGACCCTGCTTCAGTAAAGTAAATGGAGGAAGACACTTAATGTCACCTTTACACATGCAAACAGGAACCATACACGTGCACATCACACAAGCAGTACAAACAAATCTGTGTGCTTCTTCCCTCTGTTGATGTAAGGCATATTATACTATCTCACATACAGGGTATGCAAGAAATTATTACTTGCTTATCTGAGACTGATACACTGAATAACTGAATGTTTGCTTTTTGTTTTGGCTGTTTCTTGTTTTGTTTGTGTTCATATTTGAGGCCAAGTCTCATGTATAGCCCAGGCTGGCCTCAAACTCAACATATAACTAAGGATAACCTTGAACTCCTGATCCTTCTGCCTCCACCTTCCAAGTGCTGAGATCACAGGCCTGTGTCATCATATCCCTTAGATGGTTACTTTCTGGCATTTTCAGTGTTAATTAGTCACGCAATGAACAACTTTATACATGAAACCTTTCTTCCCAAGAGGTTGAAATTCCCTTTTTAATGCCGATTCTCAAAAGTTAAGTTCATTGAACTTGAACTAAGGTATTCTACAATACTTTTGAAAATATTTTTAAAATATTTGCCAAATTCTTTAGTCATATGATTTTTTTTCTTATCTGTAAAATTTGAGCTTGTGGTATATAATTTGGGGTACATATGCAAGCGCAATTAGAGAAAAGAAGCCATGGGAGTTCTTAGCACCCAGAGAACAGCATTCTGAAAGCAGCTCTAATTTCTTTCCACTTTTCCCTGTGGGCTTCTGTCTGTGGCAGTGACATTTGTGAGGACCAGGGTGTCTTGACGGGGCTCCTGTCGACGTCCTTAACTTATCCTGGAAGGACACCCGGAGGATATAATCAAAGAATCCATGCCTCGGTGACTGTGGCAAAATCACAACTGGACTTCCTAGATACAACAAATAGCATCTTGCTTTTCACTGGCGACACCCTCGGTCCTCATAGCAAAGTCCTATGAGCCACTGGTGATCTCAGGACCTTGGCGCAGGCGCACACACCCAGAGTTTATCCTGCAGGCCCCACTTGTCCCCGGGCCTACAGGACATTTCACCTCCCCCCCACACACACACACACACGCCCCGACCCTCACACTGGAGCACTGGCCTGTGCTGGAGAGCGGCGGCCGTGCTGAGGATCCAGAACTCGCTGAGAATGCAGCCGAACGCCAGGTGGGTGTACTGTTTGTCCTGGATGGACACCACCCAGGGGAACTCGGCGCTGCTCACGAGGTCCTCCTTTAACTCGTCCACGATTTTGGCTTTCTGGATGCCGCAAGCTGCAGAGGGGGCACAGGCCTCACCGTGTGGCAAGGAGTTAGCCCTAACCATGCCCCACCCCACCCCACCCCACCCCTCCGCTGTGAGCACCGCCATTCCCACCCCAGACCTCGGGACTCCCGTTCCGCTGGGGCTCACTCTACCACCCTGATGCTTTGTTTATCCCAGGAGATCTTCCACATTAAAGACACTTGGCAGCATCTCTGAACCCTGTAAAAAGTCTCACTAGACCCTGCTACTGGCGCTTCTCTGCCAAGCGCAGCACGTCTTGCTAGGCCTTGTCTGACATCTTTAGTACAAAAGCGGGTGGTAACGGGACCCATAGGCATCCTGTAGAGTCTAGACCCTTCCTTCAGGGAAAAACTGTCGCTTGCTTCCTCAGTTCTCCTCTCACAAGTGTATGGTGCGATTTTCCAGATTTGGGATGTCAGCATTCTGATGGCAAATGTATGCACGGATTTGTATATATATTCTTGTGTTTTTGCCTTCTCTAGATTAATTTCTACTATGGTAAGTGTGAAAAATAAAGTCTGTGGCGGTTAGTTTTAATTATCAACTTGATGCCACCTAGAATCACTTGGAAGAGAGTCTTTTTTTTAACCAGTTTTTAAAATCTATTTGGATTTTAAACTTCTATTAAACATGATAGAAGTAAGAAGAAAAAAACCTCTTATGAAGTCCTCTATGAAAGGAAATTGTGACAGGTTCCTGATTAGACAGAAACTGTTGGAAGAGAGTCTTAATGAAGAATTATCTAGATAAGGTTGGATTGAGAGCATGTCTGTTGAGGACTGTCTTAACTGCTAGTTGATATAAGAAGAACGGGATCCCACTGGGCAGTACCATTTCCTGGGGGGAGGCACAGAAGGTGTAGGTATGGTGGCTTACATCTGTAATACCAGCATGAAGGAGGCAGAGGTAGGGGAATCTCTGAGACCAGCCTGGTCTACAGAGTGAGCAGAGCAGGCTCTGGCCAGTTAGTGCCACATAGTAAACCTTGTCAATAAGAAAAAAAAAATAGTAAAGAAAGCTAGCTAAGCGAACAAGTAGGCAGCTCTTGACAGTAGGTAAGCGTGATGTGACTATCTGCTTGAACCCCTCTGGTGGGGTGTTTAGCAACAGAAGTAACACTAGAAAAAAGTAACCCCCCAGCAAAACTAGGGGCCCCCAGTAAGTTGAGTATGAAAGGGTCTTGAGGCCCAAAGACTTGAGCACTGCCAGCATTAACATACTATGGGACAGTTCTCCCATAACCCTGAAGGAGGGCACTGCTAAGGTGGACGGAGAACTCCGGCTTTAGGGCAGGTAGCACCTGTCTACATCCCACAGGCAGCAAGTGTGTCACACAGGAGACAGGGCAGAGGAGTCCAAACTCCACCACTCGCCTCGTCATGATCTGTGTCCCAGAGCCCCTCAGCCTTAAACTCACTCTTGCCTTTCCTTGCGTGCCCTGCAAGCTTCTGGCATACAAGGCTTCTCCTACCAGGTCTGTTTTGCTTATTAGCTAGTGTGGTGTCTAGTATCTAGTTCAATAAGTTTTCTGGTGCAGGAATAAAATGACTCTGTCACTTATCGACTCCCTGGCCTCCTCCATGAAGGAGATGAAACGTCCTGGCTTGTGGAAGCTGTCACTGTCCCCTTCCCAATCCTGCTCTGCCTCTCCTTCTCGACTGTCCAGCTGAGCAGACTCCTGGGAAGCCTGGATTTTTTTGTTTCCAGAAGAATACAATATTGTTTTAAGTGATATGTCCCCTCTGTCAGCCTGAGGTTGGATGGACCTGTATTGTCCTTAACGGTCATCTATATTCATACAGGCATGGAGACTGTCAGAACAGGAAAGATCATGGAAGGAAGAGAAGGAAGGAGAAGGCAAGGCCAGAGACTGACTTCCTTATAGTGCTGGCTGGGGTGAGCTGAGCAGAACCCCCACTTTCCTGGCATCATTCCTAACAAGATGGCAACTCCATGAACTGTTGCTCCCCAAGTTGCTGACACCCTCTATTGTTCTGGGTCCTCTCCTTGTTCTGTTGGGTTTTAGTGCCCACAGGGCTCCTCAGCTCCTTGTGGAGCCAGGGTGTAGAGATTCTCCAGCCTGAGAATATCAGGCATCTACAAGAATCTCTAAACATTGCACTTGCTAAACATTTACCAGGGTAGATGTGTATTTGTGAAGTGCCTGGATGCAGACTTCAAAGTCAAGTTAATCTCTTAGTGTGCTGAGATCTTGGGCAAGCCGCTACTCTCTCTGAAGCTGTTTTCTCTTTTGAATTGTGTAGTCCTGGGCTTTCAGGATGAGAAAATTTGGTCCAGAGAGCAAGAGGTATTTTTCCCCACTCCCCTGGGTCTCAGCTATGGCTTAGCAGGAGATGCCATGTCTGTGTTTCTGGGCATCTCTTGATCTCCTTGGCAGGGAAATGGAGGAGGCTGAAGATGGTGTGGGGGTCTTTGCACAGTGTGTGTGTGTGTGTGTGTGTGTGTGTTCCATCTAACCAATGGCAAGCAAAGATGAACAGAACCTACTTGACCCAGCTGTTCCTTGTACACCACTTGGGACCACTTGGGACTGTTGCAAGATCATACCTGAGGTTATGGGACTATGCAATCTATAGCTCTATAAATGACTGTGCTGAGCCTTGGGGCAAAACTGGCAATTCTGTTTCCAAAAATGCAAGCCAACTCCCTGCTCGTTCTCAAACCAATGCTCACTTCTGTGTTGGTGGCCTTGGGTCTCCAGGCCATGTGACAGGTGCGCATAGCGAATCCTGTGTACTGGACTCCCAGGGAATGCCTTTTCAGCCTTACATCCACCTGCACAGAGCCATGCCAGCTACTGGCTTGAGAACTAAGCATGTAGGGATGGACTTGAGGGTCTGTGGCAGAGACATATGACCCAAAGGATACTGAATGTTTAGATGAGAAAACAGGAAAGATGGAAGGACTTCTTCTGGTGGTGACCTACGATGTTGGCAGCAAAGACACTTCCAAAACACAGAGTCCACCGACATCTACAGTATTGCCAGGAACTCAGAAAGATCCAGGCACGGCAGCATATACCTTTAATCTCAGCACTCAGGAGGCAGAGACAGGAGGATCAAAGCCATCCCAGTCTACCTAGTGAGCACCAGGAGAGCAAATGCTGCATAGTGAGACTCTTGTCTCAAAACATAATAAACCACATAAAAGAACACAGAGGGCCTCTTCATCGTGGGGTATCCTGAGACCAAATTTCCATCCACAGACTTCACTGGGAGAACACTAAAGCCACTAACCACTTCAGAAATACCAGCAATGAAATTCCTTGTCCATGCCTCCATTTTTCTTTAGAGAAACTAGTAATCTATAATGCAGGCATTAGCCAGTCCTTCCCAAGCCAAGAACCTCCGTGTATATGACGACATTCCTTTTTCCAAAGTGTCACTTGGGTGCTGGGTAAGTATCTGGGTAGTAGAGTACTTGTGCAGAGTCCCTGCCTTGGGCCCCTGTTCCATTGATAATGTCAGGATGAGAAAATTTGGTCCAGAGAGCAAGAGGTATTTTTCCCCACTCCCCTGGGTCTCAGCTATGGCTTAGCAGGAGATGCCATGTCTGTGTTTCTGGGCATCTCTTGATCTCCTTGGCAGGGAAATGGAGGAGGCTGAAGATGGTGTGGGGGTCTTTGCACAGTGTGTGTGTGTGTGTGTGTGTGTGTTCCATCTAACCAATGGCAAGCAAAGATGAACAGAACCTACTTGACCCAGCTGTTCCTTGTGTACGTACCCTTTCCTAGGCTGGACTTGTTAGTCTTGAGCCGTCTACAGGCAAGGGAGGAGGGGACTATAGCAGCCACCTTTGCAACCTGAGAAACCTCTGCCACTGTGGGACTAGCCCTGATGAGGCTCACAATTTGCAGAGCTCAGAGCACTCCAGGCGAGCGAGGTTGAGCGAGTGTGAGCGAGTGCGGGAGGCAGTTCTCACTCTGACTCTTCTGCCCCACAGGCCCTTTCGCTGACTTTCCTGTTTCCCACCCTTAGAATCAGACCCACATCCGTGCCCTGACACTCTGCATTTCCTAGTTCCTGCCACTTCCACAGGCTGCCCAGGACAAAGGGCTGGGGATGGTCTTCCTCGTCCGGTGAGTCCCTCTCTGGGCATTTAGGCCCACCCTGTTCCCCTGAATGATCCTCCACCCTACCCCCACCCCACCCCGCCCCACTCCAGGCTCCCCCTGTCACTCACTGGCAGATGACGAGTGGGACATGCACAGCAGCATCAGCAGCACTCCTCCTCTCATCTCTGCCATCCCCAAAGAGTAGCTCAGCGGGTACCATGAGCAGCTGGGAAGACAGAAGACTCGTGACTCCATCAGTGACTCCGTCACCATCCACAGGCACACTCACCTGCTCCCCGGGTGTGTGTGTGTGGGGGGGGTGATCCCCACTGGAGAAGCCTGTTCCTTTTTGCCTTCAAGGTTCCCAGATGGAGTAAACTGACCTGTCACATCCCCAGCACTGAGTTCTGTGCAGGTATGGGCAAGGAAGAGGCTGTCTGGCTCCGAAGCTTGGCTAGCAGCTTGTGAGATGGCCCAAGGAGAGAGGGTAGTCTGCTTTTATTTTTATTCTTTTCAGTTGTCTTCTCAGAGCAGCCTGGGGCCCTGGTTGTGCTAGAGAGTTGGTTCTCTAAAAAGGGTTGGCTTTTGATTTGTGGAATTCAATCCTTGCTTTGACTCTATAGCCATAAAACACTGCTGAAAGAGAAGACAGGGCTTTGGTGGGAGCTCTCCCGGGGCTTAGTGCCTTACTGTGAAGTCTCCCTCCTATTAAAACTCACCTCAGGGCTGGGAGTGATGGCGTTATGCCTTTAATCCCAGCACTAGGGAGGTAGGGGCAGGTGGATCTCTGTGAGTGAGGGGCCAATCTGGTCTAGAGAATGAGTTCCAGGATGGCCAGGACTTTACACAGAGAGGCCCTTTCTTGAAAAATGAAAACAAAACAAAAAGAAAACAAAAACAACAATGACAATAACAAAAAACAAAAAGACCTCACATCAAGTGTTGCTAGGATGTCAGCACTGGTAACAGTCTGAGCATTTGCTCCGTACACTCATATAGACACCCTAGACACCGACACTCTCACAATCACAGTTTTACAGACTCAGAAACTGACACCCAGAGACTGGAGTGACAGGCTCAAGGTCACACAGCAACTAAGCAGCGAATCTGAAATGTAAACTCAAAACTATCTGAGCCCCTAAGCCCTTGGGAGCGTCACCTCATATCCTGGTGCCTCGGACTGTGCACCATGACCTAAGGAAACGGTGTGCACAGTTCTAAGTCGCCATGGTCCCCTCATGACATGAGATGTTTCTTCTGTCCTCAGGATGATGTTTCAAGTTCTGTGAACTATTCTGACTAAAGGAGAAATGAACTCACCGTGGCCTTATGCAGCAGAGCCCTACAGCGGAGTTTCTTCTACGCCTTGGGAAGAATGTTCCATTGTGGTGTCATGGTTACCACGGCATCTCTCCGCAAACATTTGGACCTGAGAACTTAAGAGGAACAGGAGGAAATGTATGAATTGTCTGACCTTGTCAGGTTTATTTTGGAAGATGCCTTCTGGGTATGACTAAGACTTCCCCTTTGCAAGATGACAAGGTCCTCGGTTGTAGCCATTGGCTGCCTCCTGCTCAGTGCCTGCCCCATTTATACAAGTTGCCTTTCAGAGTAAGTACATCTTGAGTCCCCTTGCCAGGATGGTTTCTTGGAGACTTCCAGCTTGTGTGTCCAAGCTACACTACTGGACAAGCTCTAAGAAACCACATGACCAGGTGGGATCTGCTCTCCAGCATCCTTGGCTTCGCACAACTACTGCGACTAAACAAGTACTGACAACATCATGGTAAGATGTAACTCTGTAGAAACACAGAGAACTCACGGGCTGCTGGCATGGGCCCTCAGAAGAGACCTATCTGGTGGATAACAGTGGCCAAAGACAGGCAGTTTTGGGGGGACAGAATGTGGATCATAAGAAAACAATGGCTGATTCCTACCCAAGACCTTTCCTATGCGGGTTCTCACTCCCCAGCCATACCCTCCCTGAAAGAACAAAGGAAATGTTTCCCAGAAAAGGACACAATGGCTCAGATTGGTCACTTCCCTAGAGTTAGCCACCTGGAGGTTGACAGAGAGTGTGAACCCAGATGTTTGCAGCCTGGGGACGGTGAGCCATCAGTTTCTCTGCTTAAGTCATGGCTGTTTTTACCCAGGGCAGAAGCAGAGAGGGACTGGGATATAGCAATAGTTGCCCATGGGAGGTGGGGGACAGGGACTGCCAAGTGACCTTTTCTTGAGGAGTCTGTTTCTATTCACTGTAGACAGAGAGCACAGCAGCAGACTGAAGAAATTATCCAAATCTAGCCTGGTGAACCAGTGAGTTGATTGGGGGGTTACTCACAATAGCATAGGTGAAGGGTTACTTATAAAACCATGAACTTTTATTTAAAAAAAAAACAATGCTTTTTGAGAAAAGCCCAATCTTTTGAAGGAAATCTTCTCTTTGATTATGTCTATGAAGCAAAGAGGCCACTCATCTCCCCTGAAGGCAGGTGTCTGTTTTCTCCTTCACCAGGATAGCTGATAGAAGAAAATAAATAATGGGCTTTGCAAACAATCAGCTCTCCAGTGCCATGTTCATAACAGACATCACTAATCTAACACTGCACCCTTCCCCTCAGAATAGTCAGTCATTACCAATCAATCAGTTGTTTCACAAGGAAAAAAAACCTCATTTGTCATCTTAGGTCACAAAAATAAAATCAAATACTCACTGTCTCCTTCAAAGAAAAGATAGACTTATTCCGCAGCCCCCAGCATTTAAAATGAAGATATATAGTCTACTAGTTCAACTAACTTAAACTATCAATTTCCAAACTAAACATTGTAAATAATTTGAAAAAAACTGAAAATTATGGTTATGATTCATGAATTCAGCAAACTGGATAATACACTGATACTTGAACCAAGTACCAAGTTAGTAGTGGTTTGTCCTTTTGTCATTGGTATTCAATTGTTTGACATTTTTTGCAGAGATATTTCAAGATTTTTCTGGGTATTTACAGTTTTGTTCCTCCCGTCTCTCTGGCCCTGCCAACCACCAGTCTGCCCTGTGTCTCTATGCATTTCCCTGCATTGAACCTTCATCTGAACTGGATTGTGTACTTGGCAGTCTTCTTTCTGTGCCTGACATTTTGTATATAACATAATGATTTCAAGGCTCTTCGTGTTACTGTGTTTATGGGTGCTCCATTCTTTTATAAGGCTGGCTAGCATTACACGTATATCCACACATGTAATATTACCACCATTCATTCTTCCCTCGTAAGAGTACTGTTTCTTTTTTGGGGCTATCGTGAATAATGTGACTATTCGTATTTATCTGCCTTAAGCTTGTTGGGCTTCTTGCCTGTATGGAGTCACATTCTCATTTCATCTTGGACTTTTCTGGCTATTGTAACCATGACTATTTCTGCCCCTTTATCTCTCTCTCTCTCTCTCTCTCTCTCTCTCTCTCTCTCTCTCTCTCTCTTCATTACACACATGTTGATGCACTTGGTGTTATCCCAGTTCATTTATCTTTGTTTCTCAGGCCTGATGATATCCTGAGGAAATTATCTTTTTCCTTGCTATTCTAGTCTGCTACTGGAATACTTTATGGAATTTGGGGGGGTATGCTTTTCAGCTACAAAATTCCCACTTGGGTCCTTTTGTGTGTTCTAGCTCTTTAGTCATCAATAGTATCTGTCTGTTCATTCACTGTTCCATTATTATTATTATTATTATTATTATTATTATTATTTAGTTGTTTGAATATTCTGAAAATAGCTAATTGGGGGGTCTGTGGCACAGTGTGGGGTCTGGCCTCATCCTTAGCGCCCTGTAGATCCTCTGCATGCACACCATCCTTACTTGGTTCTTTGTGTATCCGGTGATTCTTTGTTGAAAGTTGTAGCCAGATACCACAGAGCTGCCTTCCTGTGGACTGGGTGATTTTCTTTCTAGGCATTCTTCTGGTTCCATTAAGACCTTGCTTCCCAGAGTTCTGAAAAACTTAACCCTAATGGTTTTTATTAGATTTTTCACTTGTTTTTAATGGAAGGGCAGACTCCTAGAGTTCCTTATGCTGCCATTTTTACTAGTTTGTCATATTCACTCATTTATTCCTATTGTAATAAATCCACATAGAATCTCCACCCCCATCACTTGAAGAAGCAGTTCAGTGATGCTAACATATTGGCGTTGTGCGACATCACCACTGATGCTAACATATTGGCGTTGTGCGACATCACCACTGATGCTAACATATTGGCGTTGTGCGACATCACCACTGATGCTAACATATTGGCGTTGTGCGACATCACCACTGATGCTAACATATTGGCGTTGTGCAACATCACCACTGATGCTAATATATTGGCGTTGTGCAACATCACCACTGTTCTGCAGAGAATTATTTTTCTGAAGCAGGAGATCTCCTTATGTAGCAATCCCAGAGGGCTGACCTGAAACTTATGTAGACCAGGCTGGCCTCAAACCTGTGGTGAGTTTCCTACCTCCGTCTCTTATGTGCCAAAATTACAGGTATGCAACACCATGTCTGGTTCCTGAGGGTTTTCATCCTTTTAAAGGGAAACTTCCTCTATCAACTGTAACGTCCATGCCCTCTGTCTACAGACACCGTTCTATTTTCCGTTTTAAGGAATCTGGTGACTTGTGGTCCTGCACATAATTAGATCCACACGGTTTCTGTCCTGTTGAGTCTGACACTTCATGTGCTATCTTTAACGTTTGTGTGTGTTGGGGCACGTGTCAGAACTTCATTCCTTATGTGTGTGTAGGGGGTGGGGCGGCAGAAGCTGACATCTGGAGCCTTCCTCAACTGTTCTCCACAGTATTCACTGAGGCAGAGTCTCTCCGTCAAACCCGGAGAGCACCAATAAGGCTTGTAGCCACAGTCAGCTAGCTCTGGGTGTTCCCTGCCTCTGCTTCTGAGCCTTGGGATTATAAGAGGGACATCGCAGCCACCTGGGATTATGCGAACTTTGTCCCTCAAGTTTGCACATTGTCCACTCTACCCACTGAGCATCTCCTTAGCGGCTTCATTCCTTTCTACATACCGTATTTTGCCCATCCATTCATCCATCCATCCATGGGTGCACATATGGGACTTTTCTATCCTTTGTCTATTGTGAAGAATGTTATGTTGAACCCTGATGTATAGCTCCCTCTCCAAATTCTGAATTTTAATTCTGTAGGCATGTACTCACTCACAACATATTTGCCAACTTCCTTTTGAGTTAGGGTCTCAAAATTCCAAGGATGACATTAAGCTCGATGTATAGCCTTGAACTCCTGATCCTACTGCCTCCACTGCCCAAGTGCTGCCCTTTACTGTGCTTATGTAGTGCTGGGGATTAAACCCAGAGCTTTGTGTGCACTAAGTAGGAACCTTACCAACTAAGCTACAACCCCAGCCCTATTCTGGCATGTTCACGGGCACACATACAGACACACACACACACACACACACACATATGCACACGCACATACCCATGTATCTACACACATGTTTTGACATACACCTGAATATATACACAGAGAGAAAATTAGCAGCGTTTCTATACAGTAACAACAAACTACATGAACAAGAAAATCAAGAAAATAATCTCATAACAGTAGCACAGAAATACTTGGGAATAAGTTTAATCAGAAGGGTAAACATTTATCAACTAAAAGCCACAAAACAATAATGAAGGGAGATACTAATGACTGGGGAAATAGTCTCTGTTTGGGGTTGAAAGAATTAGTGTTAAAATATCTAATTCTTAATCTACAGATTATATGCAATCCCTACTTATCAAAAATTGAAAGGCAAAATAATAATAATAATAATAATAATAATAATAATAATAATAATAATAGCTGTAGGTGTAGCAACACATGCCTTTAATCCCAACACTTTGGGAGGCAGAGGCCAATGAGCTTCTATGTTTGAGGCTGACCTTATCTATAGAATAAGGCCCTGTCTCAAAAACAAACAAACAAACAAAAAAAAATCTGTGTCATTTTTTCATAGCAAAAGAAGAAAAAAATCCTAAAATGAAACCACAGAAAATTCTGAATCAAGCAATTTTTTTTTGACCCCAAATAACAAAGCTAGAGGCCGGTCACTATTTTATTTCAAAGTGTCCTACAAAACTATAGTAACCAAAACAGCATGGTACTGGAATAAAAATAGATATTTAGGCCAGTCGAATAGAATAGAGCCCATGTGTGTTTGTGGTCAATTGATCAACCGTCAACCAAGCTGCCAGGAGAACACCAGGAGGAAACAGTCCCTTTAGTACACGCTGTGGGGAAACTGGACATCTGCATGCAGAAGATCCTGTTCTCACACTGTATTCAAAGGTATCCCAAAATGGATTAAAGCTTAAACTTAATGCCTGAACCTGTGGACTGAAGTTTGTAGAGGAAAACATGGGGGAGAGTTGACATTTTAGTACTTTTTAGAACTTGGTTCCTAAGCATAGAGACAAAGCAAAAAACAGACCAATGGGCTGTGAGCTCTGTACAGGGCCAGCCTATGGAGAAGAAAACAAACTAAACACACTCCCAAAGGAAATGATGGGCTGAAGAATGGCCTGCCGAGTGGAAACGTGTATTTGCAGAAGTGCATCTGGGGAGGGGGTGACATCCAAGACACCCAAGGAACTCAACTCAATAGCCAGAAAAAAAAAGTTATATCATTCAAAACAAGTTGACTAAGAGCTGGGGCCATGGAATGTGCCTGTTATCCCAGCAAGCACTCAGGAGGCTGAGATAGGAGAGCAAGTTTGAGGTCAGCCTGGACTACACTGAAAGACCCTGTGTTAAAAGTTGGATACTGCAATTTTTTAAAATTTGAAACGGTCAAAGAGCCTGGGTAGATATTTCTCAAAAGAAGACGCGCAAATAGTTGGCAGGTATACATAAGCCACATTCAGCATTCCGACCATCTGTTAGGACAACTGTTTTAAAAAAAGACAAGAGACAAGCAAACATTGGTGAGGGTGTGGAGAGACAGAAACCCCTGTGCAGAGATAGAAGGGTTTAAATTGGTGTCGCTATTTTGGAAAACTATGTGGGTCCCTCAAGAAAGACTTAAAAATAGAACATTGCCAAAGGAATTAAATCTGAACATCAAAGAGATAAATGCATTCCCTTCCTCTTACAGTGTGATCCAAAATAGCTACTGTATGGAATTAACCTAAGTGCCCATTTACAGATGAATGGGTAATGAAAACATGGTATTTATGCACCCTGGAATATTACTGAGCCATGAAGAAGGAAATCCTGCCATTTGTGACAGTGCTGATGAATCTGCATCATCACATTATCTCAGAGAAATAAGCAGGCATGGAAATACAGTCATTTTATAACATGTATGTATGGAATCTGAAAAATCCACAGAAGCAAGGAACAGAGCAGTGGGTGCCAGGGCCTGGGGTGAAAGGATGGAGAAAGGCAGCCCAGGGGGAGCAAAGTTTCACTGGGCAGATGACTGAGTCCTGAGATCCATCGTGCAACATGGTGGCCGTCAGTAAAGCAATGAGGCCTGTGCTTGAAAGTTGCCAAGAGAACAAGTCTGCAGTGTTCGAGCAAGTGAAATAAAGGATAACTATGTGGAACTATAAATGTGGTAACTGGCTTGATTGTGACAATCCTTCTATAATAGAGGAGGATAATATTTCATGTAGAGCTGGCTCAGTGGCTTAAGTGATAATCAGGCAAGCATAAATTCAGACCTTTAGTGTCTGTGTAACGTTAGACACAACAGTGTGTGCCTGCGAGCTCAATACCAAAGGGTAGGAACAGGTGAAGCAGAGGAGTCGCTGGCCAGTCTTAGCCTAAGTGGTGATCTCCGGAGAAGTACCAGAAGATACCCAGTGTTGAGCTCTGGCTTCCACAGAAGCATGCACAGGTGAGCGTGCACATACAGATACACACACACACACACACACACACACACCACTGTGGTGGTTTGAGTGAGAATGACTCATTAAACTCATTTGTTTCAATGCTTGGTCCCCAGTTAGTAGAACTGTTTGGGAAGGATTAGAAGGTGTGGCCTTGTTGGAGGAGGTGTGTCACTTTTGGGTGAGCTTTGAGGTTTCAAAAGCCTACACCAGGCCCAGCCTCCCCTCTCTCTCTCTCTCTCTCTCTCTCTCTCTCTCTCTCTCTCTCTCTCTCTCTCTCTCGCTCACTCGCTCTCGCTCTCTCTGCCTCTCTGCCTGCAATTTGTGAGTCAGGTGTGAGTTCTCAGCTACTGCTCCTATCTCCATATGCCCCACCATGCTAAGAATAGACTAACACTCTGAAACTGTAAGCAGGCCCCCAATGAAATGCTTTATTTTATAAGCTGCATTGGTTATAGTGTCTCCTCACAGCAATAGAACAGTAACTAAGACACACACTAAAAAAACCTATGTATGTGTGTATGTATGCATATAGTGTATGTGTATGTATATATATACACACATATACATTTTGTCACCTTTAAGCTGAGAGGGGAAAAAACAAGAGATAAAAGGGATGACTCAGAGAGAGAGAGAGAGAAAGAGAGAGAGAGAGAGAGAGAGAGAGAGAGAGAGAGAGAGAGAGTTGAAGTTCTCAGGAAATCCTTTCCCTTCTTACTGCTCTGAAGTCATCAGTTGCTGATTTGCTAATACTGTGCGGGTCTTCACATGGTCTTGCACCCACATAACATTCTGTTGCTCTTCGGTTAACTTTGGTTCAAGATCTGTCTGCTCTCTCTCTTTCTTTCTTTCTTCTTCTTCTTCTCTCTCTCTCTCTTTCTTTGGTTTTTTGAGATACGGTTTCTCTGTGTAGCCCTTGCTGACCAGGCTGGCCTCAAACTCAGAGATCCACCTGCCTCTGCCTCCCAAGTGCTGGGATTAAAGGCGTGCGCCACCACCGCCCGGCTTGTCTGCTCCTTCTCGGTGTACCCACGTACTCCGTCCTGTAAGAGAGCCTCCATCCATTCTCTTGCTGAATTTGTTACTTCTTGTCACTGTGATGGAAGACCTGAAAGGAGTTTCTTGAGGGAGGAAGAATTCTGGCGTGTGGGTCGAGGGGTTACAGATCAACACGGCTGTGAAGTTGGACCGGCTCAGGGCTGCACAGCCGAGCGGAGGCCCTGGTTCTGTCACATGGGCAGTGAGTAATCACAGAGCTTCAGAGGGAAGCAGGGCCAGGCTGTAGCCACAACTGCCTCTTCCATCCATCTACTGCCTCCGGAGAGGCCCGGCCTCTGGAAGGTCCACAATGGGCCCAAACAGCACCACCAGCAGGGAGCGAGCTTCTGTATAATGTTTCACACGTAAAGCAAAAACACTTGTCCGTGGGCATTTGAATTGTTACCAATTTTAAAAATATGAACCAACAATCCTGCGGCAAATATGGTCCCACAGGTCTTAGTGGGATTTCCATGTTCCATGTGATGGTTTTGTCTCTCTGGAGAGACACTATCCCAAGTCTATACCGGGCGTCTGTCTTCCTAGGCGGAGTTCTTCCCAGACGTAAACCAACTTGTGTTATATTTCTCAACGGTAACAATCAAAGCCCTGAAGGAAATGAAAAGATGCCCAACCACGTTCTCCCGGGGCTGTGAGCTGTCCTACCTAGTGGCTTCTCTGCTTCCCCAGGTCTCTGGGGCTGGCCATTATTCAGTTCCACTTGGAACCTCCGTGTCCCCAGAGGAGGTTTAGAGTGCCCTTAAGTGAGTGGCTCATGGCATTCGGCCACAAGCTGGTGCTTTACAAAGGACAAAAACTGCTACCAGTCCCCCCACCCCCAAGGATCCCTTTGCTAATTAAGTTGCTGACTTTGAGGCTAAACCTTTCATATTGAAGAAGACAGCGTTGAAGACCCTGTAGGAACTTTGCAGAATGCCACACAGAGAAAGAATCTGCAGCCAGAGAACAGGGTGCAGCTCAACACCTGGACCTCCGAAAGACCATCCATTGTGGAGAGCAGCAAGCTCAGAAACAGGAAGTAGAAAGTAGAACTGATTTCCCACCCTAAACACATTATGAATAGATCACTTTAGAAAATGTCTGACGGGCTATACATAGCTGCACCTCCCCTAGCAGCGAGTTAAGGATGTGGGGGTGGTGGGATGAAGAAAGGCCTCTTTTATTTTTGGTTGTATTCAATTTTGTACTTTTCCTTTAATAAGTTTGTGCTGCTTTTATTTTTTTTTATAGTAAGGGACATTTATGGGACACAAGCTGTCATTCTGCCAGCCTCTCTTTAGTGTCCAAAGCAGCCCAGATAATTTTAATAACGTTCTAGTATAAAAAAAATTGGTAACGAAGATTTTATGTTTATGTTTCAGAAAATCCATGATGTTTTTTAGCATTGATTGGTCAATAGGCATGTATGAAAAAAACAAAGGGCCAGGCTGGAGAGATGGCTCAGCAGTTAGGAGCTTGCGGGGGGACCTGACTCCATTCCCCAGCACTCTCATATCAGGCAGCTCAGAACCCCAGGAACCCCAGCTCCAGAGGCACCTAACACCTCAGGCCTCCACAGGCACATATGCATGCTTACATGCACACACCCACTCACAGACACATCTCCCTTTAAGACAGGAGATATTTTAGGGAAAGAGCAATTGAGATGCCACAGGTCCCTCCATGGATCCCTCACTGCTAAATAAAGCAGTGTAGATGTCTGCATGTGGCACATCTGTCAGACTGGCTTGCTGAGATGCTGTGCCTTGATGAAGGGACAGGCATCTTAGGATGCCTACCTCACCTTGATGAAGCCCAACAGGGATAATAGGAAATCAGGGGTACCTAGACCTCAACTGACAGTTGGGGAAAGGCAAGAAGAATATTGCAGCTACTCTCTCCGTCTCCTGCCTCCCTGCCTGCCATGCCTACCTCTGCTCCAAGACCCCAAGACTTTCTGCAGGTTAGAGCCCCAAGCTATGCCCTGCCTCTGCTATGCCTTGTCTCCTCCAGTCACTCTCCTCCCTACTGCCAGGAATCTGCCCTGTGTATCATGGTCTAGGACTTCCCTCTCCACTCATAGTCACAAAGTAACTCAGCAGGGTCACCAAGTCCTCTGACATCAGCAAGTGCTAGCCTGCCCAGTACCAGTCACCCCATCACTCTCTTCCTCAGTCATCCACCTATCCACAGATCACCCAGTCAGAAATGCCCAACATGGCTTCACATTCCTTCCCCTCTGGACTATTCTCTAGCCCTGTCTCTGGTAATTCTGTTTATCTCTTAAAGTCAAGTCTTTAAGACTCAAATTCCATCATCACCATCTAAAAATAGCTGCCACTAATAATCAATATGCAAAAATACCTTCTTCATTTAACTGTCACAATAACACCACTGAGAGGCATAGGTGGTATTATTTCCATTTTACAGATGAGGAAACTGAGGCACAGAAAGGTTGAGATCCAGAATCGGCATTCAGGTCTCATCACTTAAGTCCGAGTGCAAAGACATCATCGGAGCTGTGCATGTGTCTCTCATGTTGAAACAGGATAGTCCTGAAGAAAGGGCTATGTGTGTGGTCAAGAGCACAGGAAGGGGCAGAGAAGGAACCAGAGAGGGAAATTTTTAGGAGAGTCTATTGGGAGATAAAAGGGAGGGTTGAATTGGGCACCAACATCCCCAAACATCCACATTTTCTTTCCTTTAACACATGTTAATTGAGTAGCTGCTACATGTTAACCCAGTTCTGAATGAATCAAATAGTTTCCCACCTACAAACTTCTAATAGTAAAGACAAATGTAAACCATGAGCGCTATGCCTGGTGGTGACATGGGCTACTCTGGAAGCTGGAGTGTCATGATCACAGTTCAGGGCCAGCCTGGAGCACTTAGCAAGACTCTGGGGAGTGGGGCTGGGGCGAGATTGCTTAGGGATTCAGAGCACCCACAGAGGGCCTAGGTTCAGTTCCCAGTACCCATGTGGCAGCTCACAATCATCTGCAACTCCATTTCCAAGGGACCCAGTGCCCTCTATGGCCTCCATGTGTACAATGTAGACATGCAGTCCACTCATACATGCAGACAAAACAGTCATACATGTCAAATTAAAACATAACATTTAAGAGACTAGAGAGATGGCTCAGTGGTTAAGAGCACATACTGCTCTTCCAGAGGTCCTGAGTTCAGTTCCCAGCAACCAAATCTGATGCCCTCTTCTGGTGTGTCTGAAGACAGCTACAGTGAACACAATAAATAAATAAATATAAACAATTTTTAAAAAAATAACATTTAAGAGATTGGAGAGATGGCTCAGTGGTTAAAAGTGGTGGTGGCTCTTGGAGAGGACCCGGGTTTGGTTCCCAGCCCTTAATGGATGACTCAACTACCTGTCATTCCAGTTCCAGGGGACCTGCATACCCTCTTCTGGGCTCTGAGGGCTCCATACTTACATAGTGCATGTAAACTCGAGCAGGACATGGATGTATATGAAAACAATATTTGGGGGCAGGAGAGAGGACTCGATGGTTAAGAATGCTTGTCATTGTTGCAGAGGATCTGGGTTCGGTTTCCAGATTTCGTATCAGGCCACTAACAACTATCTGCAACTCCAACTGCAGAGGATCCAATACTCTCTTCTGGCATCTGTGGGAACTGCATGCATGTGGTGCATGGACATGTAGCCCAAACACCCATATACATAAGAAATAATTTAAAAAATAATGAAAAACTGTTTTAAAAGTTTTTAAAAGTGTAGCATTCACCCCTCATCAAGGAAACTTCTCTTTGCAACAGATGGAGCCTGCTAGAGAAAACCACAACCAATCAAAATACAGAGTTGTGGAGCCCAGTCGCAATGGAAGCATGCCGGACTCTCCTGCACCTGAGGCATGGGGAACATTGTAGAAGAAGCAGAAAGACTGTGAGAATCGATGAATGGGAGAGTTTTGTGGCTAAAGAAGTAAAGCTAGGCATTCATCCTGTTACCTACCAGCCATTTGTCTGACTCCAGTTCCTGGTAGATAAGTTCCCAGTAACCCTGACTCAGTGACGTCCATCCAAAAATGTACAGTTGTGTTCAGGTACTTGCTATGATAGGACTAAATCCTTTTTTAAAACTTCTGTAACTTGCTTACCCAGAACCCAAAGATTGTTTTGAGTTGCTGTAATCACTTAACTTGGCAGCACGTAAATGTGTTTGCTTGCTTGCATGGATATTGAAGGTCTTCCCCTTTAAAAGTACTTCCCCATTATCCTCCCCCCACGCACCCCAACCCCCACTTCATGGCAACCTCAAATTTGACTCAGAGATGGCTCATCCTTCTAGCAGCTAATCAATAAATCTTTTAATTATAATTGGATTGAATCTATGGCCTTTTCCCAGGGGTCACAAACTCCATAACATTTTCTGTGAGACTGTGTCTTCCAGTAACATTGGAAGCTACTGTCATAAAGTCTCATCAATATGACAACCCAAATGAAAGCTGAACGAGGACACTAGTGAACATATTAAACCAGGGAAAACCCATGAAGCCTCAAGTCTACACAAAGCCCTGTAGGCCTCTGAGAATGGGAGACGTGGGTTTTCCCAGAAAGAACACACCATTGGATGCCCAGTGCCTGATGGTCAGCCCTGAAAACATACAAGCAACATTATACGGACTAAGCATATTGAGGAATAACAACGTACGTACATACATACATACAATTAGTGAAAAAAAAAACGGGTTGGAGAGATGGCTCAGCGGTTAAGAGCACCGACTGCACTTCCAGAGGTCCTGAGTTCAATTCTCAGCAACCACATGGTGGCTCACAACCATCTGTAACGGGATCTGACGCCCTCTTCTGGTGTGTCCGAAGAGAACAATGGTCTACTCATATACATAAAATAAATAAATCTTAAAAAAAATTAAAAATCTAAAAAAAATTAAAATCTAAAAAACAATTAGTGAAGAAAAAGAGGCTATGAATTTGGAGACTGGGTATATGGATATATTGTATATGGGAGGGTTTGGAGAAAGTAAAGAGAAATGTAATTATAATCTCAAGAAAGGAAGGAGGGAAGGAGGGAGGGAGGAAGGAAAGAAAGGAAGAAAGAAAGAAAGAAAATAAAAGAAAGACTGTGAAGGAGGCTAAAACATCACCAGCTCATCTACAAAGGCAAAAGCATCAGCATTCCTTCAATCCAAGAAAGCATGGAATGGAATTTTTCCATCGCTGAAAGTATTAACTGCTAGTCAAGACTACTAGATCGCACAAAGTTACCAGCAATCAGAACATTTCAAGACAAGCACTGTTGGAAGCTGCTCGCCTCCACCTCGATAGAACAGCAGAAGATTCGTAATAAACAGTACCGCAGAAAGTGGGAGACGGGATCAGGAAGATGTGACTTACAAAGGAATTAAACAAGTTCCATTATAGAGACCATTTTCCAGCTGAGTCTGATGGTTCACACCTGTAATCCCAGAACTTAGGAGGCAGAAGAAGAAGGATCAAGTTTAGCCTGAACAGTGCAGAGACACTGTCTCAAAAATAAAACTAGAAAAAAAAATCAAACTAGAAACTACTTTCCAGAGGACAAGTAAAATAAGACATTGCTGTGTGAGGGAGTTAAGGGGTGCAGTTTACCCACAATTAATAGTCTGCACTTCCCCATTCTCTTGTCTCTGTTGGATAATCCACTGAGGGAGAAGCATGTGTCAGGGAGATCACAGAGAAGGCCCTGGTCCACTTTCTTCCTGGGACCGCCTTTTGGGGAGACCTTCATGTGCTGAGACTTTCCCCTCCTTCCTGGGGTAAAGGCAGGGAGCAGAAGAGATTTTTTTTTTTTTTTAAATCTTGTTTGGTTTTGGAACCTACAATCTAAAGAGACCCAGCACACATCCCGGGGCAGTTCCCAAAAAATAAGTTTTAATGATGATTGTCAAAATATGAGTTCATTATACATGGTCCTTGTTTTGGCAGGAAAAGAGAATTAAGCTTCTGTTTTAAAAGGTCACTTTTAGCTGGGTGTGGTGGAGCAAGTCTTTAATCCCAGTACTCCGGAGGCAGACAGGCAGATCCCTGAGTTCGAGGCCAGCTGGATCTACAGAGTGGAGTTCCAGGACAGCCAGGGCTACACAGAGAAACCTTGTCTTGGAAAAACAAAACAAAACAAAACAAACAAACAAACAACAACAACAACAGAAAGTCACTTTTAACCAGCTCAGGAAGCAAATGGCAGTGGTCATATCAGCCGCATCCTTTGTGTCTATGGCAACAGACATTCTGAGCCATGATTAAACATAGATCTAGGACTACTGCACTAGTCTCCGCAATAGCTCCAGATAAGTATTCAGGAGAACCAAGCAGCAAGCTACACATCCTTTGAAGAAATCTGACCCTTTCCAGGGAACACAAATCAATCAAAGCTGCTGTTAAGCCTTGTTGCTAAGGGAGCTATCCCCACAGGCTCCAGGACTGGGGTTAGAAAGGGGTGGGTCTCCACCCCAACTGCTTTCCATTTGAGTGTTGTTTGCAAATCAGAGCAAAGACAGTAAAGGATAACAATGGCATTGGCTTTGGAATATTATTTTTAATTTATTACTTTATTTTTGTACACATGCACGCACACACACACACACACACACACACACACACACACACACACACACACCATGATGTGCATATCTTCTGGAGTTCTTGTCTTCCACCCTGTTAGGCAGGGTTTCTCCTATTGCTGCTGCTGCTGCTGCTGCTGCTGCTGCTGGGGTGTGTGGGTGTGTGTGTGTGTGTGTGTGTGTGGTGCATACACAAGGAAGTTAGATCTCACAGTTCTCTCCTGCAGTGTGTGTCCTGAGCATGAAATGCAGCTCCTCGTGTTTGGGAGCAGGTGCCTTTACCAGCGAAATCATCTCTCTGGCCCCACATTTGGCATTTTATTTGGACTCTGGGGATCAAATCCAGGGCATCAGGCTTCTGCAGCAAGCACTTCAGCCCACTGAGCCATCTCCCGGCCCATAATTATATATATAGTAAAAAACAATATGTTCTTTTTTTCAATTAGAAATTTTCTAAAATTCAGGATAGGGTGGGGGATGGTTCAGCTTGGGTAAAATGCTTGCCTTGCAAGATGAGGATTTTAGCTGGATCTTCATAACCCAAATAAAAATGCTGGGCAT
Source organism: Tokudaia tokunoshimensis (assembly GCA_036184795.1). Lineage (NCBI taxonomy): Eukaryota > Metazoa > Chordata > Mammalia > Rodentia > Muridae > Tokudaia > Tokudaia tokunoshimensis. The sequence goes on from BTHU01000020.1 coordinate 22,340,311, forward strand.
GGTGCCACGAGCGTGTGGGCTGGGGAGGTGGAGACAGGAAGATAGCCGGGGTTCGCTGGCCATTCGGTCTAATGGGTGAGTCCCAGCCAATCAGCAGCTATCTCAACTGAATTCCAGAGGATGACACCAGAGGTTGTCCTCAGGCCTCCAGAGGCACACACACACACACACACACACACACACACACCTGCATCTACACACATGATACAGGCATTCACCTCCATGAATACACTTATGGAAAAAAAAAAAAGAAAATTTCATGGGGGCGGTGGTGATGGCACAGGTCTTTAGTCCCAGCACTCTGGAGGCAGATCTCTGCGTTTGAGGCCAACTTGATCTACAGAGTGAGTTCCAGGACAGCTAGGGCTACATAGAGAAACTGAGAGAGAGAGAGAGAGAGAGAGAGAGAGAGAGAGAGAGAGAGAGAGAGAGAGAGAGAAGGAAGGAAGAAAGAAAGAAAAAAAGAAAAGTAAAAAAGGAAAAGAAGAAAAGAAAATTTATGAAATTCAGACAAATGTCAAAAAAGAAGTACCTGAAATCCTAGCTAGATTCTTTACCATTCATATATTCATATTATGAATACATTTATAACATTCTACTTAAGCATATAGTTTCATGTTCTTTCTTAATCACCTGCTCTGAACTTTACTCCATGTCATTATTTTTCAAACTTTAACAGAGAAAATCCACTAGAAGTTATTTTTATGCCTTAGTTGCCTATAACGCTGCCCCAGGGTTCTGTGCCTGCTAAGCACGAGCTCAGCTGAGTTGCCTCCCAACCCTCAGCTCAGGCACCATCTGCCTTCTCTGCAGCATGACCTCCCCTGGAGGTACGTGAGCAAATGTCTCTTCACCCCAGATCAGGCCCCAAACAGACCAAAGAGTCGATTCCATAAGAGTGTAGCTCATTGAGCCAATTGAGTTTACTGAGCCTGCTTCCATCTCCACGGGTGCAGGTTCTTTACAGGAATACGGCCCACAGGATGACTAAGAAGACGTCACCCCATGGGTGACGGTCTGTAGGAAGCTGCAGGTGGTTTCTTCCCTCTGTGTAACAAGCACCTTCCCAAGACCACGTAACAGTCAAGACAGAAATACATACAGCTAGGGAACAGGAATAGGGTGTGGGGGAGGGGAACACGGAGGGGAGGGAAGGGCTGGAATCTCAAAAGTCTAAGGACTGATGCCTCCCACCACCTCCTATGAGGGTCTATCAACAGGCCCTGTCTTGTGAAGGTCATGTCAGGGTCACTGCCACTCGAAGATGGTAAGAGCTGAGCTATGCTTGGAAGCCATTTCATGATAGCCTCTTACCATGTCTCATGTATGAGGTCATTTATTTTTAGCCCTCAGCTTCAGGAGGTGGGGCTCTCGGCATCTGCAGTATTGTTTATATCCATTTGGGGCCTCGGGTGAGGCACGAGAGTCAACCTCCTTATCTGGCTATGTGTGCACTGCAGGGAGTGACAGGGAGAAGACCGTGCTGATGCAACTGCTAATGCTTTCATCCACTTCCCGCAGATAGAGAAAAGGAATATGGCTATGAAAGAGAACAGGCCAGGGGGTTGTGGTGGCAGATAACTTTATCCCACACTAAGTAGGCAGTGGCTGGTGGCTCTCAGTGAGTTTGAGGCCAGCCTGATCTACATATCCAGTTCCAGAGCCACATAGAGAGATCTTGTTTCAAAAACAAAAAAAACAACAACCAACCAAATAAACAATACAAACAAGAAAGAGTAGGAAAGAAAGAAAAGGTAAGGAGAATGGAACTCCTGTATATTAGTATCAGTGGAGAAAGTTCTAAGTGTCCATCAGTGGGTCCATGGGTGTGGCTACAATGGACCACCATTCGAGTGGTCCATGGGTGTGCCTACAATGGACCACCATTCGAGTTTTTAGAAAGAAAAACATCTGGCTGTACACTACAACAAGGATGGATCTGGAAGGTGCTTTACAAAATAAGACAATCCTAGCTGTGGGCAGTGGTCCACACCTGTGTTCCCAGGACTCAGGAGGCTGAGGCTCCTGAGTACCTAAGTTCAAGGCCAGCCTGAGCTGAACAAGGAGATCCTGTCTCCAAAAACAAAGGATAATGAGAGGGAGGGGGAGGGGCAAGGGAGGGGGGAGAGGGAGAGAGAGTCTTATTTATTAGCAGTTACTACCCAAGTTTTTCTCAACCCCAAGTTCTCTGGCAACTCCTGCTAAACCTCCCCGACTCTCTCTTCACATCTAGCCTGGATATTCCACACAAGTGGGCGGAGACATGGAGATGGAGATGACTGTGATAGGTCCAGGGTGATGAAAAACATCTATACTAAATACTGCTGATGGCCACTGAATACATTTGAAACACTTTAAAGTGACTGAAATGGTCCATTTTATGTTGTGGATATTTTACCATAATAAAATTTAACACCAAACTTGGGGGCCAGAGAAGATTAAAAGTAATGGCTGCTCTTCCAGAGGACCCAGGTTCAATCCTCAGCATCCAAATTGTGGCTTACAACAAATTATAACTCCAATCCTAGATAAGCTAATTTAACTAAAACAAAATTGACCTTTTTTATTATTATTCCAAAATCAAGGTATAATTCAACAAAACCTATAGAGTAAGAAACAATTTGGGGGCTAGAGAGATGGCTCACCGATTAAGAGCACTGATTTGCTCTTCCAGAGGTTCTGAGTTCAATTCCCAGCAACCACATGATGGCTCACAATCACCTGTAATAGGATCTGATGTCCTCTTCTGGTGTGTCTGAAGACAGCTACAGCAACAGTGTACTCATATATATAAAACAAATAAACAAAACTTAAAAAAATGATTTGGCTATAACTTAGATTGTCTGGTTGGATTTTAACAGACATATCTGGGTATCTCCGTGAGGTATAAAATGTCATGAGACTAGCCCATCTTCAGCTTTTCCAACGCCCTGCATCTCTCCTCCAGTCTTACTCCATTGTCTCCAGTGTCTCCAGGTCTCCAGCGCCTTGGAGGAAGACCGTAGCACTCAAGAAATTCAGCTGATTCTAGAGTTGATTGGTTGGGCTGTGTCTTGTCATGGTTATTCTAAATATTGTGGTATTCCCAAGTGAGGAGACGTGGCCTGCTTTAGAGTACTTTGTCACTTTAAAAAAAAAAATCAAAGACTCAAGAATATAGAACCCAACTGAGCGTAAAGGCACCAAGGAGGCAAAGACAGGTTATTTTAGTGAATTCAAAGCTAGTCTTGTGTACATAGAGAGTTCCAGGACAGTCAGAGCTACATAGTGAGACTCTATCTCAAAACAAACAAACAAACAAACCCAATATAGAGCCCCAAGCTTTTGGCCGTGATTTGCGATCTCAGCTGCATATTAAAGTCATCAAGGGAGTCAGATGTTGGGCGTGAGGCAGGGCATCATCTGGCTTCTTTCTGTTCAGTAGGTGTCTCCAGTGTTCCCAGTGGGAAGCTTGGTGATTAAGAGGCTGGAAACATTGTCCATCAGTGAGCGGTAAAGAACAAATGACATTGTAAGCGAAGAGTCCTGCTCACACCGCAGATCCTACTCAAGCTGTTACAAAAACTCTGGGCAAACAGCAAAGATGGAAGAAACGCTTTGTCACCGCTCATTCCGGGAGTCTGCGCTCAACTGGTCGCTGGGTCTATGCCTTAGAGAGGGCTCTGGAGCTTGCCGCAATGATCATTTTGGACGGTGGGAGGCGATGTTGCCCACAACATCGCATCATTCCACACTCAAGTTTTCTACAAAGTGGCCGCCTGACTTCTACCTTAATCCATAGCAAAGAAGCTGCTGTTAGACAGACAGACAGATTATAGTTAGGGGGGAGGGAGGGGGGGGAGAGAGAGAGAGAGAGAGAGAGAGAGAGAGAGAGAGAGAGAGAGAGAGAGAGAGAGAGAGAGAGAGCTCAAAGCATGTGGACTAGTCTCTGGTCCTTGTTTTTAAGAGGAACCGTGAAAAGGGGCCAGGAGAACTCTTGTCCACTGGCTGACTTCTGTTTTGCTTCTTTCCCTGGCGTCTATCTGCCTCCTTTCCAGTGAGGCTGCGGCGGCCTCCCCTGTTATAATAACTATCAAATCAGACTGACCCAGGGAGAAAGCATCTGTGCGGCTGTGTCCATCCCTGGATGGCAGAGCCTAGACCGTGATTTCTCCATGCGGAGGCCTTCCTGTGGCATGTGGCTTCCCTCACAGCCACTCGCAGACCGAGCAAGCCCGGTTGTCTGAGTGGGACCCTTTTCCAGCCCCAGAGTCTGCTTTTGTATTGAGCTCAAAGGTAAGATTTCACTTCGTGGGAATTCTCTGTTGCTACACACACAACCCCTCTGAAAATTAGACACCCTGGTGTCACAGAAAGGCAGCAGAAGATTAGATGCCAAGTATCTAGAGAAACAGATTAAGTTGGCAAGGAGAAAGCCCTTGGCAGACGTGGCACTTAATTAAGCCTTGCTCCACTTAACTGAAGTGTGTTCTCCTAAGTTAATGCTTATGAGCTTGTATTCTCAGTGAAGTTCGAAGACGGTCAAGTTTCAGAATAAACGACTGAAATGGCAAGGTGACCAACCGGCACACAGCCCTTTCCACAGGTGAGAACTTAGTTCTATTTTTTCCTTCCGGACGGTGAAAATCAGTTGGCATTGCGCAGGTCGGAAAGTGTACACGTCGGGCAGGAGGAGACACGAGAAGACACCTTGGGGGGGTGGGGTGGATGAGGCTGTCTCCTGAGAAGAACACACACTTGACTACTTAGACTTTTTAACTCCTGTGGAGACTTTAATCTCCCCCTGATGGGCATGTGGGCAACCCCGTGGCTTCTCAAGGGTGCTTTCTCTTGTTTTCTTCCAGCCCTGTGCCACCTAGTAAAGCTACCATGGAGCCTGAAATCTAGATAGAGCTCCAGATGGGTTAGCTCTCATTTTCCAGAAACAGGGGGAGTGACTCCTGCCTCGCCTGTGGCGGCACAGCTGGAGCCAAAAGTAGCTGCCCTGGGTTTTAATGAGGGGTTTTAGTCACTGCATCCCACATGACTAAGGCCAGCTTAGTTGTCCTCTAACATCTTCAGACACGCTGTAGCCCTTCTGAACCTGCATTCATACGCATGCGCACACACGGTAACAGTGGCCGCATTGGCGGCGGTGATGACGACGAAGACGACGATCAATAAAATATTGCAAAAAGCTGGACCACAAGCTAAGTGGTGGTACATAAACATCTGCAAACCCAGATACTTCAGGAGCTAAGATGGGAGGATTCTGAGTTCAGTGACGACACAGTTTTTAATCGCAGTGTTTCAAAAAGAAAGATCGTGCAGTATTTGTCCTAATTTGTGATTTATATCATAAGGCACTGATTTTGGTTTTCTTGTGTAATATATCTAGTACTATTTATCCAACTTTTTTTTTTTTTTTTTTTTTTTTTTTTGGTTTTTCAAGACAGAGTTTCTCTGTGTAGCCCTGGCTATCCTGGAACTCACTCTGTAGACCAGGCTGGCCTCGAACTCAGAGATCCACCTGCCTCTGCCTCCCAAGTGCTGGGATTAAAGGCGTGCGCCACCACCGCCCGGCATTTATCCAACTTTTATCTTTAAAGTTCCTTGATTTCCTTGTGTAGCTCAGAAAAAAAAAATTCTTCCGTACTTCAATATTTGAAAAGCATCTTTTAAATGAATGCAGGTGTGGCTGATGGGTAGCGTGACTGAGTTGTAAGCGCGAGGCCCTGAGGGAGGTCCCCACCAAGACAAAAACAACAAGAAGCATCGTTTTACTACATTTTCCCAAACATTTTAATGATTCCACAATATTTAAATATTTGATGCATTTGGAATATAATTGGGTCTAAAGTAAATTAAGGTATTTAAATTAAGATTTCTTTAGGGACCCTCCCAAACTCTTGGAGTTCTTATTTTTCTTTACTCTATACACATACTCTGGGGGAAAGGGGAAATTAAAAGTCGGGTGTGGCATTTCATGGTAGCCCTGGTACACAAGAAGAGGCTGAGATAGATTTTTTTTATTTTTAATTTTTGTTTTTAAATTTTGTACCCAGATCTCTTTTTTTAAAGCCAATGGGCTTTTAAAAAATTATTTATTTTCTATATTTAAATACACTGTAGCTATCTTCAGACATACCAGAAGAGGGCATCGGATCCCATTAAAGATGGTTGTGAGTCACCATGTGGTTGTTAGCAATTGAACTCAGGACCTCTAGGAAGAGCAGTCGTGCTCTTTTTTTTTTGTTTTATTTTGTTTTGTTTTTCGAGACAGAGTTTCTCTGAGTAGCCCGGGCTGTCCTGGAACTCACTTTTGTAGACCAGGCTGGCCTCGAACTCAGAAATCCTCCTGCCTCTGCCTCCCAAGTGCTGGGATTAAAGGCGTGTGCCACCACCGCCTGGACAGTCAGTGCTCTTAACAGCTGAGCCATCTCTCCAGCCCCAGAAGATTCTTCAATTCAAGGCTATCTTGAGCTAGCAAACTGAGTCCCTGTTTAAAAAGTAAAATAAATAAATAAAATTGGCCAGGCAGTGGCAGCACATACCTTTAATCCCAGGCGGATCTCATGAGTTTGAGCCCAGCCTGGCCTACATAGGGACAGTCAGGCCACACAAGAAAACCCTGTCTCCAAAAACAAAACAAGGCCGGGCGGTGGTGGCGCACGCCTTTAATCCCAGGTCTTTGGAGGCAGAGGCAGGTGGATTTCTGAGTTCGAGACCAGCCTGGTCTACAGAGTGAGTTCCAGGACAGCCAGGGCTACACAGAGAAAACCTGTCTTGAAAAACCCAAAACAAACAAACAAACAACAACAAAAAAAAAACCTCCCCCCAAAAACAAAAATAATAATAATTAATAAAAAAAAATTTGGAATTCAACACAATAATTTCTCCATATTTATTAAAATCTGAGGCGAGAGAGGTGGCTCAGAGGCTAAGAGTGCTCTATGGTCTTGCAAAAGATCCAAGTTGGATTCCCAGCACCCAGCTCTGGTGGTGCACAGCTGCCTGTAACTCTGGCTCCTGGGATCTGATGGCTCAGGCCTCCGTGGGCACGTGCACTCGTGGGTACATACCCCTCCACCACATACGAAATTAAAAAGAAATATATTTTTTAAAATCGACCTTTTAAAATAAAATATTTAATTTTTAAGAATCTGCCATTTCAGGCTGGAGAGATGGCTCGGTGGTTAAGAGCACTGATTGCTCTTCCGGAGGTCCTGAGTTCAATTCCCAGTAAACACATGGTGGCTCACGACCATCTGTCATGGGATCTTATGCCCTCACCTGGTGTGTCTGAAGAGAGCAACAGTGTACTCATACATAAAGTAAATAAATAAATATGTATAATTAAAAAAGAATCTGCCATTTCCCAGGCATTAGCATACTTGGGAGACAGAGGAGAGGAGAAATTTGAGAGTTCCAGGCCTGCCAGGGCTTCAGAGTGGGACCCTGTTTCAAACAAAATCAAACAAACAAACAAACAAGAAAAACTACCCTTCTTTCCTCCACTGATCTGAAACTCCAATTTTAATCTAAAAACAGATAGTTGTGTTGTGTATATTTGGGGAAAGAAAATCATCTCTGGGCTCTCTGTATTCCATACCCAAGTGTCACAAGTTCAACTAAGTGCCACCATTCATGTGTTTCAATTCTTTCTTGCTTCTCAATGTGCCTTGTCTTCTCAATCCTTATAGCCCTGGTTTCTTTATTACACTGGAAGCTCTCTGAGGGAAGGAGATGCTTTTTTATTAACTTTTGAATTCCAGAAGATTTTCCTTATCAGAAATGGGCATTCCATCAGTATTTTTTACTTGATTAAACTTGGAATGAACTGAAGGCTGAATAGGTAAATTCTCTCCTTTCCAGCCCTACCACAACCCCATCCCATCCACACCCAACTGGAAATTTCTTTTGACTTGCTTGCTTGTTTGTTTATATTTTATGTGCATTGGTGCTTTGCCTGCATGTATATCTGTATGATAGTGTTGGAACAGGAGTTACAGACAGGTATGTGAGCTTCCACGTAGGTGCAGTGATTGGAACTCCACTCCTCTAAAAGAGCAACCAGTGCTCTTAAACACGGAGCCATCTCTCCAGCCTGGAACTCCTCTAGCTTAGCTTTCCCTGTATCATCCCTTGGAGTCCAGTCTCCTGTGGCCTGTTCACATCACTTACTGTTTCACTCCCATCCAGACTTCCAGGCATGGCTGTCCATTTCTCTAGGTGAGGCTTATCTGTGCATGGCCATCTCCAGGATGGTGTGCATGGAGAGATGGACAGGCTCTGGAGGGGGAGGAATTCACACAATGCTTTTTTAATTTTTGAAGCCATTTTGAAATGCATCCTGTTTGGGCATCTGAACTTTTTTTAAAAAATTGTAAATTTATTTAAATTTATTTTTAATGGTAATGAGCATGTATGGATAGTGGTGATGGGTGCACAGCAAGTGTGCTTTTGCTATGTTTATAATCTGCAGCATCCCTAGTCTCCTGTTTTTGAGTAGTTATCATATGTGTGGTGGTTTTAATATGCTTGGCCCAGGGAGCGGCACTATTAGGAGGTGTTGCCTTTTGAAATAGGTGTGGCCTTGTTGAAGGAAGTGTGCCACTGTGGAGGTGGGCTTGGAGACCATCTCCTCCTAGATGCCTGGAAATCAGTGTTCTACGGTTTGCCTTTGGAACAAGATGCAGAACTCTCAACTCCTTCAGCGCCATGCCTGCCTGGATGCTGCCGTTCATCCTGCCTTAATGATAATGGTCTGAACCTCAGAACCAGTAAGGCAGCCCCAATTAAATGTCCTTTACAAGAGTTGCCTTGGTCATGGTGTCTGTTCACAGCATTAAAACCCTAACTAAGACAGACAATAGAGATCATTTTATATGTATAATTCAGTGTCACTAAGCATGTATCAGTACCTTTTGTTTGTGACCAAAATATTTAACAGGAACCACTTAAGGGAGTAACAGGAACCACTTAAGGGAGTAACAGGAATCACTTAAGGGAATAACTTCATTTCGGCTCACAGCTTCCAGAGGGTTTCAGCTCCTCAAGGAAGGAAAGGCGATCGGCAGGAACATGATGGCGAGAGTGTGATATTGGAGTGGTGGTTTTGTTCACTGTGTAAAGATGTGTTTCTATTGTCCTTGCCTGCCTTAATGCACTTTCTGATGGGTTAAAAGTCTATAGCCTATAGCAAAAGACAGAATCGTAAGGTGGGACTTCTGGACAGAGAGGGAAGTGGTGGTGGGGAGGGATGATTCGGCCAGCAGGATTCGGAGGAAGTCAGACATATGAACCTGTGGAGAGGCAGCTAAGCAGCCGTGTGGCAGAGCTAAGGTTATAAAAGGGATAATGGGGATACGAGCTAGTGGGAAACAATGCCTAGCTATGGCCTAGGCATTCATAAATAAATATCGTAAGTCTCCGTGTCGTTATTCAGAGCAAAGGCAGACATAGAAAGGCCCACCTCTACCGTGTGAATAGGCAGCCAGCCTGGAAACAAAAGACAGCCAGAGACCACGGCAGGGCTATTAATTCTCGAAGGCCTACTCCCCAGTGACCTACTTTTAAAGTTAGGCTCCACCACCTAAACGCTCCACAGTTTTCAAAATAGTCTCAAAGCTGCAGACCGAGCACTGAAAACACGGGTCTGTGGGAGCATTCCACATGGAAGCCATGATAACGACTGCGCATGAGCCACGTGACTGTTCACACCTTCCACTTTCAGAACCGGTTTCCTCTTACAACACTGAAGGCAGCCGGCGGACATAGCGGCTCACACCTAGAGCCCCAGCATTTGGGAGGTGGAGGAAGATTAGGAGTTCAGAATGATATAATTATCTATGTGCAGAGTTTGAGGCCAGCCTGGACTACATAAGCCCATGCCACAAACAAACCAAACTCTGAAGTTGCACCCATTAAATGACTCCCTATTCTTTATCTTCTTAGCCCCGACAGCCAATATTTTTATTTTAGTTTAGTTGTTTAAGACAGGGTCTTGTTACATAGCTGTGTTGGTCTTGAGTTCTTCCTGCTTCAGCCTCCACCATGCCTGTGTCTACTATTTATATTTTTGTGGCTGCCAACCACACTGCCCTCCATAGAGCTGAGTCATTTTCCAATCTCCACCATTAGTTTACAGGGTTTCTCCCTGGCTTCTCCTGTGTTGCAATTTATCAAGGAAAGATACATGTAATATATTTCCTACCTGTAGGTGGCAGTATTTTAACACTCTGCTTCATCATTAAGTCTTTTTTTTTTTAGAAACCATCATGCAAAATTATAAAACGCTTTATTATTTAAAAATGTCAATTACACACAAAGGTAGGAGTGTCACAAGGGACCCCACTGTCCCCACTTCAACTTTTGCTGTCCTAACCAGGCTTGTTTCATTAGCTTACTTTCCCTTCCATTCATTTGGGTTATTTGAAGCAAATCTCCAACTACTACAAAACTAAAACAGAAAAAAAAAAGGTCATGATATCACTTGTAAAGTGCCTAAGAAAATCTAGTGGCATTCATAGGACTCTGACGAATAGAAGGACAGATAGAAGCAAACAAAAAGCAATTAGCATACCACACAGATAAAACCCACCGAAGTCTATATGCTTATTTGGTAGCCCTGGAGGTTTTTTATAGCAAGAGTGTACAGAGATAATAGAAAATGTGTTGCTTCAGTTTCTTAAAGTGATTGCTAAGTCGGAGAAGGGGCAGAATGACAAATGACTGCGGAGACGACACATATTTGGGGTTAAAGGAATAAGAGCAAGTTAGAAGTTTCTGCAGAGCGAGCAACTGGATATAGAAAGGGAACGGGAACAAGCCAGGCGAGTGGAAAATTACTGACTTGTTAGAACAAAGCCGTGACAGCTGCTGGCTCTAAAATTAGGAACAGAGGCGAGTTTTCAGAGCACCCCCAAACAGCTCACAAAGGCTTGGTTCACCCAGCACCTTCCAGAGCGAGTGTGCAGCGAGCTCCCCACAGGTCTGCCTGCTTGCTGTACCTCACTTGTCGCTGCCCGCTGAGAGCAGGCAGGGCTGGACCTCTCTGAGGGAGCTGCCCTTGAGTGACAGCTCACGGTAAGTCAAGAGCAAGAGGATTGTGTGTCTAGAGCTGCTGGTGTTTTCTGTGCTTTCTTATGGCCTTTGTTTCCACGGACAATCCAAAAAGCCATAGCTGATTCTGGTCACTGTCCCAAAGTGGGAAGCAATATGGCAGCCAACCACAGCACCCCAACTGTACCACAAGGACCACGAACTTTCAAGCAGCTGGGTGGCATTTTTTTTCAACTGTCTGATTCAGAAATTTAGCCAAATACAGGAAGAGAGCAGAATGGAGAAAACAAGAAAGAAACATTTAGAAGGAACCCTACATAATTTTCTGTACCAAGGGCACATTTGTCTTTGGAATGAACAGAGGGCAACTGAAGGAGCCCGTCAGTATCTTGGTACACAGTGCTTAGCATCCCATTGGGATGTCAACTACATCGCTAGGCATCTAAGTCAAACTCAGGGATTCATTTGGTCATTGACTAGATCATAGATTTGGAGTTGTTCTTGGTTTCTTCAAAGTTACAGATCTTAAATGATGTCTCAAAGTCCTGCCTCATCCCCTCATCTAGATAGCCAGCATAATGCTGCTACATACACCTCTCACCTTCCAGTGGGTTTGTGCCCTGCAAATCTATTGTGAGTTGAATATGCTTTTAATGTGCTTACCCTACTGGACACCACAGCTTAGTAATGTGGCGTAGTAGCATATCAGTCGATTGGGAGCTGTCCTTCCCTGTCAAGACCAAGCATTGTCAGAGAATGCCACTTGCCCAGGAAAAATTTCAAATTCACAAGGCAGTTCCCAGTAAATATATAAGACTCATAAAATTGTGAGGTCAAAAACATGTAAGTCGACTGAGGGTGGTTCTCACCATCAATTCTTAGAAAGCAGAGGCAAGAAGGATGAAAGCTTAAGTTCAGCTACATAGTGAGATCAAAGCTAACCTGGGCTTCAGAGTGGGACCCGGTCTCAGAAATTCCCTAACCCCCAACCCCCAAATCATTCAGGAAGTTTGAATATTTACTTCTAGAATATTAGCTTCCAAGAAGACAGAATTATCCTGGCACTATAGAGTTCTCATTAACTGATAATCCTCATATGGAGATAGTTGCTGCAAGAAAAATAGATAAATAAATTTGTGGGTTTCATCCACTTTCTAAACTACCCAGGAGCCAGGAAGCTGGAAGGGCTCTTTCCTAACTGAAAGGAGTCACAGCTAGAAACTGGAAGAGTATGATCTGTGCTTTGGACTGTAAAATGACAAAGAGGGAGAAGGTTCCAGAAGCACCGTGGAAGGGCAGGTTTTGTAATTACCAAGCAGGAAGGGATGATTAAGAAGTGATTTTTAGGGGTGGTGAATAAAAGCAGTTAGAACCCTCAGTCTCTCTTCAGGGAGACAACATGCTTACCAATTCCAATGTGTTACTAATGGTTCATTCCTTGATTGGAAGGCTGTGGTTAGTGAAGACCAGGGAAAGGTTACACCTGTGTAAATGAGGACTTTTTTTTTTAGATTTTATATCTATCTATCTATCTATCTATCTATCTATCTATCTATCTATCTATATACATATTTACATGATGATATATATATGTATATATATGGTGAGTACACTGTAGCTGTCTTCAGACACCCCAGAAGAGGGCATCAGATTTCATTACAGATGGTTGTGAGCCACCATGTGGTTGCTGGGATTTGAACTCAGAACCTCCGGAAGAGCAGTCAGTGCTCTTAACCGCTGAGCCACCTCACCAGCCCAAATGAGGACTTTTCAACTGATGCTGTGAAGATTGTGAAGATCTGGGTCCAGATGATTTTTTTTGTCATGTTCTTTATAGTAGGAAGTGTCTTCCATACCCCTGCCTCCTGCTTGCTAGACACCAGGGGCACCAGCCTCCTAGCTGCGACAGCCAGAAATGTCTCTACATATTTTTACATGACCTCTGTTAGAGCTACATGATCTGGTGGAGAGATCGCGGTGTGCCTGTTCAGCCACCAAAGCAGGGCTGACACCACTCAAAGCAGCTGGTTACATGAAGTAAAAGTTGGGACATCATCTGGGGCAGATGTTACAAAGATCAGTGAGTAATTGTCTGCTAGGGTTTACATGGGGAATTTCAAAAAGTGAGCTAGAAGCTCACTGTTCAGGGGCCCAATGCGACTACAACAGCCCCAGAGCTCTGCAGACTGTAGGCAATGTCGGCTGAGTAAAGGCTTTCTTTAAACCATATGACAGTATAAATGACAACTGTCAAGTAATCTTACAGGACTCAACTTAAAAAGTCAAACTGCTATAGACAGAAAGCAGAATGGTGCTGCCAGGAATCAAAGACAGAAACTAAAGAGTTGTTAATTAGTGGGTAGGGTGTCTGTTTTGTAATATGGAAAGTGTGGTGGGTTGTTCTCACAACTGTATAATGTGCTGAACACAACTGAGCTGTACAATTAAAATGAGTAAGATGCTAGGTTTTGGGGTACATGTATTTCTGCACACTTTCTAAAAACAACGTATTACGTTCACTCCCTCGGTAGTGGGGGTGTGGCCAACAGTTCCAGATATTTAAGCATCTGGGCTGATGACCCCAGAGAAGGGCTCGGATTGGCCTGGCTTTAGACCCATCCCTACCTACAGTATTCAGAAGAGACCGGGATGGAGATGCCATGGTTTCCAAAGGCTGTAGGTGAGCAGGAAAGGACAAATTCCCACAACTGACCTGATTAACTCTAGCCTGGGATATGGGGCCTGCAATGCCAACTCTTGTTCAAATCACCTGACAGAGGTGTGGACGGAAAAGTATAATCCAGAAAAATGGAGAAGAGAGTCAGGCACGATGGTCAGGCAAACAAAACCGTGGGAGGAGCCCAACAGCCGGTCACCATAAATGATGACAAGCGCTTGGTCTTCATCGTCTGCTATTATCACCGTCACCAAGTTGGAATTGGCTGTATCCACCCAAGCCGTATGCACAGCCTTCACGAAGTTCGCTGACTAGCTCAGGCTTCTGCAAAGGCAAGCCTGCGATTTAGGAAAGTCAAACCAATTATGAGTAAGAGCCTGCACTTCATGAACGGGAATGGACTGGGGCTGACACCTTCTGGCTTTGCTCAGTGCTCTGTTAACAACAACGGCATTAGACGTTAGAATGCCATGGGCAGAATCACACCCCCATGGACTTGGCAACTAAGGAGCCAGACCGAGTTCACAGTACAGCTCTGCCATTTTACAGGGTCAGTCCCCCTCTGGAGCCTCCAGTGCCATGTGAAAATGAACGAAGGTGAAGAGTTTAGCATCTGTAGCTGGTACAGGACCAAAGTCACAGGTAAACTCTCTCTCTCTCTCTCTCTCTCTCTCTCTCTCTCTCTCTCTCTCTCTCTCTCTCCTTCCTGCTCTCAATTTTTTAAGAGTACACATTGCTCTCTTCAGACACACCAGAAGAAGGCATCAGATCCCATTACATAAGGTTGTGAGCCACCACGTGGTTGCTGGGAATTGAACTCAGGACCTCTGGAAGAGCAGTCAGTGCTCTTAACCACTGAGCCATCTCTCCAGCCCGCCTCTCTCAATTTTTGAGACGGAGTCTCACTATGTTGCCTAGGCTGGCCTCAAACTCATGATTCTCCTGCTTGGCCTCTTGAATACTTGGTTTGTAGGAGTGCACCAACACAACAATGGTTTTTGGAGTGAGTGTGCATGCATATGTGCGTGTGTGCATGTGTGTGTGTGTGCGTGCGCGCGCGCGTGCACAAGGCAAGTACTCCATCAACTGAGCTAGCTCCCTGCTCAGACTACCACCCACACCCTGATTTTTTTTTTTTAAATAAGAGTTCTCATGAAGGCATCTCCAGCAGGACAGTCAGACTCTGCCTGTCCCCAGCAGCTGCCAGATGTCACAGAAACAACCACGGCTCAGCATGATGAAGAAAGCAACTGGTCTCTTCTGCCATCTCTTGTGGTGGCTTTTCTTCTTCCTCAGCGTTACGGGCTCCTCTCTGTCTCCATCTTTGCTGCGGTCACCTCCCACCCTATCTCCCCTACCAGCTGTTTTCCATCACGTGTCTTTTTCTACCTCTCGCTATTGTTTATTTGCAGCAGTCAGTGCCTGAAGGCCTCTTGCCGTTCAAAATCCACTTTCTGCTATTGAGCGGTCCTGGAACCTTCCAGCTACATTCCCAGGGGACTTCCTAATCGACCCTGCTAATCAGGGCGTTCTCAGTGGTTCCTTTTCAGCCTTCTGATCCTCCGTGGGAGGACTGATCTCTACTCAGCTCTTCTCATCATTTTGGCACCAGCCGACCTAGGATGAGATCTTATGGTGCAGAAAGGAGCCACCTACGAATGCTGCTGATGCATGACTAAGGCCGGGCTGCTTTATGGAGGGATTGGCAGATGGGGAGATGGTTAAGGTTGCTTGAACCCGGGAAAAAAGTTTTTATCCCTAAGACATCCCTGTGCTATGCTGTAGCCACTGCGTTGGCTACTCCAGGGACACAGATGGGAGTCCTTGCCTCCCCGAGCACACTATGAGCTAGGGAAACATGCTGAGTTCTATACATGACAGGGAAGCTGGAAAGCAAAGATCTGAAGGGCTGGCAGAACGGTCATCGACTAAAGAAAGCATTAGACGGTTTGCACGTGGTGCACAGCCGTGCATGCGGCCAAATACTCATTCACATAAAAATACGTTTTATTTTATTTAAAGAAAGTTTTAGGTGGGGCAGAGCAAGATTAGAGAGGACCTTGAAAGGCGTTGTCTCTCCTGTGGACATCCAGAGGGTTGTAAAACAGTAACATTGTAGCGTAAGGAGGACAATGAGGATTCACATTTCAGGGCTTTTGGTGATGGGATTTAAAAGTGTGCAGGTCACTGATGAAGATCAAGGGCATCACCACAGAGAAGGCGGAACGGGAGCAGAATCCCTACCAGTGTGTGGGGGTGGGGGTGAAACTGCCAGTGACCTAAAAGGCATAAAGGCCTTTTATAGGTCAAGCCCCTCCCCACCATCTTTACACTGTTCCTGGGTCTGGCTTCTCAGTAGCTCTGGCCGTCTTCATGGCCCTGCCCCCCGACTCTGGTGGATTTCTCACCAGAGTCCCTGAGCTCCTTTTCACCCACTGCCATGTCAGATGAAGGCACAGACACCAGCTCTGAGATCCCCACCAAGGACTTGAAGATGTTGTGGAGGAGGTGGAGAATGGAAGTGATGCCCTTGACTCGGGAATGAGGGAAATGGGGATCAGGAGGCTGGGGTGAGGCAGATGAAGAAGAGGATTGAGAGGAGGAGGAGGCTGAGGCAGCCACAGGCCAGTGGGTAGCTGAAGATGATGAGGATGATCATGCTGAGACCGTGAAGATGGAGATGGATGAGGATGACTGGACAGTAAAGAAGAAAAGGTTAATCCTAAAAGGCTGCCGTGGCCTGTCACCCTCCACTTCCCAGCTCAGCGTCCCAGTGCATTCTCCTGTGGGTAGAGAGGCTGCCTACAGTGGGCAGTCCCATGGGAAGACATACACACACACACACACACATGCACACACACACATATGCACATGCACACACATGCATACACACTACACACACATACACACATGTGCATATGCACACATGCACACATATGCACATGCACACACATGAACACATATGCACATGCACACAGATGCACATATACACACATACACACATATGCACATGCACACACATGCATACACACACATATACACATGTGCATATACACACATGCACACATATGCACATGCACACACATACACACACATGCACATATACACACATATGCACATGCACACACATGCATACACACTACACATACACATATGTGCATATGCACACATATGCACATGCACACACATGAACACATATGCACATGCACACAGATGCACATATACACACATACACACATATGCACATGCACACACATGCATACACACACATACACACGCGTGCATATACACACATGCACACATATGCACATGCACACACATACACACACATGCACATATACACACATGCACATGCACACACATGCATACACACACACTACACACACACACATGCACACACACACACGCACCACCACTACACCAAGACTACAATGTGGATTTGCATTAGGAGAGGGAAAAGAGCCCAAACCCAGAAGTGCTTCTCTAAAGCACTTTAAAGGGGAAGTTGCATTTTTGATTCATATTTTGTATTTTTGTAATATTGTTAGAATTAGGCCATTTTTATGATAACAGTGACCAAGCTACCCCTCAGAGTGTTTTCTATCCTAATTTTGAGTTTACATGGTCATATGATCATGATCATTATAATTTCAAAGGAGAAAAAAAGTATTTTTTTTTAAAGGAAAATCAATAAGAACTTACTGTAACTATTTCAAAAGATTTTTTTTGACGATTTGTGTGTTCATTCATGCACACATACATGTAGGTATGTGCACATGAATACAGGTGCCTGCCTAGGTCAAAGGTGTAGGATTCCCTGGAGCTGGAGTTACAGGTTGTGAGCCTCCTGATGTAGGTGCCAGCGAACTCAGCTCAGGTTCTCAGAAAGAGCCGCGTGTTCTCGTAACCCCTGAGCCGTCTCTCTAGCACCTAGAAACTTCGTACACTTAAGCATTTGTGGTGTGTGTCTGTCTGTCTGTCTGTCTGTCTGTCTGTCTGTCTGTCTGTCTTTACTTAGCTTTACTATAAATAGTTGGTTTGTATAAGATGGATTAAAAAGCCAAAGTTGAAAGATTTCTCTTTTTTTCTCATCAATGAAGTTGCTGTCTATTTACTTATTTATTTGGCCTGTTTGACATACTCATGAAACAATATCCAATAGTTGACCATAATATTATTTTGCTGAGTTGTTCTAACAAAAAAATAATTTCTTAAATTTATTTTTTAAAAGATTTATTTATATGAGTGCTCTATCTGCATGGATACCTGCATAGTAAAAGAGTGCATCGGTTCCCATTGCAGGTTGCTGGGAATTGAACTCAGGACCTCTGGAAGAACAGTCAGTGCTCTTAACCACTGGGCCATCTCTCCAGCCCCCCAAAATAATTTCTTATTTCATTAGAACAGTTTTTTTTTCATGGCAAAACTGAATGGAAAGTGCAGCTTTTCCCATACACCCCACCCTCACATACAAACAGTGGTTATTGAGATTTCAGGGCACGGGGGCTGGAGAGATGGCTCAGCGGTTAGGAGCACTGACTGATCTTCCAAAGGTACTGAGTTCAAATCCCAGCAACCACATGGTGGCTCACAACCATCTGTAATGAAATCTGATGCCCTCTTCTGGGGTGTCTGAAGACAGATACAGTGTACTTACATATAATAAATAAATCTTTAAAAAAAAAAAAGAAATCTCAGGGCACAGTAACCTGTTTCTTCCAGGCCATGATGATACTACATTAACACATCATTGTTGCCTAGAGTTCACTGTTGTCAATAAGATCCACTTGGGTTCTATGCAACCTGTGGTTTCTAACAGTATCATCCAACGTGGTCCCACTGCCCTGAACTCTGCTGTGTCGTCTCACTCAGACACCTCCCACCCATGGAAACTGCTGGGTTTTTTTTTCCCCTGTTCCCATAGTCTTATCCTCTCTACCTCGAATTTCAGTTGGAAACACACAGTCATGTGATTTGACCCTGGATTGGCTGGTTTTCCTTAGACGTGTTTAAGGCTCTGCTGTGTCTTCTGATCCCACAGTTAGCTCTTTAGCGCATAGACCATCATTACATTCTTCTGGGTTGTTGGAATTTGGCTATAAACTCAGCAGGCATCCGGCTGCCGGTCACAGAACGTAGAACCTGGCGGAGGCCCTGATGGTAGAACTAGAAAGAGAAGGGAAACAAGAACAACCTTTACCTCCACGGAAAGAGAAGGAACAAAAACTGGCTCAAGGAGACTGAAAGGGTGAGAGAGACCCAGGGAGCAAGTACTCCCGTTACTCAAGGAGACTGAAAGGGTGAGAGAGACCCAGGGAGCAAGTACTCCCGTTACTCAGGAAGTGGGAATCTCAAGAAAAACAGGCTGGCAAAAAGCATCAAAGACTGCAGGGAAGGCAGCCCCAGGCGCATCTGGGAAGGCTGGAGAGATGGATCCTGGGTAACATCGCGGCATGGGGGGGAGGGGCTTGAGGCCAGAGTGCGCGCAGCAGAATTCAAACATGTCTGTGTGAAGCAGGAAGCCAGCACAGCCAGGGTGGGCTCTGCTTCTGAGCATTTCAGACAAAGGAAAAGACAGGGTAAGCAATGGTTAAGGCTGCATGGAGTCACAGGGATAATTCTGAACTTGTCGCTATATAGAGAGATTGAAAAAAATAAAGTTCAGAGTGTCCTCTTCAATTTTATAGCTTGAAACCTGTCAAGTTAATGGAGCTTCCCCCAAATGAGTCAGACCAAATGACATAGGCCATATGTCACTGGCTCTCAGGTACTGGGCCATGACTCAGAAATGCTGACAAAGGGTGCCGTGGAGCCGCGTATGATCACTAAGAAGCACCTTTGCATTGTCAGTGACTTAAGAGACTGCACGGGGGTGGGGGGCACACACAGCAGATGGAACAGCCAGAATTATGGAAGTAACATGTCCCTTTGTGGAACTTTGCAAACTTGCATCATTAAAATGCCTTGAGATTGAGAATGTGAACCAGTAGACATATATATTCCTTCCTTTGTATTGAAACCAGGGTAGGGGGGGAAATAGTACTGATTCAACTGCACAAATTCTATAGCTCATGAAACTAATTTTTAAAGATGGCAGTGCATAGTGGTAAGATCAGAGACAAAGAACATAAAAAGTACTTGTCATGCAAGCTTGATGACCCAAGTTTGATCCCCAATATTTACATAGTGGGAGGAGAAAACAGAATCTCAAAAGTTGTCCTCTAAGTGGGCAGTGGTGGCACATGCCTTTAATCCCAGCACTTGGGAGGCAGAGGCAGGCGGATTTCTGAGTTTGAGGCCAGCCTGGTCTACAGAGTGAGTTCCAGGACAGCCAGGGCTACACAGAGAAACCCTGTCTTGAAAAAACAAACAAAACAAAACAAACAAACAAACAAAAAGATGTCCTCTAACCTCTACACATATTTGGTGGCATGTTCTACACACACACTCACACACACACACACACACACACACACACACTAATACATGTTAACTTTTTAAAAAGAGAGAGCCAATGGGGGTGTACCTCCGAGGTAGAGCACTTGCCCAGTGTGCCTAAGTTCCTGGGCTTGATCTCCAACATGAGGTGAGGGGACAGAAACAGTGAGACAGAACTAGCTTGAATGTTAAATCCTCTCCCCACATCTTAGGAGCTGGGGACTCTCTGGTGGGTCAGTTATTCATAAACAGGAAACAGCACTGAGCACAGAGGTTACTAATGCAGGCCCAGTAAGGTCATGCATGGAAGCCTGGGTTATGCTTGGAGGCCTGGGTTACACAGCAAGATTCTTACAAACCAACTCGAAACAAACAGAAGGGGGGATGTGATCCAGTCCTAAACTAAAAACCAATGTTAACAGATGCTCCCTGTACCTGAGGTCAGAAATACTCGTAAATGTTTTGGATTTAGGAAATTAAATGTTTGCCTAAATTCTTTTGCATAGTTTTAAAAAGCCTCCAATTCCTCAGAGCGTCAAGGCTTGTAAAGCTTGCAAACACAACTGACATTCTAAGGTGGGTGATTCCTCCTTATGGCTGAGACCATCTTCAGCACCATCTTTCACCTCTGCCCACTACCACTAGTGCCTGCAACGGCTACCTACTCCCTCCTGTTTGGCCATCAAAAAAAAAAAAACAAACCCAAAACACTTGTCCAGATTTCACAAGCCCCTCCCTGGGGAACAAAGTCACCCCCTGTTGAGAACCACTGTGAGTGATTTCCCAAGTTTTGTTTAGTTCATTGGCAGGTCTCAGATTCTTTTTGTTTTTGTTTTAAGACTGGGCTCTTAGTAGCCCAGGCTGACTTGAACTCGTAATATAGCTAATCCTGGTCTTAAACTCTTTATTCTCCTGCCCAGGCCTCCCAAACGCTAGGGTTACCAGTGTGCGTTGCCACACCTGGTTCTGGGTTTGTTTTTTATACTATACATAGAATCCAGTTTTATCATGAAATTCTGAATACAAAAGGTTTTTCAAATGTTTGAGGCTTTGTGAGGTCGAGGCAGGGGAAGATCTGCAAAGTAGCTCCAATAAGAGAAGAATGTCCCAAGAACACAATCTCTACACAATCCAGAAAATTCGGAATCATCAGGGCCTGGACAGTATAACCCTCCAGCCCACCTCAATCCAGATCTGTTTTTGTTTCTCTATGCCTGGGTTCAGTTTCAGCTGCATCTGTACTTGGTGTACTTGGTATCAATTAGTGCAAATATCAGAGAGGAACCTGACTGGTCCCACTCATTGTCCCAAACCACTCTCAGGAGTCATATTCTGCTTGGAGTAAGTAAGGATGGACCATTCCATCGCTGTATCCAGGGCTGGAGTGGAGGTGGGGGTCCCTTTAGAACAATAAGAACTCAACTGGAACTCAAATGCATGGGACCCCACTATGAGAGGCATGATCTGAGCCCCTATTCCCCAAGCACATTTATATGATGAAAGAGCAGAGAGAAAAAAATACACAGGTGCAAAGCATGGGTGACAAATCGTCCCATTAGGCCCCGCTAGATTTGCTTATTTTTAATTAGGGTTTGGGTTTGTTTTAGAATTTTAAAATTTTTAAGTTGGTTTTTTTTAAAGATTTATTCACTTATTTTATGTATGTGAGTACACTGTGGCTCTCTTCAGACACACCAGAACAGGGAAATGGATTCCATTACAGATGATTGTGAGCCACCGTGTGGTTGCTGGGAATTGAACTCAGGACCTCTGGAAGAGCAGTCAGTGCTGTTAATTGCTGAACCATCTCTCCAGGCACCTTATGTTGATTTTTGTGGAGCTGAAGTTTGAACCCAAAGACTTGTGTATGCAGAGCAAGCGCTCTACCACTGGGCTAAACACCAGCCCTGGGATTTTTAAATCTTTACACTGGGAAATTATACCTAACGAAACTTACCATTCTCATTATCTATGTGTTAGAATAGCAGCTCAAGTCTGGACATACATCAGACCAAAGCAGTTCCACGTGGAAGAGGATAACTGAGGACAAAGAGGGGAAAGAGAGAAGGACAATGGGAAAAGAGGGTGAAAGTCGGGAAAGGTCTGTCTTTTATAAAGGCTGTGACATAATCTGTTCACAGGTGAGTGTGGGAGCTGGGCTCTGGGAAGGTATGTGGTTGTCATAGCAACGGGTGTCACCTATGTGTGACATCCTGAGTTTGGAGTCAACTGCAAAACTGGTCTTTTGATGTCAACGTCTATGCAGACAGCTCTGTGACTTTGCTGTATAAGCTTTGCCACTCCACTGCCTCCAATACTGAATACCTCCACACAGAGGGGTGACATCCACCAAAGAACAGCCCTCCCCCTTCTCTCCCCAGCCTGGGAACCCTCATTCTTTTGTCTCCGTGAACCTGACTGCTTTAAATACCTCCTACAAGTGGGGATCTTAAACTATGTATTTGTTTGAGACATGGTCTCATTCTGTCCTTGAGCTCACTATGTAGCCCAGGTTGGCCTCAAACTTGAACAGATGCTCCTGCCTCAACCTCCCAAAGTGAGTGCTAGATTACAGGTATTTATTTCTTTCAGCTGGGTGAAAACCCAGCGCAGGGCCCCCAAGGTCAGCCACATAGCACGTGTTCTTCTGGAAAGGGCAGTAACATTCCACGTTCTGTTTACCCATTCGTCTGTCGTGGAGACTTGGGCTGATTTCTACATTTTGGCTATTATGGATGGAACTGGATCATTTTTTTTTTAACACTAAAATTCTGTGCCCCAGGAAACTTAACAAAGGTCCTAGGGAAACTGGGACAGTTAGCCACCCTAGCCATGGATCCAACCTGTCAAGCCAGAAAGAAGTTAGAACGTCCATGAAAGAGGACAAAGCTATGCAACTGGTGTTGTGTTTGGGGCAAGCGACTGCGACGGCAATGGGGGAGGGGGTTGGATGGAGCGGCGGGAGCATGGGGTTTATTAGTCGGGGGAGGGGACGGACAAGGATGCCGGTGGGAAGAAGGGGGGGAGAGAGAGAGAGAGAGAGAGAGAGAGAGAGAGAGAGAGAGAGAGAGAGAAAGAGGCGCTACCCAAATAGATAAGAATGATGACGTAACCACAGGTAAAGGTAGACCCAGTGAATTCTGGGTATGTGGTGCCTGTTGCCTTGGTGACAGGCCTACATGTCGCGCTGACGTCACAGGGGTTCTCGGTACTCACAGCAGGTGAACCCCACCTGCACTAAACATGATTATGCTGTTCCTGGAAAGGTGGCCCTTACATGAGAGCCTCTGAGGATAGAGAGCGAGCTAGAGAGAGGTGGGTCTCAGAGGTTCCCAATGGACCATCCAGCTCTCACTGACAGAATGATAGCATCTATTGTCCAAATGGGGTAACAGAGATAAATCTACCCACCCCCGCCCAGACACACACACACACACACACACACACACACACACACACACACACACACACACACACACACGAGAAACCTCCGTAGCATTCAGTTTGCTTAAATCTTGCCTTATTCATCAATATCAAGGTACATCAGAGATCAAACCCCTACAAAACCGAAGGGGTTTTTCTATTCACAGGCAACTTGATTAAAAAGTCCTGCATATTCCACAGAAGTGAGATCTGCTTCTTCCCTCACGTTTTTGTGCATTATTTCTTAAACGCACTCACTGCTAAGGGCTCTGCATTTTAATATAGTTTCTTTCACACTGTGTCGCTTGGAAGAAAACAGAGAGCTCAGCTTCTGGCCTTCAGCACAGGGATGTTGGTATCACCGGAGCCTGCCAGGCCTGCCTTCTGTTTCCCAGTCTGTTGCAGGACTTGCTGTGTGGCAAATTGGGGCCAGCAGGTTTTGGGGAGGTGTAAAGTCCTATTCTCATTGGTTTCCCACCTGCTAGTGCAGGTTTGAACATTTTTCATATTGTCGGTGACACCACAATGGGTGGAAGGGATTTTTTTGTTTTGTTTTAGTTTGGTTTTGGTTTTTTGAGACGGTTTCTCTGTATAGCCTTGGCTGTCCTGGAACTCACTCTGTAGACCAGGCTGGCCTCGAACTCAGAAATCTGCCTGTCTCTTCCTCCCAAGTGTTGGGATTAAAGGCATACGCCACCACTGCCCAGTTTAGTCCCAGATTCTAAATATCAACTTTGAGACACTGTCTTTGGTTTTCTGGCAGTGTAGGATACAGGATTATTTCAAGTATTTTTTTCTGTAAATATACTCTTCAGTTGATTTTTGTTTGCTTCATTTGATTAAAAACCTGTTCTCTTTTCCAGAGGTCTCATCTGGAAATAGCAGATGGGCAGAGGAAGTATGAAAAGCCAGGGCATGGTGTTAACGACTTGATGCTGCCCGCCGTAAAGTCAGGTTGGTCCACATTCCCAAAAGTCCCACAGATCTAGGTAGCTGTGCTTCAAGGCTTAGATTACTCAAATGGTGTTCCTGGGTTCCTTCTGGAAGCTCGGGTCCACTTTCCCTTCAGTGCACCCTCCACAGCAGGTGTTAGTACATAAGAACACTTACATGGCTGAGGCTAAGGAGTGACTTAGAGGATCAAGTTACATGTGATGATGTTTTTAAAAGATAAAGATGGCTGGGGAGCCACCTGGAAGGCTTGAGGTGGAGTCTCTGGGCTGCCTATACATCAGCAACGGAAAGTGGGTAAATGCACCTTGTTGTGGGGTTTGGTGAGGCCAAAATGCATAAGGAACTTACAAACTAAGACACCTGGGTAACCTCTATTTCTTCTCTTGACAGTGTCTCTTTAGCAACAAGCTGTCTGCTAATTCATGATTCTCCTGCCTCAATCTAGGATTACAGAAGCACAGGACTCAGGTGACCTTTTGAAGGTCATGCATAAGACTGGCACCTGCCCAGGATTCACTGCCTTCCTCTAAATTAAAGCCCTGATTTTTTTTTCCAAATGGAAAGAGCATGTTCTTTTTGGAACATAAATGAACTGGTGGTTTGCATGCTCCCATTTCAGTCTTTACAGGAAGACAAACACACCCCACAAAACAAAACCAAACCTTCAAAATTCACATTTGATTTATTTATTTATTTATTTATTTTTTTAGGGTCTTAAAAGTAAAAAAAAAAAGTGGAGGCACAAATTGACATTTCAAAGCATGCAAAAATATATACGCCCTCTTTCCCTGACTCCTGCCCATCCTCTCTAGAGGAAACCGCAGCTTCAATATTTTCACTAACATCTTTCCAGAAGTATCATGTGCAAATAAAGGCATATTTATTTATTATATTTATTAATACAGCTGCCATTTTTCATTTGTACCTTTGCTTTTTAATTAATCTTTAAAAAACATACTTTTGGTCACTCACAATTACAAGAAATAGCACAGATTTTGTTCTACTCCTGAAATCTATCTCCTTTTAACCTTATTTTGAAACAGGTCTCACTAGGTTGCCCCAGAAGACTTTAAACTTGAGATTCTCTTGCTTCAGCCTCCGGAGTAGCTAGGTTTACATGCTTGCTCCACCAGGTGCAGTAGTGCAGCCTACAGAGCTTTATACACGATCATAAGCAGAATATTAACACTGATAACGATTCACCCACCTTGTGAGAAGCATTTCCTTATTTATTGTTCTATTCCTGTATACTCAGGTGGCTGTCCATCTGAAGTTATTTTCAATAGCACTTATAAATGCCTGTGGATGAGAACATAGATGACCACTTTGGGAGGGTGAGCTGTTGAGTCCCAGCGTGGGTGTGGTGGCTTTGGGAGATACTGCTGGTAGTTTTCCACAATGGTTCACCACCACCCCCACCACCCCCACCACCCCCAGCACCACCTGCTCTTCCCCGTCCTGTGGAGGAATTCTACTTGTTTGCCAGCCTGTCTGTTCTCCTCTTCTTAATCCTTTCCTCTTTTCAGCGCTCAGTAGTCACATCCAATCCCCACACATAGACTGCAAGCACTGTATCCCTAACTGCGCCCCCAGCTTAGTATTCTGACTTTAACTGCATATCCTTGGTGACTAATGATGGTTAAGATGTTTTTTATAAGTTTATTTTCCCTGATTTTTTTATTCTGTGCTTTTTACTGTGAACACTTTCACAGACCAAATGTTGAAAGGATTATATAGTGAGCTTCCATCTGCCCAGAACTAGATTCCAATCATTGACAATCTTTTGCAATATCCTCTCCTCTCCTCTCTTTCCCCACCTTGATCGTTTCGTTGACCACTGTTAAGTAACTTTCCATCATAAGGACACTTGATTCATAATTATCCCAAGAAGTTCTCCTAGAAAGAGGTACTGTTCTCCATAACTACAAAGTCATGAGGGCATTTAATACAATTAGCCATAGATTCCTTAAAATGTCATGTCATAGTCCATGTTCAAATCTCCCAGTGTCTGCAAATTATTGATAATCAATATTTTTTCTTAAACTTGAAACACAGAGGGCTGGTTCATTGTATCTGATTGCTATACTTCTTTAAACAGACCCCCACCACCACTCCTCATACATTGAATTTCTGAAGGACCAAGCTCTATTCCAATTGTCTATAGAAAAGAATTTTATTTTGAGACAATGTCTTATGCTGCAGTTCAGACTATCCTCAAACTCAAATTTGCAATCTGTCTGCTTTAAAGTTCTGTACCACTCAGCCTGGTTTAGGAATTTTAAAATATATATGTTCTAGAACTTTGGTGGCTTAAAATTGTCAACTCTTATTTCCAATTTCCTTTCATAATTTGTGGATCACAAATTCGGGCAGGGTTCAGGTAAGCCATTCTTCTTTTTTCCATGATGTCAGAAGTCATTGGTGGGTATTATCAGGAGGACAGGTATGGAGGGTGCAAAATGGCGTCACTCTTGTGTTAGGATCAGCTGAATCTGCTCTTTGGAATAAGTCTCTCAGGCATCTCCAGCATGTGGCATCTTACATGATCACTCCCAACTCTGAGGTGATCCTGTTGGGGGACAGGACAGAAGATGTAATTACCTCCTATAGTAACCTTGGCCTGAGAATCCACATCATCTCCAACGCTATCCTTGTTCCAAGGTGGCCCAAACTTACCCCAGTGCAAATGATGGCAGCTATGTTTTTAAAACTTCTGTGTTCACCATCTGGCCACAGACGATCTGTCTTTTACTCATTTGCAAAATTCACACCCTGATGGTTGAAGAGATGGCTTGTCAATTAAAAGCATTTGCTGCTCTTACAGAGGATACAGGTTTAGTATCCAACACCTAACATGATGGCTTTAGTTCTAAGGGACCTCAGACACTTTCTCCTGACCTTCTCAGGTACCAGGCATGCATGTGGCACACATACACATAACATATCAATAAATCTTTTGAAAATTCACACTATCTTTCACAACTCCTTGTTGTAGTTTGGATAAGGGACCTGCAAAGGATCATCTGTTGAATATTTGGTCCCTGCCTATGTCACTATTGAGAGGTATTACAGCCTATAAGAGGTAGGGCCTATGGCAGCATTTTAGGTTACTGGGGTATGCCCAACCCAAATGACAATTTCCTTTGATTAATTTCTTAATGATGTCTTAAGGAGATAGTGAGACCAAAGCTCCTCTTCTCCCTCTTGTCCATGGCTTGACCACAGCAGCCTTGCCTCACTAGGTCTGCTGCCCTGAGGCAAAGCTACCCTGGCTCAAAGTAACAAGGTCAACTTGCTGTAGGCAAGTCTCTAAAGTGTAAGCCAAAATAAACCTTCTGTCTCTGTAAACTGGTTGTCTCTAGCATTTAAAAATAGTAATGGGAAGCTCACACACAAGTCCCTTGGCAATAGCAAGGTTAGGCTTCGGGACAGTCCTTTCTTTCCTGGGTCCCCTGTGAACTTGCCATAGGACCACACCCTTGGAAGTCTCAGGAACACTGCTGTCAAACTGAGAAGAGCTATCAGATAATCCTTTAGGATTATCCCCCACCCCTACTCCCACCTACTTTGGATGGAATTTATTGGTTTGTATGTAGTAGACAAGCTCTCTACTGCAGAGTTATATCCTTAGCCCTTGATATGAGAAAGGATCCTAGGGCATTGCCCAAACTGGCCTTGAACTGGTTACCCACCTGTCTCTACCCTCAAGTGCAGGAATTACAGACATGCAGCACCATACCCATGTCCTCCAGGGTCTTAGAGAAGTTTTTGCAAATCTGGCACAGCTATAGAGGAGGGTACTGACCTCTCACAGAAGTCTCGATTGGAACATTGGGGCAGGAGTGCAGGGAGCATATAGAACTGACTTAATTGGCAGCCAGTCTGTGTCCTTAGGGGAACGACTCACAGATGGGAGAGGACCACATATAGACCAAAGCAAAGATAGATCCTCAGGGGCTTCTTTGTGGCTCAGCCAACCACGTCCTCAGCTCAACTGTAAAGCATCTTGGAAATCCTCAAGTTATCTAAAGCAGTTAATATTAGATTCTCCTGTTATGTAAAACATAGGGGAACTAGTAAAACAGTTCAATCAGTGATGTGCTCCCTGAGCATGAGGGCCAGAGCATGGAAAAGGCCAGGCTTATATCAGCATCTGGGTGGGAGGGCAGAGACAGGAGGTGTCCTGGTGCTTCTGGGCTAGCCCAGATGAAGCAGAGAGCCGTGGGTCCCAGTGAGAGATCTGCCTCAAAACACAGGGGACAGGGGCATCGAAGGACAAGATCCACCATTGACCTTTGGCCTCCATAAACATATGTACCTGAACATACATGAACATGTGTATACACACACACACCAAAAATGACATGACAGTCATGTGCATGATGGTTTTTGTACTGGCTGGTTTTGTGTGCCAACTTGACACAGGCTGGAGTTATCATGGAGAAAAGAGCTTCAGTTGGGGAAGTGCCTCCATGAGATCCAGCTGTGGGGCATTTTCTCAATTAGTGATCAAGGAGGGAGGGCCCATTGTGGGTGGTACCATCTTTGGGCTGGTAGTCTTGGGTTCTATAAGAAAGCAGGCTGAGCAAGCCAGGGGAAGCAAGCCAGTGGAACATCCCTCCATGGCCTCTGCATCAGCTCCTGCTTCCTGACCTGCTTGAGTTCCAGTCCTGACTTCCTTTAGTGATGAACAGCAGCATGGAAGTTGTAAGCTGAATAAACCCTTTCCTCCCCAACTTGCTTCTTGGTCATGATGCTTGTGCAGGAATAGAAACCCTGACTAAGACAGTTCTATTGGTCAGGATCATGCAAAGCAGTGAGAACAGAGTGGCAAGTGGGAAGCAGAAGCTCCTAGCTTCTTTAGAAAGTTTGTTATGTCAAGTGATGGTTTGCTGGGGCACACAAAAGAAAGGCTGTCTTGCTGAAGCAGACACAGGTGAAAGGATGTTTTGCTAGAGCAGACACAGGTGAAAAGATGTTTTGATATAGCAAAAGTGAACGGATGCTTGATGAAGGAGTATAAATATGAGCCCACAGACCGTGGGAGACAAGCACTGAGCGTACTCGACCTCTGTCTTCTTTGCTAACGACACACATGTATTGGTTCACCTGACATAGCTTTTTGGAGCTCACATTGTGGTAATGGCGCTGTTGAGAGAAACTGCTCGTGAGGTTCCTGCGGCAGCTTGCAGTTTCAGCAGCCTCAGGCTGGTTGGTGAGCCTGACGGTTCCTTCAGGATTGAACCATGGCTGCTGGTTCGTGCCTGGTGTCTGCCTGCCTAGAGGACCGGTCTGCAGCCACTGAACCATATTTGATGTTTGCTATGGGACTGAACTGCTGCCAATGAAGATCGAGCTTGCCCCTGAAGAACTATTGCTGAACAGGTCCACTTCCCCCATATTCTAATAACTTTCTCTTCCACTACCTCTGCTGTGTAGTGGGCTAGAGGAGAGATTAAACACTTATTAAAAGTAGGTTGTAAAAAATTTATGCCTACCGAAGTGTTTTCTTCCAAACCTTTGTAGTCTCGGTCTTTCCTCCAGGTTGATCTTTGCCTCTAGAATGACCCTTCCTAACGCTTGGGGGCCTGCTGCAAAAATCCTACGTTTACTTTAAGGCCCTCATCTAGTCGTCTTTCTCTAAAACATTTGTTGTTGATGTTGTTGTTATTGTTGGTTTGACTTTTAGGTACAGGGTCTCTTTGTATAGCCTTGATTTTCCTTGAACTCACTCTGTAGACCAGGTTGGCCTCAAACTCACAGAGATCCACCACCTGCTTCTGCCTCCTGAATGCTGGGACTAAAGGCATGTGCCACCACCACCAGGCCTCTCTAAAACATCTTTTATTTTTAATTTTTTATAAATTATAAATTATAAATTAAAGATATATTCTTTATTTACATTTCAAATGATTTCCCTTTTCCTGATTTCCCCCCTCTCTAAAACATCTTAAATGTTTATTTATTAATTTTGCATGTGATTAATTTTGTATGCTTTGATGTACACACACATTCACGCATATGCACATGTGTGTCACAATGCACACATGCAGGTCAAAGGACACCTTGCAGAAGTTGGTTCTCCCTTCCACCAAGTGGGATCCTAAGGCTGAACTCAGTCATGAGCTGTAGTGACAAGTACCTTTACCTGCTGAGCTATCTCACCAGCTGATGGCCTTTCCTTAAAGCGTTCATAAACACGTTCACGTCTAGGTTAGAATTCACGTTGCCTTCTGAGCCTCCACATCATTTTGGGCATGACTCTCATTGCCGTGACCACCGTGTGTTACTATTTATTACTCTGGGTACTGACAGATTCCTTAACAGTGCAGAACTGTCACACCTATCCTATGCCCACGTTTGCAGCCCTGGGGCATGTAATGAGCAACTGAACATCTTGATGAGCCGAGGCAGTCTTCCCCCATTTTCTTTTCAAACAAACAAATCTGCTCACCACCCTTCTCCTTTAAGAAAGTCTGATCGTTCCACGGATTAAACTATACAATACATTACCACAATAAGATGGAACTATAGTAATGGTTAAGAAAAGGTGTGTGTGTGTGTGTGTGTGTGTGTGTGTGTGTGTGTGTGCATGTGTGTGTGTATGCGAGTGAAACTACAAATACAGAAAAGGAAACGTCAGCCGAACAAGTACCTCTATTACAGTGATGGCAATAGCTGCTGCTTTGTCAAATGAAGGGGGTGACACACAGTCTTCCTGAATAAATAAGACTGGTTTACAATTTCATTAGTACTGCTGAAGACTGTGGGAAGAATCTAAAATGAGCACTACCCACATGGAAGGTCGAATCATGCCCGTCAATTTATTTTGATCTTGTGGAAGGCGTTTTAGAACAGGGGCTTAAGAAATAGCTCAACCAAAAGAACATTCGCATTATGTAAAAATGAGCCCCACTGATTTTAATCCATTAACCTTACATAATAAGATTTCAAACATAGCACAGTAATTTCACACACACACACACACAAAAGCTGCCTTAATACAGTAATTCGTCCTAATAGGTGGTAAATTCTATCTGATAATTTGCAGGGGGTTTGAGGAGTTGAACAGTAACTTCTCACCTTCAAATACACTGAGAAACCTGAGTTGGAGAGGAAAGAAGAGTAGCTGAGTGTAGAGGAATGACAGTCACAAAAGATAGCGACTATTAACAGGCGCTCAGTGCCTGCTGGATGCCAGATGTCATTTGTGGCATTGAGGAGACGGGGTGAACAGGCAGTTAACAGTCAGGTTTTAAGCACTTTCTAGGGGCCTAATCCTGAGAGCAGAACTCATGAGAGCAAACTGGCTCATTTGTTCTGTCCTTACCGCAGTTCTCTGAGCTACATCATTAACTCCATCTTACAGACTTGGATGTTCCTGCGAAGCAACTTCCTGGCGGTCACAAAGGTGTTTCAAGTGGTGGAGGTTAGATACCAGCTGGGACTGATTCGGTGAAATGGATGCCAGAAATGTCTCATCAGAGAGAAAGAGCATCCTCACGTCGTCACTGCTGGCTGAGGAACTCTGCTCACAGAGTGCTCACAGCTACTGTAAAGCCAGCATTCAGCAAGGTTACATCTACATTTCAACTGTAATTAGCCAAGAAATTAGCCAAGGTCAAACAGTGGACTTTTTTCTTTTTTAAGATTTATTTATTATATGTGAGTACACTGTAGCTGTCTTCAGACACACCAGAAGAGGGCGTCAGATCTCATTACAGATGGTTGTGAGCCACCATGTGGTTGCTGGGATTTGAACTCAGGACCTTTGGAAGAGCAGTCAGTGCTCTTATCCGCAGAGCCGTCATCTCTCCAGCCCCACCAGTGAACTTCTTTATGGCTTCAGCTTGGGTCTAGAGAAACACAAGAGACTTAGCCTGTACCTTGGGAAAACATTGTTTTAACCCCTGATTTCAGTATTTTCAGGGTTTCCCTGCTGTAAGAGCCACTGCTATTAAATGCCTAAAGTACACTTGGCAGTAGGGATTCGGGGGTGGGGTTAGACTGAAAAGCCTCCCTGTCCTTAGTCCTGTGGAGCTAACACTCTGGGAAGAGTAATGGATTCAAAGTACTATAAATATAGAAAATACACAGTGTATTGAGAGTGACAGGGGCTGAGGGGAAAGAAGGCATCACTCCATTTGGTGTACTGTAGCAGAAAACCACAGACTTGGGAAATTTGTAGGGAACAGAGTGTATTCTTTCACAGCTCTGGATCCCATGGGGGTCCATTTTAAGTCTTCTAGCTATGTCCTCACATGAAGAAGAGAAGCCATGCCCATAATCCTTATTCACTCATGAAGCCCTTCATGGGGACAGGGCTCTAGTGAACTACACACCTCCCAACACTGTCGCATTGGAGATTAAGTTCCAACCTACACTTTGGGGGGACACATTTGAAGTATGGCAGGCAAATATCAAGGACAAGTGGGAAGGAATTAGAACTGTAGGTAGAGAAGGCTTCATTGAGCCAGGGACTTGGAGAAAAACCCCAGAAGAAATCAGTCTTGTGGGAATGCAGGAGACAGGCAAGCCAGACAGGGAACCAGACAACTGCAAAGCCCTGAGGAGTGAGTGTGCCTGCCGTATCTAAAGAACAAAGTGGAGGTTGTGGCCAGAGCAAGATGTGACAGATGGCTAACACGAAAATCCACTTGAGAACTGTCTTAGCGTTTCACTGCTGTGAACAGACACCAAGACCAAGGCAAGTCTTATAAAGGACAACATTTAAATTGGGGCTGGCTTACATGTTCAGAAGTTATCAAGGTAGGAGCATGGCAGCATGGTGCAAGAGATGCTGAGAGTTCTATATCTTCATCTGAAGGCTGCTAGTGGAAGACTGATTTCCAGGCAACTAGGGTAAGGGTCTTAAAGCCTATGCTCACAGTGACAGACCTACTCCAACAAGGCCACACCTCCAAATAGTGCCACTCCCTAGGCCAAGCATATTCAAACCATGACAAGGACTAATGGAGGCTTTGGACTAGGTTTGTGAAGATGTTCAACCTGCAGCCTGAAGCCCACATACAGCCGTGGCGATAGCTATAAACGTGGTCCCACCCAACCTCACAAACTGATTTAAAAGTTTAGGAGGTTCTTTGCCATTATTTTTGAGATTCAAACTGTAATTTCTTGGGTGTCAATGATGTAGCTGATCCTGTTGTTTTGAAGTGTCACAGGTTGGACACACCTGCTGGAGTGATGAGAGGTGATCAGATACTAAAACTTCTAAGAAGGCCAGGGTGGCTTTTGTGAATGGGCAAGCAACTGGGAATCAGGGGAGCAGGGCAAGAAAACCCTGCCAGACCCTAAGGGTGGAGCCCAGAGCGGTTCTCTTTCTTTCCTGACCCATAGATCCTCCATACTCCCTGGGTTTGGATTTTTGTCACCTACATTACAACATCCCACTCAAGGAATTTAAAAAGCTCTAGCATTCAAAGGAGCTGGGTGTGGTAATGAGCATCTCTGATCCCAGCACTCGGAAGCCTGAGGCAGGAGGATCATGAGTTCATCAGTTTTGGATACCTAAAAAGAAAACTGTCTCAAAAAAATAATAAAGTAGGAACAAAACACAAATAAAAAGCAAATTTAGGGCTAGGGATGTGGCTCAGGGGTAGAGTTCTTGCCTAGCATGCATGAAAGCCTGAGTTCCATCCTCAGCATGGGACACACACACACACGCACACAAGGATTGCTTGTGATATAAGGCTGTGGCTTCTGAAATTAGGCCATAACAGATAATGCCGCCCCTGTCTCATTCACTGTGCTCTTCAGCATTACTCAAGATGAAGATTCTGCAATTCTAAAGTGATTCTGCAGGAAACACTAGTCTACTTTCAGGGAACCAGCAAACGCATGTCAGAAGCAGTTCCGAAATTCAGTGTCACAAATACAGTGAGCACCATGTGGCTACTATAAGTAGACTGAAAGTCTTCTCAGCGTGTCTCTAGTCTATCGATTAGTTGGCTTAAGAGCATTCTTGGCTCTTCAGATGTAAGCCATGGACAGATACATACTCAATGAGCCCTGCGCCACTCTGCCAAGGGATTGACTGTTTTTAGCATCATAAACTCAAAGTGTCACTCAGTTCACTTGGTCTAGTTTATTCACTTGTTTAGTAGCATCTATTTATCCATTCATTTATTTAATATATATGAATATACTGTCGATGTCCTCATACATACCAGAAGAGGGCATCAGATCCCATTACAGATGGCTGTGAGCCACCGTGTGGTTGCTGGGAATTGAACTCGGGACCTCGGGAAGAGGAGCTGGTACTCTCAACCGCTGAGTCATCTCTCCGGCCCCTTGTTCAGTAGCTTAAGAAGAAGAACAGCTAAATGCATTAACAGTACAGGAGCAGTGGAGAGCTGCAGCGGCAGCCAAGGGGTTAAGTGCGAAAAACAAGAGCATCTGATTTCCTCTTGATCCCTTTAGTACAGACATGGTGTTTGTACTTAGAGCCAATATTCTGATCCCTGCACAAAAGTGATACTTTTTTTGTCATGTTAACTCATTAAGTCTTTTGATTATTTCTACACAAAAGTAGCCTACTGTCCTCAGCAGTGAATGACCTATATTGCTTTCAGTTAGCTGAATTGATATTTATACCCTAAACTATGTTACTGTCATATATCCCTCTCAGCAGAAAAGTATACATTATCACTATCAGTTATGTTTACTTAATTTTTAAAGTTATATTGTTTGTGTGCGGCATGTATGTGTGTACACATGTGTATGTGTGTGTGTGTGTGTGTGTGTGTGCATATATGTCCCATGCAGAGGAGGTTACTGCAAGTGACAGGGACTTGAACCATAAAAAATATAAGAATGAAAATCTGATGCGGATTGACTTCAACAACCTGAACCAGACCTCAGGGAGTCCAGTGCAGGCAGGTCATGGTCAGTATATATATATATTTTTTTTTAGAAATTTTTTTTCATTATTTTCTTTTTTTTTTTTAAGATTTATTTGTTTATTATATGTGAGTACACTGTAGCTGTCTTCAGACACACCAGAAGAGGGCGTCAGATTTCATTACAGATGGTTGTGAGCCACCATGTGGTTGCTGGGATTTGAACTCAGGACCTTCAAAAGAGCAGTCATTGCTCTTAACCACTGAGCCATCTCTCCAGCCCCCATGGTCAGTATATTTAAAACACAGTATAATTTAGGAAAAGGTTTCCAGTCAGTCCAATCCCAGGTGCACAATAAAGGTTAAGGTGTGGCTACATAGAAACTCCTTTACAAAGTACATGTGACCATGAGGGTGGGTTTTATATCTGAAAGGCCTAGAATCCAGTGTGGTCTCTGACCGAAAGATATCATAGAGGTCAGCAGGTCATAATGTACATGTGACATCTCCCATAAGGATGGGTAATGGTCTAGGGAGAGCAGTCTGGGATAATCATTCTGGGGAATTTGGGTGAGGTCTGCCTTTATAGCAAAAAGTGAGGGAGGTCTGCCTCCACAGACAGCAAAAAGGTCACCAGGTCATTAACAAAATCCACTCTCAGCTTTCTGGATGGAATGCAGGTTGTTTTGTTTTTGTCTCCTCTATTGAGGATACTCCCCTGCCTGATTATCATTCCTGGTTCTCTTAGTGCTCCTCTGTGAGTACAAGGACCTCTGTGCCTCCAATACCACAGTGAAGTATGTGTGCAGGAAACATTGACTTTGTATATGTGTTAGATAAAGGAGCTGTTTTGAGACATAGGCATGGAATGACTGATTTCAGCTACTTATAAACTAAAGGCATGTTCACAGGCAACTTGTTTGCTTGCTATCTCTAGGAATTAGCTAACTGGGAGAATGGGGTGGATTTGTCTCCATGTCTACAAGGGCCAAATATCAAAGCATCATAAAATATTGGCAAGATGGTAGCAGCATCCCAAGTCAATGAAGCACACCCAATAGACCTGGTGATGGTAGGAATGTGTGGCTGCTACTGAAGGAAATAACTGTGATCTTGTTGTATATGAAAAACATGGAAGTAGGCCAAGGATGGCAATTCCATTCATACAATGTTTAGGGGGTGTGGGAGATGAATGCAAATTTCCCTAGTTCTTATTACCACAGCTAATGAAAACTGTACTATTTTCAATATGGTAAGCACAATGATGTGTATCTTTAACCTTAGGACTTAGAAACCTGAGGCAGAAGACTCCTGAATTTAGTGCCAGCCTAGATTGCATAACAAGATACTGTCTCAAAATATGGTAATATAAGTGGAGGGTGGGCAAGTATTACTTGTAGTTAAAATGGTCCATTTATAGGACTAAAGAAAACAATTTTATTCCTGCTATCTCTAATATGCTTTTCATTAAATACAGATATTCCTTGACTTATCGAAGGGTGACTTCTCAATAAACCCATCATAAGTTGAAAACATTTAGTAAAAATACATTTGATCCTTTACCATACAAAATATCAGAACTTAGCCTAGTGTGATGGGAGTGGCACTATTAAAAGGTATGGCCCTGTTGGAGTAGGTGTGTCACTGTGGGTATGGTCTTTAAGACCCTCATCCTAGCTGTCTGGAAGTGAGTATTCTGCTAGCAGCCTTCATATGAAGATGATGAACTCTCAGCTCCTCCTGCACCATGTCTGCCTGGACGCTGCCATGTTCTGGCCTTGATGATAATGGACTGAACATCTGAACCTGTAAGCCAGCTCCAATTAAATGTTGCCCTTATAAGAGTTGCCTTGGTCATGGAGTCTCTTCACAGCAGTAAAACCCTCACTAAGACACACAGTCTGCCTCAAATGTCCTTACAACACATTAATGTATGGCTGGGCAAAGTCATCTAACACAAGGCCTATTTTATTTTTTTTTTTTTCAGCTTGTTTTTTAACATTTATTTATTGTATGTGCATGGATGTATAGGTACATACACTACAGCTCACATACAGAAGTCAGAGGATGACGTGAGGGAATCTTCTGTCTTCTTCCTGTAGTTGGGCCTTGGGGATCGAACTCATCCTGAGGCTTGAAGGCCTATTTTATAACAAAACATTAAACATCTCATGTTATTTATTGAATACTGTATTGAAAATAACAGAATGGTTATATGATTAAGCTTTTGTAACATAGTAAAGGGTTGTGAGTGGAACCATTGTGAATTGGGTAGTAGCAGTATATAAGAACAGGATACATGTAGAAAACTGCCAATAGTTACAGTATATGCTTAGCTCACATCCTGGATTTGCTTCTGACCCCCTCGTGTCAACAAGCACATTACTCATAATTGTTTTAGAGATAAGGCCTTTCCATATAACTCAGTCTTGCTTCAACCCTGAGACCCTCAGCTTCCCCAGTTCTGGGATTCGAGGCATGTGCCACCGTGCTCGACATTATCTCGACTTTTTAGAGTAGCTGTCTGGAATAAAATATCTTAAACTGACTAGCAATGGTTGTTAAAAGAAGATGGAAAAAGTAATGAAAGTGGTGTAAATACTTCCAGCATTCATTTAATGCAAGTATTTTTGGCAAGAAAAAGCAAGTGACTGTTGCTTAGCATATGTAAAGTTCTAGTCCATATTTAGAAGGCTATTGCTTAAATGTAGTGAATTTATGTAAATACATTAACAAATTATTTCATTCAAAACTAAAAAAGAATGCAAAAGATGAAAGCCATGCTCTCCCCCTTTCCTGTGTTGCTCCCAAACTCCACTACCTCAGGAATGCCCTTCTACAGTAGGTAAATTCAGTAGCAAATCTCACAACAATCTGCCTCAACCTGTATTCGTGTATGAGTAGTGCCACCAAATCTAGCACCAAGCGACCGAGCTCTTTCCTTTGTTCGCAGGTATTCTACCTGTGATAACATTTGATACAGGAACTCCCACTTTTACAGTGGATGTCGAAAGACTAGGCTAGTCTAATTTCCTAAACGCCACACAAGGACTTTGCCCGTTGACAGTAGAGCAAGCGGGAAGGCCCTGAACTTAAGACTTTGCTAGCCGTGTGTAAATCTATCACTCCATTGTAAATCACTCCGTGTGTAAATCAAACTCCGACGCCACCTGAACCTACACCCAGCCAAAATACTACAAATAGTTTGTAACTTAGCACACAGTTAAACATTCGGGCTAACGCCTGAGTTGTAGTTTCTTCTGTTGTTTTCAAAGACAAAAATAAACCCATCCGTGAAAATGCTGTAATAAAAGTGGGATTAATGAGGACGGGAATATATAGTGTATAATGGTTTTATTTGAATCCCCAAAGATGTTTTTAAATTTTATATATGTATTTGAAGGGCTGCATGAACACAGTTCAGTTAGAACAAAGCCACGCTGTCCCTTCAATGAAGTTCAAGGTACCTTTCCCAGCCTAGCCTACACGCGGCCGGAAGACTTCCGACCGACTCACCCAGGGCTTCCGCATTGGGCGGGGACTCTGGACCCAATCTGTGACCTTGTGATTGCTTTTGCCTGAGCAGCCGCAGGCTCGCCGGGATCGACTGCTCGGGTCTGGCGAGCGAGGCGCGGGAAAGCGAGTTTGAAGCCGGCCCGTCGGCCGAGGTGGCGCGCCCTCCTCATCCCTGACCGTGCTGCGATCTGCCATGTCGGAGGCGTATTTCCCGGTGGAGTCGGGCGCCCTGGGACCTGAGGAGAACTTCCTGTCTTTGGACGACATCCTGATGTCACAGGAGAAGCTGCCGGTGCGCGTCGAGATGCCCATGCCGCGCCTGGGAGCTTTCTTCCTGGAGCGGGGCGCGGGCGCAGAGCCGGACCATCCGCTCCCTCAGGTGAGGCGAGCCCGGGGAGAGGTTTCGGAGAGCTGGAGCCTGGGGGAGCCCTCGGGGGTCCCGGGAAGCTGCACAGCGCTCGGAGTGGTCTCCCGCCACCGATTTTATTCTTAAAACTTTCTAAAGTCATTGGCTTCGCGAACGCGGAAGGATTGGCTCCAGCTGATCTCTCGGGGTCTTGGTTCTGTTCGTGGTTTCCGGAACACTTATTTGAGGTTTCTAAGTCTGGGAACTGCAAATTGTCGTGTGCACTCTGCACAGTTATGACAGTGTCTGCAGCCTGTTTCCGAGGACCGACTGACTATCCAGCAGGGGCGGGGATCGGGGATAAATTGTCACCCTCTCTCACGTAGGCAACTTAAAGATTGAGTTCCTCAGCCATGGTTCCACAGTAAGTCCATGCTGGCTTAACCAAGTCATCCTGGGTAAAAGGTTGCTCGTAGCAATTTCCAGTGTCGGACTGAATATGGCAACTGCAGCTCCCCGTATTAACCCTTTGCACTCCCATCAACCCAACAAAAGCTGGGTTAACAAGGTCAGGGTCCTCCAGTAAATGGTGAACTGGGACTCGAACCTCGGGCTCTATGGCTTCAAATAGGAGTTTGTCCCAAGAGCAGAACTTGTAATAGTTACTTTCTTTTCGACAACAACAGAATAGTAGACTCGTTTTTGCTTCCTGGGTTACTTCTCAACTTCACAGACTTACTTTGCAAGTAGAGCCTTCAAAATCGACCGCCATGTTTTTGAAGAATATTCCAGGACCGCGGATGGATTCTGGTGCTTTGCACATGCTAAACAAGCATGCTATCACTGAATTCTACCCCAAGTGTCAACTTTATTGGTTCCTCGTTATCATAGAGAACAATTTAGGAGCCTTTGATTTGTTTTGTTAACTTTCTTGAGACGGTTTCTCGGTAGTCCTGGGTGTCCTAGAACTGGCTCTGTAGACCAAGCTGGCCTCAGACTCAACAATCCACCTGTCTCTGCCTCCCTGGTGCTGGGATTAAAGGTGTGTGTCACCACTACCTGGCTAGGATTTAGTTTAGTTCTTACACACTGCTGAACAAAGATATCCTGCCTAGATTTGGGTATTTTCATAATTTACCTAAAGCCCTTTTTCTAGTCTAGCATCTTTAAAAAAGGATTAAAAATTTATAATTTTTTAGCTGTCATGTTTCTCTGGATTCTTCTTAGCTATCAT
The DNA here is from genome assembly GCA_036184795.1 of Tokudaia tokunoshimensis. Classification (NCBI taxonomy): domain Eukaryota; kingdom Metazoa; phylum Chordata; class Mammalia; order Rodentia; family Muridae; genus Tokudaia; species Tokudaia tokunoshimensis. The sequence continues at coordinate 22,380,801 of BTHU01000020.1, forward strand.
CAGGCTTCTTGTTGTGGTTGTTTCTAATGACAGTTTTCTGGATATTATAATGTTCCTCAGATGAGGTTTGCTTGATATTTTACTCATCATCAGACTGGTTTATTGGTTTGAGAGAGATCACAGGGTCAAGTTCCATTTTTACTAGATTATATCAACTTAGTGTTGTTGACCCTGTTGTGGATTCTGATCACCAGGCTGAGGTAGTGTTTGTCAGGTTTAACATGCTCCTTGGAAGTTACTCTGTGTAGCCACTCTGAAGGAGTAGGCTGTCTTGCTCCAGTTATAGAGATAGTGGAATTCCTCTGTAGCAGAGTTAGGTTTGAAGATATTTTTCATGACATCTAATTTCACTCATAGATATAAGACTTCATAATTTGTTTCTTATGTTGATTTTGATGTGTGCCTTGAACTCCGTTCTCCTGCCATATTATAGCCCCCACACCCACCTCAAGTCTTTCTTTATAGGCAGAGTGAGCTGGGCCTGATCTTCTAGTTCTGTAATACTAGCTACTGTAGAGCCTGAGGCAGGAACTGCAAGTCCTACCACCTCCTGTTTCTTAAGTTGACTTATTGTTTCGTTCTGGAATTTTCCGTTTGATATTTTTAATTTACATTAAAGTCAGTGCCTAATTACACTGCTACTTAGTTTTAAATCCTGGGCTTCTTACCTTCTTAGACCCTGGCCACTCAAGTCCTGGCCTCCTGGCAACCTTGGACTGTGTTTGTTCCCAGCCCTGGGGTGTTTGTTGACTGCTCTACCTCGCTACCCCTAAAAATTGTCCCTCCCTCTACAACAGTTCTCCCTTGTAAGATGAAAATTTTCATGACTTCCTTTAATCCAGTTACTTTTGCTTATAAAAATATTTATTCTAATTGGTTGTGTCAGTGTGTGTCTGTATAGATGTATGTACATCGGTGCAGGTGCCTATAGAGGCCAGATGAGTTAGCTCCCCTGGAGCTAGAGTGAGAAGCAGCTGTGAGCTGCCTGATATGGATGCTGGATATTGAACTCACCATCTCTGTAAGAGCAGTATGTGCTGAGCCATCTTCCCCGCCTCCTTTTGTACCTTTTTATGGGTTTTATAGATTTCTTGTCCATCATGTCATCTCATCTTGTCATGTTGCGCATTTCTTTTAAGGCTTTGAAAACATAGACATTGACCCTTTCTGCCATCTCCAAAGCCATGATGTGGGTTAGGAAAGGGACCGCCACCTAACTTCAGATTAAATCCATTTTATTCTGTTCTACTAGCATCCAGACTGGTACTTAGCGCTTAGTAGACACCCAGCAAGAGCTTATCTACCATAGATGGAGACTATTCAAGGAAAGTAAAAGAATGATACTCATTTACTTCAGAGAACTCATGTTTTTGCTGTCGTTATGATCTATTTTCTGTCTTCATTAGATCATAACATAAATCCTCAGCCCAGTCTGAGCTCATAGAACTTGAGAGTAGAATAGTGATGTCAGAAGCTGGGAAAGTGGGGCAGGAACTTGATTAGCAGGTATTACCTTGTAGTGAGAATTAAGGTATTCTGTGTGCTGCTGAGTAACATACCACTTAAGAAAAAGTAAATTAGCCGGGCAGTGGTGGTGCGCGCCTTTAATTCCAGCATTTGGGAGGCAGAGGCAAGCGGATTTCTGAGTTCGAGGCCAGCCTGGTCTGCAGAGTGAGTTCCAGGACATCCACGGCTGTATAGAGAAGCCTTGTCTCAAAAAGAAAAAAGAAAAGAAAAGAAAAAGTAAATTATGCACAGAGAAACCCCATCTTGAAAAGCAAAACCGCCGGGCGGTGGTGGCGCACGCCTTTAATCCCAGCACTTGGGAGGCAGAGGCAGGAGGATTTCTGAGTTCGAGGCCAGCCTGGTCTACAAAGTGAGTTCCAGGATAGCCAGGGCTACACAGAGAAACCCTGTCTCAAAAAACCAAAAAAAAAAAAAAAAAAGAAAAGAAAACTTAAAGAAAAGCAAAAACAAACAAACAAAGAATAAGTAAATAAGGGTCTGGAAATGTAGCTGAGTGGGTGTAGTTCTTGCTGCATTATCGAGAGGACCTGAGTTTGGATCCCCAGCACCCACATAAAAATCCAGGCATGACCGTGTCACTAACTCCAGGAGTGGCAGGGCTGGGGTTGACTGTTTTGTCCCCAGCACCCACTGACCAGTTAGTTTTGTTTGGCTAAAACAGTACCAGATCAGCAAGAGAGCACTCTCCAATGAAAAAGTGATTGAGGAAGACATTGTGACATCAGTCTCTGGCCTCTCCACACATGCTGTGTTCACCAGGTAGACAGTGTGTATCCCTGCTTTAAAAAAAAAAAATGTAAATAACACTTTAAGTGTATGGTTCATTTCTTCAGATCACTTCACAGTCACTTCCCCAGTAGAAGAGGCAGTATTTTTCAGACAATATGCTTTTCCATTTTTTTTTTCACATACACTGACTGTGCCTTTTGTTTTTCAATTTTATGTTCTTATCTGATGCAGGGTATAAAACTTGAGCTTCCCTTGTGGCTGGCTAAAGGACTCTTTGACCACAAGCGGCGCATCCTTTCTGTGGAGCTTCCCAAGATGTACCAAGAGGGATGGAGGACTGTATTCAGTGCAGATGCTAATGTCGTGGACCTCCACAAAATGGGGCCCCATTTCTATGGGTTTGGCTCACAACTCCTGCATTTTGACAGTCCAGAGAATGCAGACATCTCCCAGTCTCTGCTGCAGGTAAGTAGTGTGCAGTGTTAGGCTGTACATAACTTGGGAACCGATGATGGCATTTTTATCCCTTGTATCAGTCTGGGTTCTCTAAAGTTGTGTGTGTGTGTGTGTGTGTGTGTGTGTAAGAATACATGGGGACTTAGAGCTGGAAAGTTGGTCAGTGGTTAAGAGTACATACTGCTCTTCCAGAGAATCCAAGTTCAGTTCCCTGTACATTTCTCCCTCCCTTTTCTCCTTCAAACCCTTCTATATGTCCTTCCCCACTCATTCAAATTCAGGTTTTTTTTTGTTTTCACTAATTGTTACTGCATACATATATGTATTTGTGTATACATATATGTTCCTAAATATAACCTCAATCTGGATAATATTACTTATATGTATGTTTTTAGGGCTGACCGTTTGAAAAAATAAAAAAGAAATTTAAAAAATGCCTGTGGGCTCTCAAATCAATAAAAAGCTTTTAAGCGGAGAAGAAAAGACAACTATTAAGGAGGTTTATTGAGTTGGCTTATACTCGGCTTCTCACACAAAAGAGACTAAAATCCAGTAGTTGCTCAGTCCATAAGACTGGATGTCTCTGTAGTCCCCATCTGGGGCTGAAGGTCTAAAGGGCTCTTGGAGAGCTGCTGGTTGCCAGCAAGAGTGAGGGCAAGCACACAGGCAGTTTCTCTCTGTGTCTTTTTATCTGAGTTGTCAGAAGACGTTGCCCTTGTTTAAGGTGGGTCTTACAATTCCAAATAAAGAAAATCCCTCATAGGAGTGCCTAGCAGCTTGCGGTTCAGTTGATTCCTCATCCAGTCCAGTTGACAAGTAAGATTAGCCCAACACTTAAGGAAGTGTCTGATCTATTACTTGGTTTGTTGGTGTTCTAGGCCAGTACTGGCCAAACCCTGGGGCCCTAGCATCTCTCTCTGAAGCCCTGTCTGCCATACAGCTGCTGCCCACTTCCATGGCAAATGGCAGGGCTCTTCCTCTCCCCCATCTTGCTTCCATAGGCAGCTGCCCAGATCTACAGCTTGCCTTCCCAGTTGCAAGTCTGGACTGGGAGTTCCTTTTGGAAATACTTGAGTTACTTATTTGTCCGTTAGTGTCCCTTCTTGTGGAGTTAAAACACGGCTCTCATTAATTGTATCTGTGAGTTACTGAAGCTACTACATGACCTGTCTTAACATCAAATTTTTACCTGTATGTATAACAGGTAACAATAACAGCAAAATCAGTTACAGTGAAAAAGATATAGTGCCATGTCAACTAATATTTAATAAACAGTACAATAGTTAACTTTTCTGTTGTGATAAAACACTATGACCAAGGCAGCTTATAAAGAAAGTGCTTCTTTTGGGCTTACTATTCCAGAGTGGTAAGTCCATCCTGGTAGCAAGCAGCCAGCATGGTGACTGGAGCAGGAAACCAAGACCTCGTTCCAGTGAACACAAAGCAGGGTGAGCAGGCGGAAGGGCGAAAGGCTGTGGAATCTCAAAGCCCCTCCCAGTCACATACTTCCTCCAGCAAGGTGGCCCTTCCAGACTCCCTAAACAGTAGACCAACCGAATACTAAGTGTTCAAATACATTAGCCCATAGGAGACATTCTCATTCAGCTGTAACTAAATACATATTTTTTTATGGACAAAACAATGTTAACATAATATTGCCATCATTTATGGTGTATCCTAATTTAACTTCTTATTTATTCTTTTAATATCAGAAAAAATTATCTTTTGTGCCTCTTGAACAATAAACAGTCAAAAGACTTTAATTCTTCCATTTTAGTTTTATAAGAACTGTTGGGTCAAGGGCTGGAGAGATGGCTTATAGGTTAAGAGAGCTTACTGTTGCAGAGGACTTGAGTTAGGCTTCCAGCAACTATGCTGGGTAGATCTCAATGGCCTGTAACTCCAGGAGCCCCAATGTGTTTCTCTGATTTTCATGGGCTCTTCAGCAACACAATGAGAACCTGTCTCAAAAAAAGAAAGTGGGTGTGATGGTGCACACCTTTAACCTCAGTAGTCAGGAGGCAGAGGCAGGTGGATCTCTGTATGAGTTCAAGCCCAGCATGGTCCACCTAGTGAGATCCTGTCTTAAAAATAACAACAAAACTTTGGGTCTGGGAGGGTGGCTCATCAGTTAAAAGCACTGGCTACTCTTCCAGAGTACCTAGTTTGATTCCCAACACCTATATAGTGACACATAGCCTTCTGTAATTCCAGTTCCAGAGGAATCCAGCACCCTTTGTGGTACACAGACATACCTGCAACTTATACACCATAAAATAAAGGGAAAAAATTGAATCTTGCTTATTCTGTGGCTGCCTGAGATCACAAAATTGAGAGAGAGAGAGAGAGAGAAAAACATTGTTATCCATTCATTAAAAAAAGCTCATACATAGATTGATTATAGACCAGAAAGTTGAACTCAAGTTCATGAAATACTAGAATAGAAAACTACAAGAGAGGAATGATTGTTAGTTTACTAAGACATGGGCTTTTTATTTCTGTTTGTTTGAGGTAGGTTTTATCAGTTCCTCAGCATGGCCTATAACTTGCTAAGTATTTTAGGCTGGCCTCTACTCGAGTTCTTCAGCCTCTTAAATGTCAGGGATCACATTCTGGGCCAGTAAGTCTACCTCCCAGGACTTGTTCTTGAATTAAAGTTTCCTTTTTTTTTAAATGAATTATATATTTTTTATTTCCATCACTGCTTTCAAGCGTTTTATAGTTGCTTTTAGATTATTTAGCTGTGAGACAGATGGAAACACTGGAGTAGGGGCTTGTGGTTTTTGTTCAGAGCCCAGTGATAAAATGATACCCATTGATCTTATACATCTCCATCCTGTTTTTAGACTGAGAAAAACAAACTGAATTCAGTTAACTCCAAAATCCCATGTGGTTGAAAGCTGTTGGTTATAATTCCTACAGGCTTTGTTAACAATAACAACAATAGGCAATGCTTTTTCATAGGTTTACTATATGTGCCAGCTGCTCGCTATGCGCTTTACCTACGTTACTTCACTGGTTTTTATAACAATCTATTGGATTTCCTTAACAACCTATTTTACTGTAAGAGAAAAAAAAAAGGCTTTCTTAAGTAATAGAAGACACTCAAGCCTTCTGGGTGACTCCAGAGACCAAATTCTTGAAAGCTATCTAAATGTTCCAGTCTAGGGACCAGACAGAAGTCTTAGTGGTTAAGACACTGCTCATGCAGAGGACCTAAGTTCAGTTCCCAGCGCCCACTTCTGGTGGTTCACAAGTGTAACTCCAGCAACATGAGGACCCAGATGGTTGTGGCAGAGACAGGCGGTTTTCTGAGTTTCAGACCATTTGGGTCTACATAGTGAAACCCTGTCCAAATAAATAAGTAAATAAATAGATCTTCAAATGTTCCAGTAAATATGTCTAAGGGCCAGCAAGATGGCTTCCAAAGGTAAAGGCACTTGCAGCTAAACCTAATGACTTGTGTCTCCCACACTGTCCTCTAACCTCTCTACACATATACATGGTGTCACATATGCTCCCTCTGTCTCCCCTATAAGGTAAATTAACAAAGGTTTTCAATGTGTCTGGCTTTATGGGATGTGATATTGCCCCTGATTCTCTTACTCTTCTTCAGACTTTTATTGGACGGTTCCGCCGCATCATGGACTCCTCTCAGAATTCTTACAATGAAGACACTTCAGCACTGATAGCCAGGTTAGATGAGACAGAGAGGGGCTTATTTCAAATTGGGCAGAAAGGTCTGAATGACTTTCAAAGTTGGGAAAAAGGTCAAGCTTCTCAGATTACAGCTTCCAGCCTCGTTCAGAATTATAAGAAAAGAAAATTCACAAATATGGAAGACTAAAAGCGGAACAGAACTGCAACTTGTGGATTTATCTCTGTGCCCTTGATACCAGTTAACTTCATGAGAGACCCAATTGCGTACTGCTTCAGGACGTTTAACCTTCAGCAGTCTCAAGGCTTGGAACTGTCTGGTTGGGGCAGATGTGGATTCCCTTTACACTGTTGGTCTTCTGGACTGTAGCTCCCTGCTCTCCTCACAGCATAGGCCTTCAACCCAGGATGCAGCTGGAGACGAGGCATTGTCCATCTTAAATGAGGAGCACAGGCACATTAGGTACATAGTCAAGTTGGAACTCGGATTCCTCAGGTGTCTGGTCTCGTTGGCTGCAAAGTGGGTCATCTTTGCCTGTTCACAACTTCTCTTAAGTTTATTTGCCTTATCTTCCTCATGGTTGAACAAAGGACAGCATCCCCACCATGCTGCCTACCTGCTGGGACTTACCCCAGTTTCTAAAACAGGAAATTGTGAGAAAAGTGGAAAGTCAGATGAATGGCAGCGCAGAAAGGAGAAGACATTGAGCTTTTGTGCCCTGTATTCAGGGCTTTTGAACTAGAATCACATCCCTTCAGTATACGCAGAGGGGCCTTGTACTTGTGTTTGTCAGTCATCTTTAGAGCTGGCATACTCGTTCCATTCCCTGTCTAGAAAAGCTATTGGGCAGCCATCTTCCAGTAACTCACCAAAATGACCAACACAAAGGGAAGGAGGAGAGGCACTCCGTATATGTTCTCTAGGCCTTTTAGGAAACATAGATTTGTTCCTTTGGCCACATACATGTAAATCTACAAGAAGGGTGATATTGTAGACATCAAGGGAATGGGCACTGTTCAAAAGGAATGTCCTATAAGTGTTACCACGGCAAAAACAAAAGAGTTGGGCTGGAGAGATGGCTCAGCAGTTAAGGGCACTAACTGCTTTTCCGAAGGTCCTGAGTTCAAATCCTAGCAACCACATGGTGGCTCACAACCACCCATAATGAGATCTGACGCCCTCCTCTGGGGTGTCTGAAGACAGCTATGAGTGAGCAGGGCCGGAGCAAGCAGGACTGGACTGAGAAGAAAAAGTGTCTGAAGACAGCTATAGTGTACTTACATATAATAATAAATAAATCTTAAAAAAAGTCTATAATGTTACCCAGCATGCCTTGGGCATCATTGTAAACAAGTAAGTTAAGGGTAAGATTCTGGCCAAGAGCACACTAAGCACACTGGAAGAGCAGAGACAGCTTCCTGGAGCGGGTGAAGGAGAGCGATCAGAAGAAAAAGGAAGCCAAAGAGAAGGGCACGCGGGTTCAGCTGAAGTGCCAGCCTGCTTTGTGAGGACTAAGGAAAGGAGCCTGAGCTTCTGGCCGTTCCATATGAATTCATAGCCTAATGTGCAAAAAGAAATAAAGGATCTGGATCGCAAAGTGTTTTTCTTTAAAGAAAGAAAGAAAAGCTATCAGGGAGGTGTTAGGAATTGCAAAGTTGTTATTAAAGGGAGTTTACCAGCCTTTGTAATCATTGCATCAGGGGCTTGCAGGGTGAAGAGCCCTAGCTGAAAAACAGCCTGGCAAGTGTTAGTAGAGAAGACTCCTTCACATTATTTTTTTTCTCCAGAAAATACTGCAACATTAATGCAAAGAGGACTCCTGACCACTTACTGGGAGTCTTTTTAAAGATGCACCAAACTGAGAGGGACAAATTCTCCAGATCATAAACTGAATAAAAAAAGCAGCATTTCCAGGAATCCTTTGTCTAGTGGGCAGTTTCTCCACACCACTGGCCACCCCTGATACTCTATGGCTAATGGAAAATAACTTTATTGTAATTAAGGAGAGATTTGGGTGTCCAGATAACACAGTTGTAATGGAAACTTAAAATAACAGACATGCATTAAAATGCCTGTCTTAGCATGAAATTGTTTTTTATCATTCGACTTACATCCTAAATAAATGATGGGTTTTGTATATGTGTTGTCTCTGTCTGGTTGCCAGGAGTTAGCAAACTAAGGACTTGTTCTTTGATCATATTCGACCCTAATGCTCAAATCTGTGTTTTAGCAATTACAGTTCTGTTTGTACAATATGCATAAACACCAGGAACATTCTCTGGGAGTGTGCTATGCCCTAGGAAGATGACACTTCTATTCTTACACAGCTTTTTATGCATATTCAAGGCCCAGAAACCAGGGTGCAAAGAGTATATTAGCTTAACTTTCGGCAGCTCTGCTTTCACGGGTGGCTTTGTTTTTACAGTTAATACTAGATTTCTGGTATATTTTCTTTAAAAAACAAAACAAATTTCCTCAGGGACCATATATACAGAATCTACTTTAAATTTTCAAACAGATTATATCATATGTATTTTTTATCATATGTACTTTTAGTTATATATATGCCCCACAAGTATTTCAGACAATTCTTCTTCCTGGAAACCATTCCTCCCCAGTTCAGGTTTTAAAGTAACTATTTAGTTCATTCAAAAAGTTGATTTTTGGGGGCTGGAGAGATGGCTCAGTGGTTAAGAGCACTGACTGCTCTTCTGAAGGTCCTGAGTTCAAATCCCAGCAACCACGTGGTGTCTTACAAGCATCTGTAACGAGATCTGACGCCCTCTTCTGGTGTGTCTGAAGACAGCTACAATGTGCTCATATATAATAAATAAATAAATCTTTTTTTTAAGTTGATTTTTTTTAAAATCAAAAACCCACAATGAATTGTCTCAAATATTAAAAAACTTCTAAAATTCAATGACTGGATATGTGCCTTTTCCCCTTAAGAACTCTCTTTTTAGGTATCTGTCCATAATTATAGGCAAAAGCCTTCACTGTGCAGTTTCCCCAGAAACATGTTGGGCAGTAAGAAGAGTGGGACAAGCAAGACTGTCTCTGACTGTCCCTGACATAAAATTTTGAACAGCTCCAGGCTTAGCTTTTGGATCTTAGCCTACCTGCCAATAACTCCCCCAAGTTCAGAGATCCAGCTCAGCTCTTGCCCTCTAGTCCTTTTATTTTTTTTAAGATTTATTAGATGTAAGTACACAGTAGCTGTTTTCGGACACCCCAAAAGAGGGCGTCAGATCTCATTACGGATGGTTGTGAGCCACCATGTGGTTGCTGGGATTTAAACTCAGGAACTTTGGAAGAGCAGTCCAGCCCCGCCCTCCAGTCCTAGGTGTATAGCCATCCAGCAGCTTGGTATCTCCATTGGAAAATCAAATCGTGGTCAAGACTGAGACCCCGGTCTACCTACTCTTGAGTCCTTTTTCATCTCTATTGATGACAGCTTACCTTATTGCTCAAAAAAAACAAAAACAAGGAAACAAAAAAAGTTAGTGTCTTTGGCCTTTCCTCTCATTCCCCATCTCTTCTAGGCCTACCTTTAAGTAGCTGATCACCTGTCCTACCTTCATTGCTGGCACCTAACTATCTCCCTGTATTCACCATCCACCTTCAGACTGTTCTTACCATATTCCCCAATGGTCTGGATCATATACACATGAACTCATGTACACATGAACGCACAAACATATGCATAGAAAAATACTGAATTTCTCTAAACCAGCAGTTCTCAACCTGTAGATCACAACCCCTTTGAGGATCGAATGACCCTTTCACAGGGGTCACAGATATCCTGCATATCAGATATTTAAATTACAATTTGTAACTACCAAAATTACAGTTCTGAAGTAGTAATGAGATAATTTTATGGGTGGGAGTCACCACAATATGAAGAACTATATTAATGGGTCACAGCATTGTAAAGGTTGAGAATCACTGCTCTAAACCTAAAGAAAGGTCTTTTTTTGTCTTAGGGTTTTTATTGCTGTGGTGAAGAGACGCTATGACCACAGCAACTCTTATAAAGGAGAACATTAAATTGGGGCTGGCTTATGGTTCGAAGGTTTAGTCCATTGTCGTCATGGCAGGAAGCATGGTGCCATGCAGGCAGACATGATGCTAGAGAAGGACTGAGAGTTGAACATCTGGATCCACAGGCAGCAGGAAGAATGACACTGGACCTTACTTGAGCTTTTGAAACCTCAAAGCCTGTCCCTAGTAACACACTTCTTCCAATAAGGCCACACCTCCTAAGAGTGCCACTCCTATCAACCTGTGAGGGCCATCTTCACTGAAACCACTACAGTCTCTAAAAGTCGGAATTCCATTGCTAATTGTTGATGCTGCCCTCTTGAATGATCTTCCTTATTAATGGTAGTGGATGAAATGTACCGTGAACAAGAGCCCCTCAGCATAGTCACTGTACTGATTATTCTTCTCATTGCTATGAAGAGTTTATTTTGACTCACACTTTGAGAGGAGTGGGTGCAGACATGACAGCAGACTGCTCCGTGGTCATGGGGACATGCAGATGGAACTTATCTCTTCCTAGCAGCAGGACAGGAACAAAGCCAGGGCAGGAAGTAGAGCCTGGCACTAAAGTTCAAGACCAACCCTCATTGACCTGCTTTCCCCAGTGAGTTTCTGTGGCCTGAAGATTTCATAATGTCTCAAAACAGTGCCATGAGATAGGGACCAAGAGTGCAGGGACATGGGACGTGTCACACTGAAGCAGCCCCATCTTACTGAGAGCAAATGACTGGAGCTGTGGACCGCTCTTTGGCTTGAGCATTTCATGGATTTTTTTCTAGCCTTCTGCATAGTTAATGAAGCACAGTCCAAACAGTTTGCTTGGCAAGTAACAGCATCCTCTACCTAGCCCAGAAGACAGGGTAGGAAGAGAAGGAAATTCCAGGGGATACATGAGAAAGGCGTTTTTAATTTTGGAGTTTGGCTGAAGTACTTTGTCCGCTGAGATTTAAGAACAAAGGTACAACCAGCAAATCTGCTTTGACCATTGCCTACAGAGATAATATTCTCTTTCCTAAGAACCTCAGACAAGGGTATTAAAAACAAATAGCAACCAAAAAAAAAAAAACACTCAAAACTACCTTACAATTTCTTTTACAAAAAGAAAATGCTTGAAGAAAATTAAACCAGCTTGTATTATTGTATTTGTCTTTAGAACATTGCTTAATCTTCAAATCTTGCTTAAATTGTCCTATGTTCTTTGAGCAATGTAACTTCAAAGGCCACAGAATCATAGACACCTAAGCATGACTTTCTTGCAAGCTTACCCATGTATTAGGCATGAACTGCCCTTTTCTGTCTCAGGAGTCTGCTCTGTGTCTAGGATACATACTAATGTCATTTTCTTAGGCTTCACCCTTTAAAATGTCCACACTTATAAGCATGCACTGTTGTTGCTTATCTCCTCTTAATAAACTCACCGACTTTGCTTAACTCCAGTCATCCTGAAATTCTTTCCTGTGCCTGGTCAAGGACCCAGCTTCATCTGGGTGATAGTCTCAGGAAACTCCATATAGTCTGGCAGCAGTGCTGGGCTGGTCCCCTGCTTCTGCTGAGAGCTCCACTGTCCTGTTGCTTGCCTTCTTGTGTGGACAAAGGTACGAGGTCCTTTCTGGCTCCAGAAAGTCTCTTCCTGCCTGCTTTTCCAAAATCAGAGTCAGAAAAACTACAGGTCATCATCATTTCAGTATTTGGAAATAATTTCGGATTTATAGTCTTCCTGTATTCTTCTCCTAACATCTTTAATCATGGTACATTTTCAAACAAAGATGTTAACATTGGTACAGAATGTTAAACCCCAGTCTTTATGCACACTTCACCAAATATTCCACTAATATCCTTTCCTATTTCAAAATCTAATCCAGAAATTCTGTTACACTAGGTAAAATAGCATCAACATTGTATCTATATTTTGGAAGTTCAGCTTACTAGAGTATTTGATTGCATGAAGTGAATGTATCCAGGGTAGGGAAAGGGGGGTATCCAGGCCAGCTAACCCTATTAGCTTATAGAACTAGCTAGTGAATTCACTGTGAATGTGAAAACTTTGTTTTACTTTAACCTCTAGTGCATACATCTGACAGAAAAGGATATCTCTGATTCTATTTAAAATTTCTAGCATTCTCTTTTCAACAATAAGTAACTTAATTGCTTCTCCCTTTCTCTTCTGGCTTCTCAATAATTGTTCTTTTGTCTAAATGAGTTTAAAACAAGCACGATTGTATATACCAATGTTATTAACAAGTGTCGGCACAGCTCTGAAAATAGTGCCTGGGAGTCACTTGTTTCAGAACTTGGAACAGACATCCAGCTCCTGCTAACTCCCACCCATGGCTAATTACAAAAAAAAAAAAAAAAAAAAAAGAAAAAAGAAAAAGTTCCAAACCCGTATGACAACTTCAGCCCTAGTTTCATCCTTGAGAAAAAAAAGCTGGCTTCATTGTCACAGGATTTGCATGAAGAACTAAAACAAGCCTGGGGACATTTTCTTTGGACACAAAAGAATAAATGAGTAACTAAGAAACAGGTCCAAAGGGTAACAAAAGTGTGAAGGGAAAATGTGGGGAACTGTTCTGAAGACTGGAGACTGGTCTCTGTTTCAACAGCAGAACAGTTTTTAAAAACATTGAAAGAACACTGTCATCTTCTCGGCACTTCATGTGCCAGACTTGCTGGGGACTGAACCCAGAGTCATAAATGCTAAGCAAGTGCTCGGTCCTGAGCTGTAACCCCAGATCCTCCATTGGTATTTTTCAATCCAAGATACTAACTCTCAGTTTGGGAAGAGTTAAACCCTCCATGACTCCCATCATGTCCTCCATACATTAGTTCTTTTTGAGTCCAGAAGTATTTAAATAACATGCTTCTTTTCAAGTAATGGACCAGTCCAGGAAATACTTTCTCAGATTAGAAGCTAACACGGGCCTTGATTGATTTTTCAGTGGGTTTCACCAACTAAATTCCTCAAATCATCCCAAAGGTTTTTTAGTGAGGAAAGGAGCCACATGCCAATGACAAATTGTGTTGGTGTATGGCCTGCCATGACAATTCCTCTGATTTTTTTTTAAAGCTTTTTTAAAAAGCCAATAAAAATTTAAAACCTTATTTCATTGAGATGCCGTATTTTCATAGAACATTGTGATTTTAAAAGTCTTTTCTGCCAACTTCAAATAAAACAAAGCGTATGAAAATCATTTGCCTTGGGTTATAGTATGTGTAACTGTAGAGAAAACGTGTTCTGCTGAGCTAAATGGGGAGGAATGTATCACTGTATAATTACAGCTCACACATAACCAGCCTCTTTCCTGTCATCCAAGTGGTACGTATGGCAAAAGGCCCCTCCAGGTCCCACACTGCCATGTCAGTCTCCGGAGAGAGGGTTCTGTCTTCAGGCCATCAAGAGGGTCTTAACACTGAGAACTCAAAAAGAACTAATGTGTCCAGGGCAAGATGATGGAAACTGCGGAGGCTTAACCCTTCCCAAACTGAGAGCTGGTGGTCCCAGGGAAGAATGAGTCTGGACTGGTGAAAATACTTCTTGTTAGCTGGATAGGATGATGCGTGCCTCTAATCCCAGCATTCAGGAAGCTGAAGCTAGTGGTTTCTATGTTCAAGGCCAGCTTGGGCTACCCTGTATCAAAGAAGAAAATACTAGGTTTTTGTTTGTGTTTGATACATACAAAAGAATGTATGCAACTCATTTATATACTATGACATAATACAGTGGATCCCCATAAACTTCTACTCCTTTCTGAAACAATTATGTTCCTTTTGCAATTGCCTGTTACCCCCACCTCCAGGGGAAGTGTTCTTCTGGATTTTATGTTTTTCCTTGATTTTTATATCTGATGACTATATTGTTTAGTTTGGTGTTAAAGTCTATGAAAATAATAGACTCCCATAATATGTGTCCCAGAGGGTGGGCTGGGGGCTTGTACTGGCTGGTTTTGTGTGTCAACTTGACACAAGCTGGAGTTGCCACAGAGAAAGGAGCTTCAATTGAGGAAATGCCTCCATGAGATCCAGCTGTAAGGCATTTTCTCAATCGGTGATCAAGGGAGGGAGGGCCCATTGTGGGTGGTGCCATCCCTGAGCTGGTAGTCTTGGGTTCTATAAGAAAGCAAACTGAGAAAGTCAGGGGAAGCAAGCCAGTAAGTAACATCCCTCCATGGCCTCTGTGACAACCTGACCATGTTTTGGGGAGGACTGTGGAAGGACTTTGAGACTTTGGACTAGAAGATCCATTCGGTGTTAAAAGCTCTGTGGGATGTTGTGTAGGAGTTTGGAAAATAATGTTGATATTGATGCTGTTAGCTGGAGCTAAGAAATTAGTGGTGATTAAGAAGAGACCAGCATCACTGAGGTGACATCTTCTGGACAGTGTTTTCTGAGAGCACAAAGAGGCTGTGTTCCAGAGATAGCCAACGTTGTACCTCATGCTTCAGCAGGACTTGGTAAGGTGTAAGAGTCACCCATGTGGTACTGGTTTTGAAGGCATGAAGGGGTCATGAGGAGCAGTTGAGGCTCAGCACTGTGAGAGGCCACAGAAGGCCATTGGTGAAGGTGCAGCCTCAGTTGCAGTTGATGGCCCAGGACTGAAGGGGTCATGCAAAGGAGTTGAGGCTTGGTACCACGAAGAGAGCCTATGAGAGGCTATTGGTAAAGCCTTGTTACAGCAGAAGACAGCAGTGTTTTGGAGATGCCAGTGCTGTGAGATGACCACTAAGAACAGCAGCAGCAGTGGAGAACAGGCACATGGAGCCTAGAAGACAAGCTGTGTGCTACAAAGGGCAGAGCTGGAGAAGTGACCCCAGTCTTTGGAGGAACCCAGAAGATCGTGAGTGGATCAAGACATTGGATGGTTAGAGTTTGATTTTGCTTTTGATGGTGACTGTGCCCTGATATTTTTCCCTCTTGAAGTAAGAAGGAATTTTAATGAAGCCCACAATTAAGAGACTTTGAATTTTAAAAGATATCAGATATTTTAAAGGGATAGAACTTTTAATATGTAAAGACTGTGGCACTTGTAAAGTTATTTAGATCTTGGGGATAAATAAGAAAGTAAGAGTTGAGGCTTAATAGTGATGTGTTTGTGTGTCAAGTTGACAAGGGGTCAATTGTACTGACTGGTTTTGTGTGTCAACTTAACATAAGCTAGAGTTGCCACAGAGAAAGGAGCTTCAATTGAGGAAATGCCTCCATGAGATCCAGCTGTAAGGCATTTTCTCAATTGGTGATCAAGAGGGTAGGGTCCATTGTAGGTGGTACCATCCCTGGGATGGTAGGTCTTGGCAAGCTGAGCAAGCCAGGGGAAGCAAGCCAGTAAGAAATATCCCTCCATGGCCTCTGCATCAGCCCCTGCTTCCTGACCTGCTTGAGTTCCAGTCCTGACTTCCTTTGGTGATGAACAGCAATTTAGAAATGTAAGCTGAATAAACCCTTTCCTCCCCAACTATTTGGTCATGATGTTTGTTAGGAACAGAAACCCTGACTAAGACACGGCTCTTTTGCTCTATCTGGATAGGAATGGAAACTACATAAGGGGCAACTCCCTCTGCTTCCCTCTGAGCCAAGTTCCAGAGGCTCAGGGCTGGGTTTTGACAGCCATAGGCTTATGGCTCGTATTGTCAGATTTTGGGAACTGGAGGTGTATTGCTCTTGGAGCTCAAGGCAGAAGCTTGTTGCTTTTCTCTTAGAGTATCAACATTCTGAGACTGGAGTTTCAGCTCACAAGCTTTTGTGTGTTGGGAACTAAGCTCTTCAAACCTTGGCAGCTCTCAATTCAGCAAAGGGCCTGCTGTCCTAATCTCCACCCCCCTCTGTGGCTCTTTCTGGCCTCTTTTCCACAGACTCTGCTTCTTGTAGACTCTGCTTTGTTCACTCCCTGGAACTCCTGAGCTGCCTCTCTAGTGTTACAGTTCAACTATCGGACCAGTTCAGTGTCAGTATGAAGTCCACTGGGCCTTTTAGCTCTCCATGCCCTTCCATCTTCTAGTTGCCTCTTGCTGGTAACAGTTCTGAGCTTTGGGTGTGGGGGCCTCAGTTCCTGCTGATCCTTCAGAACTCCTCAGCCATCTCCTCTCTGCTGCAGATTTCCATTTATTCTCATGACCATCTGGCCATCCTTCCTGTCCCTTTTCACACCTGATCCTGAACCCCCCAGTTCATCTCCCCATCCCTCTCCCACCCAGTTCCCTCACCATCTGCCTCTTATGACTTTTATTTCCCCCTTCCAAGCCAGAAACTAGAAACAACTTAGATGTCCCTTAACTGAAGAATGAATAAAGAACATGTGATACATCTACACAATGGAATACTATTCAGCTATGAAAAACAAAGACAGCATGAATTTTGCAGGCAAATGGATTGATCTTGAGAATATCCTGAGTGAGGTAACCCAGTCCCAAAAGGACGTGCCTATTATATACTCACTTATAAGTGGACATTAGCTATAAAATACAGGTACCATGTACACTCCACAGACCCAAAGAAGCTAAACATGAAGAAAGGCAACTAATACCTTTAACAGCAAAGCCATTTCTCCAGCCCCAATAGAAGCAAGTTAGTGGAGGAAGGACTTGGGTGGGCTTACCGTTTCATTATGGTGAAGAAAGCGCAGTACCTCCCAAGTCATTTACATTATATACCTGCACCTGGCTTGTAACTTGTCTTTTAATTTTCTTTGTCATATCTTTGGATGAATATAAAAGTTTCTTAAAGAACTACTTTAGGGATGAGGGAGAAGAAAAGGAGGAGAGAAGCAAAGAGTTATAGGTGTTACTAATAATGACTACTATTTATTGAGATCTTATTCTGTGTCTGGCATGGCCTTGACTGCGATAAATATGTTTTCTTTTACAAAAACCCCAAGATGTAAATTGCTGTTTAAACCAGGAGCTTAAGGGAATGTCAGATGTCTTAACAGTAGCTAGGGCTAGACTTAGCTGACAGCTAGATGGGCCTATGTACTGGGTAGTTAGCAGTAGAACCAGGCCAGGGCAGCCCTTTCTTATGACACCAAGCATCTCTTGCAGAATTCTTGGTGCTTCCCTCTTGGTTCCTTCTACAGGAACACCACACTGTCATTCTTCAGAATGGAAATCCTGGCCCAAACTACACCATCACATAACAATTATCTGCAGTATAAAAAGGTGGGGTCTATGACCTATTTGATCCAAATATCTCAGTTGGTAGAGGAACACTGAGGAACCTCTGGATTTGATTGTTTATATCTAATGCAGTTCTGGTTGTTACTACAGCTCCCCTGTTACCTCTGCCTCCATGCTCACTCTAGTCCAACATAGTGAGAAAGACTCACTGTTGTGAGGGCCATTGTGCAGAGAAAGAAGAGCCCAGACTTGGTAGCTTCCTGCAAGGCGTATGGGACTCACTGATTTCTGGAGTCTTGTATGGATTCTATCCATGTAGCCATCCCTCCAGGAAGGGACTTCTGCCTTATACCAGTAAGTGTGGGGTCCATAAGTGGAGAATGGGTAGCTGGCCTCCCTCCTGCAGCGGGAGGGCTTTGTATCCTGTGAAGTGAGAAAGGTGGCAAACCAGACTGCAGTGAGATATATGAAGTGAATTAAAGGATGTGTGAAGGCTAACAGCTGGAGACATATTTTACATGATGGATTCAAGGAAGCAACCCTCAAAGGAAGATACAGTGTGGCTGTGTGCAAAGTCCATCGGGAGATGTTCCAAACAGAAAGATTGCACAGTTCTGGAACAAGAAAATGGAGAGTCTGTGGTATGGCCTGTTCTTGAGAAAAGGCAAAAACAGGCCTAAGTAGCAGAGGTATGGATGATAGTGACACCTGAGGTAGTGAAAGGCCACTAGATCCATGAGGGATAGATAGGAAAGGCAGGATCCTGTGTCATCATGAATACACTGAAACTATAAGTTCTAGTGCTTTGACCCAGACCTCCCAGCTGCCCGGAGTACACAGCTTGTTAACCTGATAGACGTTCCATGGAATCAGAATCGCAAGATCCTTCACTACAAATGTGCCTGCAGTCAAGATACGTGTATTCATGTGGTGGGGCAATCACTACAGAATAAGGACGGTCCCTGGCTCACATCTTAAGGTGTAAAAAGTAGAGACAGGACTCGGTCTCCACAGCTCTGGAAAATTTCACACTTGGCTTCTGTGTGCCTAGCAAGGTGTGAGAGAAATTTACATTCATTCCCTGAAGCAGGTTGAAGCCTTTCAACCAATCTTGAGCAAATCAGGAGGAGAAGAAGGAAGAGAAGAAGAGGAGGAAGAGGAAGAAGAGGAAGAGAAGGGAAATAAGGTTATTTCAACCACAGTTATATTCAGACCAGCTGCAGAGGGTGTTATCAAATTAGCTGCTAAGAAAACCTACCTTGGGACTTAAACTTACACCCCTGGGGGGTGGAGAGGGCAGAGTCTTTGAAAACAGTTCTGTGCCTTCAATATAGCTCACAATGCCGCCCTCCTTCACATCCTGCAGAACAACAGGCCTTGACACTTTAATTGTTCTAATAGAAACCCGTTAATGGGGTTTTAGTAAAAATAGAACTCAAATAGGCTTCAAGTCTCCTGTTCTTCTGCAGCCAGAGATACTGACTAGAAATTCATTTCCACAGTGGCAGGGTTGGAAGTTACATATATACAGGGAGTATGGGTAAAGATTCAGTATTTGAGGACATCAACAAAACCCAGGAGGTGATTGACGGCAGCAAGGCCTGTCACAGAGTCACCAGGAAACACCTCCAGCTGGGCCCCCAGTCACAGTGAAAGATCCTGGGCTGTGCTCCTCTGCACTGTAGGGTGTGGACCCTGCTGCCCCTTAAGCTTCAAAAGATGACCAGAGAGTCAGCTTTAGTCTCCTTCATAGTTTCAGATGGATCATTTCCCAAGGAGGGACCAGTGTCAGACCTGAGAGCACCCAGGTTCAAATCCCAGATTTGCCATTTTAGAGGTGCATGATTTTGGGGGTGAGCCACTGTTCCTCACTGTCCACACTGGTAAAATGGAGACCATAGCTGCACTCCTTTAAAAGTGCTCTGAGGAGACCTGTTCAGAATGAGCAATAAAGCCCCAGGGAGAAACTGGTCTGGACCAGGGTCAGACCATCTACTTACTTAGTTGGCAAAGTTACTCCCAACCCTCCCCTCCTGCTTCCTTGTCTTGGGCATACTCTTAATTGCCTGGCAGGCAGCCTAGAAGCAATTGGTTTCCCACCTGACTTTTTTTCTCGAATGATTGATTGATAGTGTTGTGTTTTATAAAAAAGAAAAAGAAGCCAGGGATATGTTTGGTGGAGGCACAGTATGGTGCGGGGTGGGGTGGGGTGGGGTGCCTCTGTGGACCCATGCTGAGGCATCCCCCCCACCCCCCAGGTACCAGCCATCCCTTCCCTCTGAGGTATAGTATAGAATAGAGTTTGTTTAGGGTATGGCTAGGGGAGTTGAGGGGTAGTAGAGACAGAGAAAGGCAGAGAGAGGGGGTGGGGTAGAGGCTGGTCATGAGCACATGGAGAGAGGGGAGAAGGGAATGGGGAAAGAAGGGACAGAGGGGGAAGGAGGAGAAGAGCAAGAGAAGAGAGGAAGAGCAAGAGCGTGAGGAGGGGTCAAGCAGCCCCTTTTATAGTGAGTCAGTCATACCTGACTGTTGCCAGGTAACTGTGGGGCAGAGCTAGACGAAATGCTCACAGTTAGGGTCTTATTTTGTAGCCTTCCCTGAGGACTGGGGTTACAGGCGTGTCTCACTTGGTTTTTGTCACAGACGTGCTTGCTGTTCTAGGTTACTGTTGTTTGGGATTCATTAATGCAGTGTGCAATAGAATTGCACCACTGTTTACACACCACATGTTCTCTCACGAGGGACTGAGCCTGTGACCCAGATAAGTAGAGTCTGTTTGCAGCCCAATGAGGGGATATTTTGGAATCTGGGTTTGGTTTTGGGGTCCTGTGAATCATCTTACACATGCTAAACAAGATCTCTCTTACTGAGCTACACCCCCAACCCCAAGGGTGGCTTTCTTATTTTAAAACTATATTATACTTGTACTGCATACTTTAAATTGGTTATATAAATATTTATTTCTTCATATAAAGGCTTACTTAAAAAGTATCTCAAAAATCCAGAGCAAATAAGGGGCCACTTTGTCACTACCTCCTATACCCGACATGAGGCTTATAGTGCCTTCCTGGGGTGATTGTCACTACCTTCCAATGCCTTTGTGCTTGAACATAAGCCTGTTGCCTGTGTTGGAGCCTGGATATGTCTACTCAGAGATCTCACTAGCTTGTTTGGATTTGGCTAAAATAGCTGCAGGGTTTGTCATGGTATGGTCATCTTACTGTAGAAGGGTTTAGACTCTTGCATAAAATTTCTCACTACAGTAACTGTTGCTGAACTTATAGTAGATTCACATGCAAGGCTTTCTGTAGAACACACCTTTGGAAATAGAACTGATGTTCAAAGGATGCTCACATAATATTTGGATGGCTGCTACAAAGGATCTTCCCAAAGGGCCAGCTGTTTCTGCTAAAACAAGTTCCTTTAATTACAAAAGTAATTCATCTTACAAATATGTGAAGAATGCAAAGACCAGAAGTTTTTAAACATGTAAAATTGAAAGCCAATATGGTGTTACATACCTATAACACAAACAGGTGGAGGCAGGAGGATTAGGAGTTCACAAGGTCATCCTCAGCTATATAGCCAGTTTGAGGCCAGCAACCACCAGTGATTTCATCATCTTGAAATAACAACTGCTAATTCATAGTGTATTGAGATTTTAAATGGAGTCAAATGTAATTCTCTTTAGTAACTGGCCTTTTGCAGTTAATATATATCACAAAGATTTTTCAAGACATTAACAGTTTTTCCATCTTGACAGTCTAATTTTAAAAGGGACTAGAGAGAAGGCCCAGTTCAGAACACAGCCCTTCCAGAGGATTTAGGTTCCATTCCTAGCACTCACATAAAGGCTCACAAATGCCCCAATTCCAATTCCAGGGGATCTGATGAACTCTTCTGGCCTCTGAGAGCACCAGGTACACCACCTCCATGGTGCACAAACATACATGCAGATAAAATACACATTAAATAAATAGGATGCTTAAAGATAACTTTAATATTTTTAAAAACTACAGAAGGCAACATTGAATCCTTTCTTGGTTTATCAAAACCAACAGAGGGCAACACTGCGAATTCATGTGCTTTTGTCTGTGGGATATTCTGCAATCCTGGTTCCTGGTTGTCTCTAGAGTTTGATAATGCTGGCTTCTTCCCAGCAATATATATCAACATGGTAAATGTAATTTGGAGGATATAATTTCAGAGTACACACACAAGTATATAGGAACATATTCTCTTTTCTATATCATCACTTCAAACAGTTGTACTGAAGATTGCAGAGATGACACACAGCATATTTGACCCACAGAATTTGTGAACTTGGGCCAGGTGGGGTATGTGTGTGTGTTTTAAGACAGAACCTTCCTATGTTGTCCATGCTGACTTCAAACTCACAGCAGTCCACTAACGCTGTGATTACAGGTGTGAGCTGCCATGCTGGCCAAGCCTATCTCTTGATCAGACCCAGGTCTTCAGTCCTGGCTCCAACCCCTTTGCCTGCTTCTGCATTTGGAAAAAAAAAACACCAGACATTAATAAGAGGTTTCAGGGTTGTTGTAAAGTTAAATGTGTTCATGTGCAGAAAATGTGTGGAAGGGAGTCTGGCATGGGATAAGTGGTAATTAAGCGTCAGCACTCATTATTTCCAGCCTTTTTGCCTTTGTAACATTTCTAACAGTCATTGCATCTGAGGGATAAATTCTTATAGGCAGAAATAGCAAGGGAAAGTTGTTAGCATACTTATATGATTTTGGACATATGTTATAAAATTTCTCCCTGAAGACTCAGATTCAGTAATCCCCTAGGTCTGGGTTCACAGTGGTAACAAAATGGGTGAAGCTGTCCTTACGGAGTCTTGGTCTACTTTAATTTTCTCAGTGCTAAGGATGAAAGGCAGCCTCGCAGTGCTAGGCAAGTGCTACCTACCTCCCAACCAGAGCACTGTCCCCTCGGAAGCTTCACTGGAAAGGGAAGGCAGTAAGCAAAGTCAATGAGTGACCCATGAGGTGGCCCCGTGCTGGAGGGAAAACTAAGGCAGGTTAGGTGAGGTGGCTGGGACAGGGTGGTGGCTGCAGTTACAAGAGAGCAGTTAGGGCCTCTCCTGGGAAGGTGCCAGTAGAGCAAAGCCATCAAGGAGGGCAAAGAATATGGGCTTACTTGGAGAAGTGCTCCAGGTGGAAGGAGTAACAGGTCCAAAGGGCCCGGGGCAGTGCTGGCCTGTCGGGGTGAACAGTGAGAGGACAGGGAGGCAGGACAGTCAGGCTGAAGCCAGGCCACTGAGAGCCGGGTGACTGAATCCACCTGCTACCGTAGCTGTTTGTAGTTTTCTAACTTCACCTCTAGGAAAGATGCAGCCAGTACTCAAGGACACAGGACAACCAGAAATTGTGCCTTCCTGTGTTTAATCTGTTTAAGAGTTCTAAAAAGAAGGGGCAACTGTCACCATCCTCCAGGAATATCTGACATTCCTGTTTCCTCAGCAAAATGAAACCATTCAGCTTCTCATGCCCATTCTTTTCCTTAGGACACCAAAAGGACAGTCCCTGGGCTGTGCCCGAGACAGCATAAGACAGTAACTCTCAAGCATTTGGGTCTGAGATGAGGAAGGGTGGCAGCTCAGGGACTGGAGTGTAGACTAACCACCAACAGCAACAAGCCAGTGCACTTAGGTACCATCATGGCTAAGAAGCCTGGAATCTCCACTCATGTTCCAAAGGTAGGTGCCTTGAGTAAGTTAGCTTACCGAGGTGGGGAGGAGGGGGCTGTACAATGAGAGGTAGAACTGAAATGGTCAGAATGAGTGGAGATGACATGGGTAGAGTTGAGGCAGGTAGATGTACCTGTTGACATAGGGCCCAAAGCCCAGCCCTAGCATGACGAAGTTCTTCTGCATCTTGCTCGGTGCTCCCATGTGTAGCTTCCCTTGGTGATATGTACCTGATCACCCATTGAGTGTGGGTGTGGATGCCCAAAGGGAGGAGATACAGAAACTACCAAGAGGGGCTGCCAGGTCCTGTGGAGGAGGAGGAACATTCTGTATCACAGGGGCCTGGTTGAGTTGTCACGGCTTCCAGCTTCTTGACGATTGGGACTTCTGACCTCCAGGACTGTGATGATGTTGTTTTAATTTACCTAATTTGTGGTAACTTGTTACACAAGAAGTAAATGCAGAGAGAGGGGGAGAGAGAGATGAAATTGGGGTTTTCTTAGTTCGTTCAGGCTGCAATAGTAAAACATGACAGACTGGTGACTTATAAACACAGTTCAGCCAGTGAGATAAGGCTAGGTGGGTTCAAGTGCTTGCTGTCAAGTTCAACAACTCCAGGTCCCATATAGCAAAGGAGAGAACTGACTCTTGCAAGTTGTCCTCTGACCTCCATACAAGTGTTGTGGCATATCTATCTACATACGTGGATTAAAAAAATGTAGTTTAAAAATTATAAACTGTTAGGTGTGGTGGCACATGCCTTTAATCCTAGCATTCAGGAGCCAGAGGCAAGAAGAACTCTTGAGTTCAAGGCCAGCCTGGTCTCTAGACTGAATTACAAGATAGCCAGAGCTACAAAGTAAGACTGTCTCAAAAAAAAAAAAAAACAATATAAATAAGAATTATAAACCACAAAAATTCGATTCTTTCAATTCTGGATCCTGAGAAGTCCAAGGTCAAGGTGCTGGCAGATGTGGTGTCTGGTGAGGACCCATTTCCTAGTTCATAGTGGAGCCTCCTTGGTATCTCCTCACACAGTGGAAATTTCCACTGGGTCCTTAGCTAGTCGTGCTGTTTTGGAATACTGTGGAACAGGAGGTAGAGTCTCAGGAAGGAAGGAAGTCACTGGGGGTAGGTCTTGAGGTTCAGTAACCTTGCCCCACTTCCTGTCTGCTGCTTCCTGACTACTGATGCTATGTGACAGTCTCCTCAACTCCTGTTGCCATACTTTACCCGCCATGAAGGGGTGTAGCCCTTAGAACTGTAAACCCAAATAAACCTTGACTCTTAAGTAACTTCTCAGGTGTTCGGTTACAGCAAAAATGACAGTAACGAACAAATCTCTTTTATAGGGGTGTTAATCCTGTTCATGAGGTGTATAGGTTTCAACATAGATGGGGCAGAGCACAGACCACAGGCTACAGCACTGACTCCAAGGGGAACTTGTTCTCCTATATACAGCATCTGTACTGATCACTTCCCTCCAGATGCTTTCTAAGGGCCCATGACCATCTCAAGTGTCAATCCCACTGTGACTTGTCCCTCCGGCCTCTGTGATGCTGACAGAGGAAGCATTTGGTTGATCTGTAAGTCTAGGGCCCTCAGAGTGATTCTGTGCTGGCTCAGCCAGAAATAAACAGAGCATCTACATCTTCAGGCTGTTCTCAGATCGCGGGCACAGATTGGCTACTGTGCCTGGACTTGACCTTTACTCCTCCTGAAGCTCACTCTCTCTGAGTAAGTGTGAAAGGCTAGGGTACCCACACAAGCCCCAGCCAGTCTCCATCACTGGCTCACTTTTACACTCTTAGAAGATGGAAAAAGAGGACAGTTTTGAGCTCTCACATCTGTTAAGAAAGAGGCCGGTAGAGACAGCATGATAAATAATGCAGAGGTGAAAGCCTCCAAATCAAATGGCTTGACGCCAGGGCTTTAGTGTCTGAGTAGGGCACTTATAACCTATGCACAAAAGAGCTGCCTCAGCTCAAGGACTTTATTCATGATGGATTTTCCTTTGTCATTGGTGCTGGGATAATCAAGCCACTGAAGGGTCAGCTTGCGTCTTGAGAGAGATGGTAGATGCACACACAGCCTTTGGACACACTGAGAACAAGCTCTCAAGGGTCAATGATTCCTCAGCTCTTTATTGCTCTACAAAGCTGAGCAAGGTAGGGCTTGGAAAGAATCAGTTCATCTGGCCCCTCCTTTCCAGACAGGGAACCAAGGCCTTTGCAGTCCTGAATTCATTCAGTCAGGAGGGCCACACCTTCTCTGAAGGTGCCAGAGGAAAAGCCCCTTGTGCCTTGCGGCTTCTGGGGTCCATGGTTGTTGACCTTGGTTGTTTTTAGCTTCTAGACACAGCACTACTCTCTGCCTTTGTGCTCACAGGGTCCTCTCCTCCTCTCTCACTCTGTCCCCTTCCTGCTGGGCAGCTCCAGCCTCCGGCCCATTCCCCTCTTAGAAGAAGAGCAGTTGTGCTGAATTAGACAACTGGGCTTCACTACATCTGCAAATAGCCTGTTTTCAAATAAAGCCATATTCACAGGAACCCCAGGTTAAACCTTTAGTAATAAGACAGAAGATCCATCAATGAAAATCTGTAACAGCCAGTATGGACAGGTGTTATCAGCATTGAAATGACAATAAGAAGCAACCATACTTCACCAGACAGGCCGAACCTAAGAACAGTATGAAGAACCAAGTGTGGTAGCACATGCTGTAAATCCCTGGAACAGGCTGGAACAGGAGGATTGGGAGTTACGCTTGGGCTACACAGTAAAACACTGTTAAATAATAGTAATAAATAATAATAATAACTGAAAAAACAGATTCATATCTACAATCCTCACATTTGGGAGGTTGAGTCAGGAGGATCCTATATTTGAGATCCCGTGGCTACATAGTGAGTTCTAGGCCAGTCTGGGCTATGGAGTGAGACCCTGTTGAGTGAGACTCAAAGTGAGGACTAAGCCTCAAACCTGAGGCTCCATCAGCCTTCCTTCCTGAATCCCATGAGCTTAGAACACAATCAGCACTGCCAGAACTTGGTCCATACCTGCTTCATGGGAAGCCTGCAAGCCCTTTCTGCCTGCATTCCACTTGGAAAATATCATCAAACCACAAGTCAGTGGTTTTTAAAATTCACATTCTACAGCTGGAGAGATGGCTCAGCAGTTAAGAGCACTGACTGATCTTCTAGAGGTTTGAGTTCAACCACACGGTGCTCACAACCATCTGTAATGGGGTCTGATGTCCTTTCCTGGCATGTTTGAAGACAGCAACTGTGTGTATGTGTGTGTATACATATTACATATTTATGTAAAATAAATCTTTAAAACCTTCATGCTCTATTTCATATTATACACACACACACACACACACACAAATATAAATTACTTTATTACAGGTGTTACCCAGATTTTGTTCTCTCTTCCCATTGAGTTCTATTTTACTTTCAGGGGAACCTTTCTGGCATGGAGGTGCTAAGTTTATAAATGTTCATAAAACAAGACTCTCCTGAGGCTAGATCTCCCTTTATGAATTGGTTTTCTTTAAATTACACATTACAGTAACTTTAATCTTACTATTAAAGTTATACAACCCCTCTCTATGTTGAGGAGCAGAACCACAGCCTTGTATATGCTAGCCAAGTGGCCCCTCACTGGGCTGCATCTTTGGCTCTCTATACATTGTTACAAATTTAAAACACTGGCAAATACAACTTCAAGAGAAGTACAAGGATGAAACTAATCATCTTTTCAAGTCTGGCACCAGGTAGAGCAGCTCTCAGCCTCTGGGGACAAATTCCCCTAGTTGAAACAAGCTGCCTCTTCGTTTATTTTTTCTTTTTTCTATTTATTCTTTTGTCATACAATATATTCCAACCACAGCCTCCCCTCTCCACTCCTCCCTGCCCCCCTCCACTTCCCCTCTCCCCCAGATCCACTGCTCCTCCATTTCCCTTCAGAAATGAGCAGGCCTCACAGTGATATCAACTGAACATGACATGACAAAATGCAATAGGACTAGGCACAAACCTCATTTCAGAACTGGACGAGGCACCAGGAAACAGAAACCCAGGCAGAGGAAAAGTCTGAGAGTAGGCGAATGAGTCAGAGACTCTCCCACTCTCCCACTGTTGGGAGTCCCACAGAAACCCCAAGCTAAACAGCCGTAGCATGTAAGCAGAGGGCCTCATGCAGACTCAAGCAGGCTCTGGGATTGTCACTTGGGGTCTGCGAGGCCTCATGAGGCCTGCCTAGTTGAATCTGTGGGATGTGTTCTTTGACTCATTTTTTTAAGATGTGTGTGTGTGTAGCCGGGTGGTGGTGGCGCACGCCTTTAATCCCAGCACTTGGGAGGCAGAGACAGGAGGATTTCTGAGTTCGAGGCTAGCCTGGTCTACAAAGTGAGTTCCAGGACAGCCAAGGCTACACAGAGAAACCCTGTCTCCGAAAACAAAAAAACAAAACAAACAAACAACAAAAAAAAAAGATGTGTGTGTGTCCATCCATTCGAACCAACCAAATGTGTATGAAGGCAGAGGCCAGAAGAGGGTGTCAGATCCGTTGGAGCTAGAGTTACAGGCTGTTGCCTGACGTGGTACTGGGAACTGAACTTGAGTTCTCTGGAACAGCCACAAGTGCTATTAATGACCAGGCCATCTCTCCACCTGCCCAAGCTGCCTCTTCTTACAGGGATCTGATATAGTCAAATCCCAAGATTTGAGACTGGCTTCCATGCCCCACATGGCTGCTGAGCCCAGCCACTGCACACCGGCAGCCAAGGCCTCACCCCTGCTGAGCAGGTGCAACTCTCCTTCTCCACAGCTCCAGCTCTGCAATCCATAGGCCTGTGTGAGCCCAGGTTCCAAGAAGACAGCGAAGATGGTAAAGTCTGCATGCACAGCAATCCATCAGCAAACAAGTTTCCAGAGCACATACGTCTTTGAAAACAAAGCTATTAAATTAGCCAAAAGGAACATATCAGATCCAGCAGAGTGAGTTCCAAATGGCTTTTTGAAATAATTAACTCGGACAGCAGAGACAAGTGCATTCGCTATCAGCAGGAAGTAGTACTGCAGGGCTGCAAACTGGAGTGGCCCTGGGGTGTACAGAGATGGGGTTGGGAAGCCAGATGTCATGGCACACACCTGTAATCCCAGCATAGAGGAGGCAGAGAAAGAATCACAAATTCAAGGCCAACCTGGACTACAGCAAGGCCCTTATCAAAAAAGAAAAAGCTAGGGGAGTAGCTCAGTGGCAGAATGCTTGCAAGGCCCTATTGATTGATTTCCAGTACAAAGGAGGAGAAGGAGGAGGAGGAGCCAGAGGAAGAGGAGAAAGAAACAATGGCAGAAAAAGTGAAGTGGCCAAGAGTGTGTGGATGTAGGCATCTGGCTGCTTTGCTCCATCACAGACCCTCAGCAACTTTCTTTCTTCTTCTTCTTTTTTTTTTTTTTTACAAAAGATTATATATATATATATATATATGAGTACACTGTAGCTGTACAGATGATTGTGAGCCACCATGTGGTTGCTGAGAATTGAGCTCAGGACCTCTTCTTGCTCTGGCCCCGCTGCTCTGGCCCAAAAATTTATTTATTATTATATGTTAAGTTCACTGTAGCTTTCTTCAGACACACCAGAAGAGGGCATCATATCTCATTATGGATGGTTGTGAGACACCATGTGGTTGCTGAGATTTGAACTCAGGGCCTTCAGAAGAGCAGTCAGTGCTCTTAACCACTGAGCCATCTCTCCAGCCCCTACAGCAACTTTCTTAACTTCCCAAACCTTGGGTTCTTATCTATAAAATGGGGATAGCAAGCCGGGCAGTGGTGGCGCACGCCTTTAATCCCAGCACTTGGGAGGCAGAGGCAGGAAGATTTCTGAGTTCGAGGCCAGCCTGGTCTACAGAGTGAGTTTCAGGACAGCCAGGGCTACACAGAGAAACCCTGTATAGAAAAACAAAAACAAAAGCAAAAAAAATGGGGATAACAGCTCTGCTTAGGGGCAAGTACGGTAGTCAATAAGGTTTATCTGAGGTGCAATTATTAGTAATTAAAATCGGAGCAAGCTAAAAAACTGTTTCATAAAGTTAAAGACAACAAATATATAAAACATTTCAGCTGATAAGCGTCCAAATGAGCATGTAGTAATTACTGTGGTTGTTCCTATGAAGAATAGGGTGGAAGGTATTGACAAAATGGTTCAGCTGGTAAAAGGTGCCGGGGTTTGATTCATGGGGACCCACATGGTGGAAGAAAAGAGCTAATTCCTGCAACTTGTCCTATGACCATACACAGACCATGGCCCACATGTGCCACATTCATATATAGATTAATAAATTAATTAAATGTAATAAAAATATTGAAGAATAGAGTGGAAGATGAGTGGTGTTTGTGGTAGCACAATTTGATTGTAGAACAAGATGGCCTCGAGTACTGCCAGAATCACTGAAATGATCTGCGACCTCAGAACAAGACTGAGACAAAGAGACAAAGCAAAGCTTGCCTTAGTGCCTCACAGGTACAGCTTTCCCAGAGCACTGTTTCCCTCTCACTCGGGAGGAGAAAATGATCCTGATTACACCCTCAGCTGTAAGACCAGAAGAGGCAACTCATTCAAACTCACCTCCACACATAAGGCATGCACACTCCTTCCTAACACACACACACACACACACACACACAGAGAGAGAGAGAGAGAGAGAGAGAGAAATACATCTAACCTCCACACACTGGGGTGAGAGGACCTCCCTATGGCTTTAAAGGAAAGTGGGAGCTTGCCCACTGTGCCAACTGGCTTGGCAGGGCAGGAACTGTGCTTAAGAGGTGTACCTGTGTGTAGGAAGAGGGGCAGGTTGTACCATATACCGGGAGAGGAAGGGACATGGAGAGCAGGGGAGGCTGGTAAGAAAGAAGCTGCCCCTGGTCCTCTCCAGAGGACACAGAGAGGTTACAGCTTTGGCAGGCAGCATCTGGTGCCAGCAGGAGGCAAATAATTGGCCATAAATAATGTATGGGGTAAACATCGGTGGCTGGTGGAGCAAGAGGCAGCTAAGACCTAGGTAAGGGAGACCCCTGAAAGGGGTCCATGTTTGCCTTAGAGGCAGAGTGCAGATGACCACTGGGGCACTCATCCTAGCCACTGTGAAGATGGCCAGACACAGGGAACCATTGTTAACAGGAAGGCCTAGCCAGAAATGAGGCAGTATTGCAGAGGAGTAAGAAAATTACTTTTTTTCCTCTCCTCAGCCCCAAATTCCCTGGCTGGGGTCCTGTAGATTATACTCACCAAAGACATAAGACGGATTAGAGTGCACCACGGGAAGACTCAGGCTCACAGAGCATCTGACATATTTTTAGGAAAGTGATGAGACAAAGAGATGGATTCTAGGAGACACAGTAAGAAGGCAGGGATACAGAAGCTCTAAGAGAAGATAGGGCCAGTTAGATTTCACCACGATGCCTTGGTGGCTCCACTCTGCTCCGACTGTCTCCTTGGTAGGGGTCCATGAAAAGGACCTTTACAAATGCATGTCCTTACTGACTGTGGTGGTACACACCTCTGATCCCAGCACTCAAAAGACTGAAGCAAAAGAATCTCAAGTTCCAAGCCAACCTGCCTCTCCAAACTCAGACCCCAAAAGAACAAAGGCAGACAGACAGAGCCCACAAATGTATGTATGTCCTGCTTTAGGCAAATAGTGGGAACCAGGAAGCTTTCTGTGTTTTTGGTTCTTCTCAGTCATCAGATCAAACTACATGATATGTTGAAACGTATGTGTGGGGGCAGCGTGTTTGCTGTTACCGTGGTAACCCCAGCTGATTGACATTGCCATGAGTCTTGCTGTGCCGGTTCCATGGAGGGGCTAAGAACCCCGACTGGAAGAAGTAGAAACTCGGTGCATGCTAGTTATGACTGTGAAGGCAGCGGGTGTGACACCCAGAGATGGCACACAGACCCGAGGCCAAGCAGGGACAACATGCTGGTGTCCTCTTGCTGGGTCTTACTTTTTTACTTACCAGCTTGTAATGCCCTCCCTTGAAGGTTTCCATCCATGTCCTTTGTGATCCATGTGACCTGGTCCAACCCAACCCACTGGGCCAATGGGTTGGTGTCAGTGCAAAACCTTTCACTGGGCCCTTGATATAAAAATGGGGAGGGCCGGGCGGTGGTGGCGCACGCCTTTAATCCCAGCACTTGGGAGGCAGAGGCAGGAGGATTTCTGAGTTCGAGGCCAGCCTGGTCTACAAAGTGAGTTCCAGGACAGCCAAGGCTACACAGAGAAACCCTGTCTCGAAAAATCAAAAAAAATAAAAAAAAAAATAAAAAATAAATAAATAAAAATGGGGAGGATATAAAAACTGTTCTCAAGCTTCCCTCTCTTGTCCTACTCTGCCTCTCCCTTCTGCTTCCAGGACCCCTGTGGGCCCCCCAGAGAATCCGGGATAATCTCCACATTTCATATTTTTATACATCTATTCATTTATTGGGAGGGGGTGCCACTCTGCACATGTGGAGGCCAGAGAACAGCTTGTTGGAGTTGGGTTTGCCCTCCCATCCTGTGTACCCTGGGGACAGGACTCTGGTTGTTAGACTTGAGTGACAAGTGCATTTATCTGCTGAGTCATCTCTCCAGCTCCCAAGCTCCCTGTTTTGAAAGCTAGCTGAGCTGGGATATCATCGCACAGTGGTAGAATGCAGGAAAGATGTCTTGAGTTCAATTTCCCAGCCCTAGATAGGCTAGATGTGATGGCATACTCCTGTAATCCCAGCACTTGGGACGAGGTACAGGCAGGAGAATCAGAAATTCAGTCATCCTTGGTTACACAGCAAATTTAAGGCTAGCCTAGAACATAAGATACCCTATCTCACAAATAAATAAATAAACCAGCTGATTGGCATCTTTCTTCTAGAGCCTTCATTCCCTGATGTCAATTAATATTCACAGTTACAATTCCAGGGATAAGGGCCAACGATTTTGAGAGTGCTACCTAACACAGGTATTTTGTTTACTGCAGTAGTAGGTCAAGCCTGCAGGGCTCTTTCTTATTCGTTCATTGATTTGTTCAACAAATATTGGTGAAAGTCTCCCTGGGGGTAGGACTTGCATTTGCTTACTGTAAAGCCTCAGGCCGTGAACCATGGACTGGCTATTGATGGACTGGCCTCTTGGATGCAGACTGGGCAATCAGGAAAACTGAATGACATGGGTGGGGCCTTAGGAGAAAAGCTAGTCTACCCTAGAGTCAGCTTAGGGGGACCCAAGCCTTGGAGCAAGGGCTTATACCAGATTCAGGGCACCAGTTAGACAGTTTGCAACAATGAAAGGTCTAAGCAAAGAAAGGATGGTTTAGCTTAGAAGAGGCTTCCTAAACTTACGATGGGACTGTGTCCCAAGAGACCAGAGAGCTGAAAATCATTGGCTCACTGACCACTGAACACCGAGGCTACACACAGGGGCATATCTGTGTTTCCTGTGAAATCATGAGACTGACACGGAGTTGCTACCAGCACTTCAAGAGAGCCTTAAATAGCCTATAGCCTGTCGGGGTAAAATACAAACTTCAAAGCAGTGTCTACTAAACATAAACTCTTTCTCAACACTTAAGAAAAAGTTCCTATCACTCTCCCCAAGTAGGGGACCAGCTAGAGAGCTCTGGTTCTACCCACATCTACTGTCATAGTGCTGAGAACACTGGGGACCACTGCAGCACTGAGAATAGGTATCCTTGGCTGATCTAGCCATAGGATGGAATGGATCCCCAAGTCAAGAAAGTGGCATTTGGCCTAAGCTCAGACCAGGGTGGGGCTGTAACAATGACAGCCCAAGAAGCTTGGGAGGGGGTCCAAATCGCAGTGCCTCAAAACAGAGATTCTGATGGGTGGGTGTTTTCTCACTGGAAGGAAAGTAGCTTTGTTCTTCTCCAGAATGGCTCACACCTTTCATCTTCTTCCTGCCAGGTTCCTGTCTGTGGGCATCCTTGCCTTCTTAGACTCACTGGGAGACCATAAGGGCTGTGCCACTGGTCAGTCCTGCAAGCTTATGCTCTAGCCAGTGGACATGACAGTGCAGGGAAGCTGCTATGACCACCAGCCATGAGGAGTGCTTCTCTTTGACGGTGCAAGGCAGTTTCCCTTCCAAGGGAAACTAAGGCATGGATGGACACCTTTGTTCTGCTCCTGTAACAAAGTGTTTACTCACCACATCAACTTGTCTGACTCAGCTAAAGAGTACACATGCAGATCTGAGTCAGTTTTGTTTTTAATATTTATTTAAAAAGATTAACGAGAAGTTGCAATGATAGACGAGTACCTGGTGAGCTTACCCCTCATTCAATCTCTTCCAATGGTAACAAGATCTATAGAACAAGATCAAAGCCCCGGGCTTTAAGACCAGCTTGGCACACTTGGGAAGGTAGAGGCTGGTGACAGACATACCTTTCTTTCCTTTGGATTCTCCCCAGAACCCATCCAGGTGCGGAGACAGTCACACTTTAAGCACACATTGGCTTCCAGATGGGAATGGCTTGCATTGACAGGTGGTCAAAGAACACACCAGGGAGGCTGCTGAGTGGTTTGCCAGCCATGTGTGCAAAGGCTGGGGTGGCGGGAGCTACTTGCAATATTGCTTCCAATTATGAAAAAGGAACATATCTTAAATGTTCAAGTAATATGGGGTTGGCTATGAAAATTGGGTGTACTAAGAGGGGGAAAACAGTGTAGCTATTATAATTACATTGGAAGAGAATTTTTGTTTGTTATTGAGAAAGGCTCTTACTTGATAGTCCAAGTTTGAAAAGAATTCTGTCTCAGCTTTCCAAATCAACAATTTTTATTAAAATAAACATAAGATGCTAATGGTTATACCCTAAAATGTTAATGCTGGTTTTTAAAAATTGTTTTAGACAAGATCTTGATATCTCTCTAAATATGTGATATGCATACACATATATATGTGTGTGTGTAGGTGGACAGATAAATGAGTGAACAGAACTCTTCCCAGTTACCCCTTGTACTGACTTTACATTTATTTGCAAGCTCAGCTGTCTTTTCCTCCAGGACGACCTTCCTGAGTGCCCCAGCCTCTCAATGAACTCAACAATAACCTCAAGTATACATCTTGACTATATCTCCCTGGTGCTCAGATCGTGGGCTATCTGTCAGTTTCCTCCATCAGTGCATGAAGCTTAAAGAAAAGATCAATATTGGGTCAACTCTTGTTTCTGGTGGACTCTCTAGCACAGGGCTCACACCAAGGGATAGAAAGTCAATGTCACAGAAGGTGAGAATGGCTTCCCTTCAGCTAGCTGTCTGGCTCATGACCATGGAGTCAGGAGGGGAGGGAGCACCCGCTTTCCCTCCCAGCTCAGAGATGAAGTTTCTATGGCCTCAGGCTCATCTGTGCCCCCTT
Organism: Tokudaia tokunoshimensis; assembly: GCA_036184795.1. Taxonomy (NCBI): domain Eukaryota; kingdom Metazoa; phylum Chordata; class Mammalia; order Rodentia; family Muridae; genus Tokudaia; species Tokudaia tokunoshimensis. Next base: position 22,415,449 of record BTHU01000020.1, read on the forward strand.
TCAACCCCATCACTCGCTTCTTCCACTTGCTTCCAGTCATGGTCACGAGGGGACCAGAGACGGACGGTGACTCAGCCCAATTCATCACTACAATGGAAAAACCCAGTCACCTGTCCTCCTGGCAGCAGGCAGGGCTGCTTCTGCATCTGGAAGGGCAGCAAGCCACACTGCTTTGAAGGTCCTTTTGTCTCTCACCTCCTGGCAAAAAAGAGTCGAGATAAGAGAACACTAACATGGGGGAGTGCCACTGGCTGACACTCAGGACTCACAGTGTACAGTGCAAATCTCAGAGAACAGGGCAACATGTTACTCAGCACCAGAATTCAAGTTAAGTGTCCATGTGTGCCCTCTCCTAACAGTGCTACAAACCCACTGTTCTCTGAAGTACCTCTGGGCACTTAGTTAGCTCCAAAGCATCCAAGCATTCAATGTAGTCCTGTGAGGCAGAGCCCATTTCTCACTGTAGAACATGAAAACATCTCCTCCTGGCTTCCCTCGCAGCTTTATCAGGGGGCCTGATCTGGGCTCCGCCAAGCAGGTGTTGTACTCTGGGCCGTGAATTAGAAGCTGAGAGAGCCTCTCTCCACCTGGTGAGGGTGGCAGCCGTGGAAGCAGCCTTCACTCTGCTTCAGAGGCAGCGGTGGCCCAGATGGCAGTGTCCAGCAGCGTCTGTGTCCACTGCTACTACTGGTTGCAACATCCAAGCCTGGGGATGGCACTGAAGTTTTCACACCAGATCAAGGCTGCCTGCTGATCAAGCCTGGCTTCTGTCATCCTGGTAGGTTTCTTAACTAAGTCCCCTTGTGCCCCATTTAGCTAGAATAGGTTGGTTCATTCAGCAAACACCCTGCCTGACATTTCAGTCTGCTTTCAAGAGGAATGGAAGCTTTCTTCTCCAGCCTAGGCATAGCATAGGCAGTCTTTTGCTTATTCTGCACTGATGAGGTGTCCTCCAAGCAACAAGGACACGTCTTAGGGGCACCCTGTCCCTGCATGCACTTGACCCTCTGCTATGTTCTGCTCCCCTCTGTTAAAACCCCACTTATCAGCTTGCCTTCAAGCAGCAGGAAGCCTCCATGGGGACCTGAAGATGGAGGAAGCCACATAGCACAGGGGACTGACAGTGCCTTCTTCTACTGGCTCAGCAGTGACAATCGTGCAGTGACTAGTCCAGAACAGTCTGTTCCCATAGCACCTGTGCTTGACTCGCCAGTCCCCTGGGGACCCCTACCATCACCCTTTTCACTACCTAGCAGGTTGCCACATTCAGGGGTTGAAAGGCAAATCCTGATACAGCACAATGCTCACTTGAAGTCAATGGGTCATCTGAGCCAAGCAGATTTCATGCATCAGTTCAAGGCCATTGCAGATGCTGTGCCTCACAGAGACAGACACACCAGAGCTCTTGCCAGGAAGCCTCCTACAACTTCTAGCTCCCGTTTCCCTCCATCTCTAGTCAAGGACTTTAATGAAGCAGACATTCCTAGCAATTCAAGAGGCAGTGTAACACACAACTATTGCTTTATGTCAGGACAATCTCTCATGTTGACAAGATCCCCCTGCTGAGAGAATTCTTGGTGGCTGTTAGATTGCATCCAGCATGAAGGGCCCACTGGGACTTGCTGAACATGTTCCTATCAGTCTATGGACATCTGTCTCTGAGAAAAGTCCAGAAGAACAGATGGAGAGAATGCACCCCAAAACAAAGGAGGGCTGTGTTCAAGAGGCATTCCCTAAGGTCCCTGGCTCAGGGCTCAGAACTTCAGGGGGATGACAGGCCAGTACTTGGGCTGCTTTCTGTCATATTTCTTGTCAAAACTCAGCTGTATGGCAGCCTCCATGGCCAGGATCTTGGCAGCTCTGTCTCCATACAAGCTCTTCATCTCAGCCTGGCGCTGTGCACCGGGCCTCTCTGTAGGGGGCTCTAAGGACTGGCGGTGGTTGTAGTACAGGCCATGGTCAGCATTCACATAGCCACGCAGGCGCTCCTCGTCCAGCTGCTGCTGTCGCCTTCGCTCTTCCCGGTGCCTCTCAGTCTCTGCAAAGTACTGGCGCAGCTCCTCGGTGATTTCCATGTTGCTCAGGTCGCACTCTACTCCGTCATCTGACCCTGACCCCTGCCCTTCCTCGGCACACAGTGCTTCATCTTCTCTTGTGGATGCTGGGGTCCTACTGCAGTCATACAGGGGCTGCCCAGAGCTTTCAAAATGGGAAGAAATGGAGGGCGACCCCAGCCAGGCCGTGTGCTGGGCTTGGAAGGCGGAAGGACACCCGACTTCATAAGCAGGAGCGCTCCAGGGCGGAACGGCATGCGCAGGGAACCATGGGAAAATGAAACGGGAGTTCCTCGACTTTCTGTAGGCATTCTGGTGGCTGTGCATCCAAGCCATTGCATGATAATAATGTCGCCAGTACTGCGCATATACTGGGTGAGAACACCAATACTCGGTCGCTCTCCACCTCGATGCCATTATTGCTATCTCTGATTGGAAAGTCCAAGTAGGCACTTGTGGGCACAAAGCTTACAAATGTCAGGTGATGGGATGTCAGGCAGTGGGCATTCAGACTCGTTCTGAAATTATTGAGAAGGGTAGAAGTTAAACGTCTGACTCTATGAGGCAGTAATGACAATTTTATCATCATCGTCATCATCATCATCATCACCACTTATTGAACACTAAAGCCATGTATTCAGGCACTAATTGTGTTCTTCACATTTACTTGGGGGGGGGGAGGATATATGTGTGTGGTGCATGTGTATCCTATGTGTACTTTTGGGGGTGCCATGTCTATGCAGACCTATGCTTGCCTATGGTTGACATGAGGTATCTGCATTTTAACTACTGAGGCAGTCTCTCTCACTGAAACTATACCTCATCATCCAGCCAGCAAGATAGCCAGCACGTCCTAAGGATGCAGTCTCTGCCTCCTAAGCGCTGGGATTACAGGTGGCCATCATGCCTGCTGGGCTTTTTGTGGGTTCTGGGGATCTTAATTCTGTTTGCAGGGCAAGTGCTTTATCCTGAACTGTCTCCCCAGCACACACACACACACACACACACCCCACCCCCATCATTTAATTCTTACACAAGTCTTCTGAAGTCAGCACCGTCCTAGCTTCACAGAGTATGATGAGGCTGGAAGAGAGTAACATGCTAGAAGTCACATGAATGAAAAAATAAAGTGCTTGAAAGTGCTGGTATTCTACCTATAGAACCATAGCCCAGGAGAAGAAAGACATTTCAGAGAATGTTCATTCTGTCACTACAGACTGCCCCACCCCAACTCCCTTAACAAAGGAAGATACTAAGAGGGAAGAGTTTTCCAAAGGTGCAGAAACTAAGCTTGCTGCTTTGGTCTCAACACAAGAACCCCAGTTCAAATCCAAGTCGATGAGAAGATCCTATCAGCTCAAGACCGCCCCCCCCCAAGACCCAGTTTTCACACAAAGGTTTTATTTGCCCCAGAGGGACAACAGACAAGGGATGGGAAACAAAGACAGGAGACAGAGGATGAGAGAGGAGGGGAAGGGGGAAAGGAAGAGGAAGGGGTATTGAGGGGATGACAACATGGGGCACAAAGGACTGCCTCTGGATAGACAGGAGACAGATGTGGCCCATAGGAAAATGGCGGTTTAAAAAGGGAAAGGGGGAAACGCTGTGTTAGGATGAGGTGTTTAATTTTAATTGGGCATGTTAATTAGGGCAGCCAAAGGGGGCTTTTGATTGCTAGACTTCAAGACTTTGATAGTTGGACCTCAGCCTCGGGAGGAGGAAATGGTCAAAGATGGGAATAGATCTCGATGGCGCTTTAGGAATGTAATCTAGTGGGGTTTTTTAGCAAGCCAAGGGGACTGTGGGAGAAGGGCAAGGCCTGACAGTCAAGTTTGCCTTGTTCCAGACGGAATCCCTTCAGCCACAAGCTGTCGCATAAACTGGTGTGCCCCACCTGAAGCCATCAAAATCTCAGCTGCTTCCTCAGCAGGCAGTGGGGTTAACCTACTGCTACTTCAGGGGCAGTCACCTGGAGCCAAGGCCTGCTGGCAAAGCGCCTCTTACTGAGGCAGCCAAGTCAGAAGAGGTGGGCTTGACACGCCCCTTCCCCACACCCAGGGCCTCAGAGATAGCCCGATCTAGTACTTTCTCTGTGGGCCATAAAGACGGGAGCCCAGAGAAAAGATAAGGGCCCACAGTCACCTTCAGAGCCTGAGCAGAATGAGGCTCCGGGACTCTCATCTCGTCCCAGTTTCAGGGTGTGTGATGCTCAGGGTTTGTGAAATCAGTGAGACTTCAGGACCTAGACCGGAGTAGAGAGGTAGGGGAGTGAACCGCAGAGGGTAGGCTGAGGCCACGGTGTGGGTGGAACCCCCAGGGTGGGGATGGGGGGCAGAAAGAAAGAAAGAACGTCTTTGCCAGGAAGTGGCCCGAGTTCCTCAGAAACCTTGAGACTTTCCAAACAGGGGAGCGTTGGCTCCCGGACCACTGAACTCCAGGTTCTCCCCACCTCCCCAGGGCGTCTCCTCAGGCCGGCGGGTGGCGCTCCGCGGGGACGGCGGTACAGAGACGGGACCCTCTCCCGGAGCCCGGCTGGGGAGAGCGGCAGGTCGGCCGCTGCAGACTGCGTCCGGGCCAGGCCTGTGGGTCTTCCCGCCGGGCCTCCCGCCCACTCCCACGGCCCGCGCGACAGCTCGGGTCCCGCCACCAAGCGGGACGCGCAGCGCGGCCCACGGCCACCCACACCCACGTGGGCACGCCCCCGCGGCGCGGCGCCCCGCCCCCAGCTCCCGGGCTCGCTCGTGCAGGGAACCTGCACCGCTCGTGGGCGGCGGCGGCGGCGGCGGCGGCGGCGTCCGGGCCCGGCTCCCGCCTCCGCGACCGTGTCGCTCGGCAGCCTGGGTGAGTCGCCGCGCCCTCGCCCCTGGGATCCCCCTCTTGGCGCAGCCATACGGCAGCCCCACACCTTGTCCCCACCTTCCGGGCCACCTCCCCACTACGCGAGGGCGACGCCTTGTCTCCCAGCCTTCTTGGCTCGGACCCCGGGAGACCGTGGCTGTCGCCCGTCCGACCGCGACGGCTAGGGGCGGCAGGCGTCTTTGTTCGCGAGGGGCCCCTCCCGTGCGGTGTCACACTCCCCGCCACCCCCCTTCGGCGCTCACCACAGCCAGGTGGCGGCGGGTGCCTTTTGGGGTGCGCGGCTGTGCCATTGGTGGATTTTTTTAAACCCTGCTGGAGGGGGCGGCGAGCGCACCGCGCTCCCGGCTGCTGCTCCCGCCGCTCCTCTCTGCGGCTTCTGCGCGCCTCGCCCCGGGCGGCCCAGCGCGCTCCTCCGACGCCGCCGAGATGAAGGTGCTGGGACACAGGCTCCAACTGCTGACAGGTACCGCGGTTTGCCGCTCGCCACTGCCGCTCTCCGATTCGGAGCGGGCTCGGGGCGCGGCGGCCCGGGTTGGAAGGGGCGCTCTCTGGGTGCTTGTTCCCAGTTGAGCGAAGCCTGAGGCACGCCGGGCTGTACTGAGCCGCGAGCGCCGGCGCGTCTGGGAGGGTGGAGCGCCCGAGAGGCCCCCTGCGGTGTCCCGCCAGTGATGCTCGGATTGGCAACCCCAGGGGAGCTCCGGAGTCTCGCTCTTCCAATCAAGTCCCCTGAGAAAGCAGCCCTGGGCCTTCTTAGGGAGCAGGGAGAACCTGTGTAAGGGCCTATTCTTTGCTGTGATGGTCAGAGCCACCTTTCTCCCTGGGGAGAAGTTTCTTGCTGGAAGTAGCGTCAAGTGGCCTGGGAAGATGGGAAGCTAGATTGAACCGTGATGGCTGGGGCCGTCCACCTTGGGGCCACTCTAGAGAATGTCCCACTGAGGGCATCCTGGGGCCCGTGGCTGAATGCCTTGGAGAAGCTGGATGCCTAGAAAGAGAGCAAAGGACAGTGGCTGGGTGTTCTCAGACGTGAAGTCCAGCATTAGCGGAGGGTACCCGGGATGGAGGAAGCTCCTGTCCAGATCCCACTGGACCAAGGAGCCTTTGTCAGGTGCACACCCATGTATACCTAATGAACATATTCCAAGAGATGCCTCCTGGCACTTGGGGTCCTGACACTGTAAGGTGAAGAAGGGGCCACTGGTGTGTGTGTGTGTGTGTGTGTGTGTGTGTGTGTGTGTGTGTGTGTGTGCAGGAAACGGGATGGGATCTGAAAGGACTCGGATTAGAGCGAGTGCTACCTTTGAAGACCAACACTGAAAGCGGAACTTTCTGTTCATGGAAAGGGAGGCTGTCACGTTCCAAGCTGAAGGAGCAAAGGGTGTGCTGCATGTGCCCTAGAGTGTGAGTGACTTATTCTGGGAGTGGAGTGGCATGGCCCTGGAGGGTGTGTGTGCGTGTGTGTGTGTGTGTGTGTGTGTGTGTGTGTTGGGAATGGTGGTGAATGGAGTTATAGGTGGGAAGTAGGCCAGGTAAAGGTTCGGGCTGTGAGTGTGTGTGAGCATATATGTGTGTGAGTGTGCATGTGTGTGTGCTGGGGTGTTAGAGGAGGAAAGTAGGCCAGATACGGGTTTGGGCTGTGTGCTAAACCACAGTGGGTCATGCTGGGCCCATAGAGAAAGGCAGGTGGAGGTTTCCTGGGGCCTTGCAAAGCCTGGCTGGGTGTTTTTGTCACCTGCCATTGCCCTTCAGCTTTTCCTGGCAGTCACCTGCAACAGAGGGCTGCAGCAGGTTAACCCAGCGCTCAGACTGAAGGGCTCTGTGGAGCCTGGGATTTAGGTTCATGCCTGGAGGGCACAACCGGGTCCTCTCACCCCCATTTGGCCCTCAGAGGGAATGGACGATACCCACTAAGGGTCTGGAAACTGCGGTCAGTGTGCGGTGTGCCCCCAGGCTTTCTGGACCCCTGGCCAGGCTTCGGCCGGGCTCTGTCACTGTCAGAAGCTTCCGTGTACCAGACCCAGCTGTGGGTCAGGCATGGTGGTGCGCAACTGTATGTAACCTTGGCACCCAGGAGACTGAAGCATGAGCATGGCGAATTTAAGGCCAGCCTGGGCTATGCGATGAGCCCTTTTTTGTTGTTTCCTTCGTGCACCCCCTCTCTCATCACCACCCCCAACTCCTTGTGTCCTCTTCCTGCCTCGTAGGTTTGGATTCAGATGCCAGCCACAGCCGGTTGTAATGTCAAACAGGTCGTTTAACCTCCATCTCATTAATAAGATGGAGGTTAAACGAAGACACCTAAGAGATGTTATGAGGCCTTCTGAGACAGAGCGAGGGACACATTGATTGGAACCTCAGAGGTCTATCTCCTCTCTGCCTCCCTTTTCTGGTAATGAAGGATTCTACCTGTCTTGACTCGTTGGCTTGTAAGGACTTGGGATCTGCATACACTCCATGTTACCTCTGCTGACAGACAACTGGGAGACTTTTTTTTTTAACTTCTCTCCATGGAGTGATGTGCAGGTAACAGGGTGATTATTGTGGTAGGGTACAGCAAGTGCTCAACTCTTCTTGGTTTGGTCTAAGCACAAATCCTGCTTATTGGCTATATCCCCAGGATGAGCTTGCAGTGACCTCAGGATCCTTGTCCTCACCCACTCCTAGGGGGATGTTTCTAGTAGTATTTTATGGCTTCTGTCTTCCCATCATACCTATTTGCTAATGGAATTGGTCACTCTTCCACATTTGCACAGCTGAGAGTGGATGTCCTACCTGAGGGTTGTGCCTGTGACCTCCGACCTGCTCACCTGTGGGCCAGACTAAACCATTCCACACTTCATGTGAGGATACTTGTCAAACGTTGCAGCATCTGGCAGGGATCTCCCTTGGCCTCTGAACGAATACCTCAGTGCCTGAGGGCTCCTGTCCCCTCCAGGGTATCCTGCCTCTAATTGGGTTCTCTGCATAGTAGACCTCTTTGAGATAGATTTCTGGGAGCCTGGTTTGACCTCAGTTTCCATCATATGGAACCCCAATAGCCTGATGGCTACAGCAAGTGCCCCTCCTGTGGAGACCAGAGAATGCCACTGACTTGTCGTGGTGTTATGTGCCTGGACCCAGTGTCCTAAAGAGAACAGAGGACAACCAGAGGTTCCCAGATGGCTGCTCCTTGTGGCAGTGCCCTGACTCCCTGGAGGGGTGACTCACCACAGATGAAGGGAGGTAGCAGGCAGTTCCCACCCCAGAGGGTGTGAGCTTTAGTGGTTCTCTCTGCACCTCTGCTCCTGGGCAGTGCTGAACTCTGAGCTCCACACTTATTAGTGGCTTGGGGTGGAGTCAGATCTCAAAGGTGGGAAAGGTCGAGCCACTGTGAAGGAATCTGGCCCGTGTCAGTCCACACCCAAGGGCCTCCCAGCCCTCAGGGGCGGGCATGGTGGCTTGGTGCAGTTGGCGATTTTCTTTTGTGTGTTCCATGTGGCAGTGGGATGTCCCTGTTTGCAGACTGTGAAACAATTGTTCTCATTTGTACTTCAACAGTATGCTTCCAAGATGGTTTCAGAGAGCTCTCACATGGCAGACTGGGGCTTTGACAGGGTCCCTTGGAAGTCTGAGGATCTTGGCGATGACGGCTCTTCTTCTTCTTCTTCTTCTTCTTCTTCTTCTTCTTCTTCTTCTTCTTCTTCTTCTTCTTCCTCTCCTCCTCCTCCTCCTCCTCCTCCTCCTCCTCCTTCTCCTTCTTTCTCCTCCTCCTCTTCCTCCTCCTCTTCCTCCTCCTCTTCTTCCTCCTCCTGCTCCTCCTCCTCCTTCCTTCCTCCTCCTCCTCTTCCTTCTCCTCCTCCCTCTTTCTTCTTCCTCATGAGACAAGGCTTCACTGCATAGCTCTGGCTAGTTTAGAATTCACTATATAGACTAGGCTGGCCTGAAGCTCACAGAGATTCACCAGCTATCTCTGGTGTGTGTGCATGTGCATGTGCTTGTGTGTCTGTCTGTGTGTGTGTGTCTGTGTTTGTATGTGAGTGTGTGTACACATGTGTGCACAAGCAAGCATGTCTCTGTAGCCCAGGCTTACTGTGTACTTACTATACATTTGAGGATGACCATAAGCTCCTGGTTCTCCTGAGTTTGCAGGTGTGTGCCATCACACCCAACTTTACGTGATGCTGGGAATCAGACTCAAGGCTTTGTGTGTGCTTGGCAAGTGCTTTACCAACTGAGCTGCTTCCCCAGCACAGCCCGTGTGCCTTGGTAACTTTTCCTACTGCTTCTTGTGGAATGGACGCAGGGCCGCATGCCTTTAATCCCAGCACTTGGCAGACAGAGGCAGGTGTCTCTATGTGAACTTGAGGCCAGCCTGGTCTATAAAGTGAGTTCCAGATCAGCCTATAGATTTATAGTGAGACTATATCTTTAAAAAACAAAAACAACACAAATGCCCAACTTGTATAATTTCATATCATTAAAAAAAACAACTGTATAATTAAAAAAGCAAAAGTCTGGCAGTTCTGTGTATAGAATTTGGGGTTTAAGTCATTGTTGTAGTTACTTTCCTGTTATGATAGAACACCATGACCAAGGCAACTCATAGAAGGAAGGGTTCATTTGGGGTTTATAGTTTGAGAGAAGGAATTCATCACCATCATGGCGGAGAGCATGGTTGCAGGCAGGCATGGTGCTCAAGCAACAGCTGGGAGCTCACATCTGGATCCAGAACCTGAAAACAGGAAGAGTTTAGTGTGAATAGACCTTAAACCCATCCCAGTAACACTCCTCCAACAAGGCCAGGCTTCCTAATCCTTCCCAGACAGCCGCCACCTGGGGACCAAGTTCTCATTCAAACCACCTTAGTCATGGAGTGTCCCACAGTTTTACAGGATACTTTTAAAGAGTGCCTGATTAGTGTTGGAGCCGTTGAGGGAAACTAAGGCATAAAACTGCCTCTGGGGACTAGAATCAGGACCCTGAATCTTCCTCTCCAGGTTATACATCTCAGTACACACCACTGTTTCACTGAGGTGCTGGGCTGTAGCTGTGGGATGCCCAGGCAGGCAAGGGAGTGGGGCTTCTAGATATGGGGAGGCTCCCACTGTGTGAAGAGAGGTGCTACCTCTCACAGAAGGCAAGTTGGTAGTGGTCTATCAGGTCTTAGCAACATGTGATCTGTGACTCTGCGGTTGAAGCTTTAAAAACAGATAAAGGAGAGCGCAGAGGTACCCTGGTACTGCTTATTTCAGAGAGTGGTCGCAGCCAGTTACAGAACACTAGAAGAGTTCATTCAGCTCAGGGCACCTACACACATGGCAGGCAGCTGCAAATCTCAGCACCAGATGTCCCCTTAAAAGTAAGTAATACCAATGGTGGTGACAGCTTGAAGGTGTGTGGCATTCTGCCCTTGTCAGACTTGGCTCTGGGTGCCTTCTCTATATTATCTTGCCATCATAAAGTCTCAAGATCAGTGTGCTTCTCCTTTTAAGGAAACTGAGGCACAGAGCAGCAGAGCACTCGCCAGAGGTCACACTGATGGCCAGTGACTGACTAGAATTTGAACCAGAAGGACTGGCTTTAGAGTCTGAGAAGTTTCCTTACAACCATGTTTCCTGTGTTAAAAAGTAACATCTTCAAGACGGTACTGAGACTCAGTGGTGGGGCACTTGCTGAGCCTGCAGGAAGCCCTGGACTTTGGGTTTCATTTCTAGTCCTCCTACATAAAGCTTTTCTGGGATTCTGATAGGCATTGAAAAAGCCATGGCAGATAGATGGCAGGGCATTGCAGGATATATACAGTTTTCACCTTTTATTTCCTCGTTTTAATTAGAGTTTACTTTCTGTTTGTTTTGGTTTTTGTTTTTTCCTGACACAGGGTTTCTCTCTGGAACTTGCTCTGTAAACTAGGCTAGCCTCGAACTCACAGAAATCTACCTGTCTCTGCCTCCCAAGTGCTGGGATTAAAGACCTGAGCCACCACTATCCCAGCATTACTTCAAACAAACAAAAACCCAAACCAAACAACCAGGCTCTTTTGTAGCTCAGGTTGGCCTTGACTTTACTATAAACTGAGGATGACTTTGAAGTTCTGATTCTCCTGTCTCCATTTCCCAAGTGATGGAGTGTGCTGACATATCCCATTGATATGGGGCTGCAATTGAACCCAGGACTTATCTCCATACTGGGTAAGCATTGTACCAGCCCGACCAACATCCCTAACACTTAAGTTCTGCTGTCTTAAACTGAAAAATGGCTAGGCGTGATAGTTCACACTTGTGATCCTCTTAGGCACTTAGGAAGCCGAGGGAAGAAAGGGTGTGGGTTTGGGCTAGCCTGGATTGCAAAGGGAAACTCTCAGAAACAATTGAAATGTAAATAAATAAAGCAGAACATTTGCCGATGCCCGGCAGAAAAGCAGTTTCAATGACGCTAACCCTGCAAGCTCAGAGAAAACTAGATCTGTCTTGCAGAGGGGAAATCAAGATATGCGCAGTGGTTCTGAGGGCTCCTGGGAGTTGGTCTTCCAAGACCCTGAGGGGAAAAAGATAGTGCCACAGCCTGGTGAACAGCGTTCCTGGCAGAGGTAGAACACAAGAGCACAGTATACAGGCTCCTACTTCCTGCCTCATCCTATAAATTCATACCTCAGTTTCCCCTTTATGTTTTTAGGGTGTACTAGCCAGAAGAACAGCCACAAGCGGGTATTCCGACCTTAGTCCTTAGAACCTGAGAAAGTTAGCATCCACACTAAAGGGCCTTTGCAGATAAGATTAGAGATTTCAGTTGGAGAAAAGTCCTAGATTAGCGGGTGGGGTCCTTTGTGTACTTCCTGTTCCCCACTGTAAGAGGGAGGCAGAAACTATCCTGTTATAGAAACAGACAGAAACAGAGCGGTCTGCCCTTGCCGTTCACTTGGCTGTACTATCTTTTTCCCCTCAGGGTCTTGGAAGGTCAACACCCACAAGTCCACAGAATGACAGAATGACTAGATGTCCCCTCTGTAAGATCTGTAGAGGCCCAGAGCAAGCTGCTTTGCTGTTGGCTGTGCAGTGGGGAGGGCAACCTGAGCCACAGATGTGAGGAATGCTACCCGGAGAGGGAGCGAGTCCGCAGTCCTCCCCACCTTCACTGGGCAGAGCTGACTATGGGGCTGCCAGTCTTCAGAACTGTAAGGGCATTAAGTCCAGGTAATGAAGACTCATTAGACCACACACTGGAAAGTGACCTGCAGAGAAGGTGAGCAGGCCCCTGAGGCTTGGGCTCTGCGTGGGCACTTCCGATCGGCCCTGGCTGTATGACCTGGAGCTGAGCTTGACTATGCCCCAGTGTGGTCCTGGGTTCAGCTGAGAAAGCTCCACAGAAGCCAGAATTGGCTGTGTGTGCGCCTCCACCCTGCCTGCCACATCCTGGTCCCCATGGGCACAGAAGATGGTGTGTCTACACACAGACAGGGTTCAGTCTAGTCTGTGAATGAAATGTCTATTCCAGAGCGACTGACAGAACACACACCTTTGGGACATGCCAGCTTCTCAGCCCACTTCTGGCAGGTAGCAGGGTGAGCGAGCGTTAGTGCCTGTGGGTATGCCCAGGTGGGCAGGGACAGGGAATCTCAGGCACTTTGGAGGTCACAGGAAGTACCTGTGGGATGGCTTTCTCCAGAGTAGAGAGTGGTCCCATAGCTGAGCCCTCACATACCCTGTGTCCAAAATTGCTCCCTGGTGGCTCTAGTGTCCAGACCTCGAGCACCAGAAATGGCTCGTAGCAGTGTTAACCCCTTGATGCTCTCTGCTGGATGTGTCTGGCAGGCGAGGGTCGGGTCTAGGATAGGAATGGGACCTGGGGCAGGGTGGACCCTTCCCGTGGTGAGGGGTCCTTGTAGACAGTGCCTAAGCTTGTTCCTCACCCACATAGAACAACGTTCTAGGCTGTAGGAGCCCAGGTCTTCCCAGCTGTGGGGTGCTCCCTGACACACAGGGAGGGGTAGTGCTCCCTACAGGGAGAGGTAACCTAAGTTGGTCTGGGGGTCACTGTCCTAGAGTAGCTGGTCGCATGCCATTCTAATGCAAGGAGGGCAGCCTGTCTCCAAGCCATCCACCGCACAGCACCACTGTGTGTGTGATGTCCATAGGGACAGAGGCTGCACTTCACTTGGCCCTTTGAACCCAGAACAAGAAGGACTTTGTTGTAGTAGATTTTCTGGTGCAAGTGTCAGGCCCGGACCAATACCTTGAACCAACACAGAGGGCAGGGCAGGACTCCACGGCAGCCACAGTGGGCATGGGCTGCGTTTTGGTCTCCTCCACTATTTTATTCCCAAGACAGGGTATCTCTATGTAGCCCTGGCTGTCCTGAAACTCATTCTGTAGACCAGGCTGGCCTTGAACTCACAGAGATCTCCCTACCTCTGCCTCCTGAGTGCTGGGATTGAAGGTGTGCGCCACCACTGCCTAGACGTTCCACTCTTGTTAGTTTGGTTGTTTGGATTGGTAGATTTCTTAGGCCTTTCCTCCTGAGGTGCCCAGGAAAGAGCTCTTCCCTAAGGATTCTAACAAAAGCTGGGTCTTGGGACTCTGCCTCACCCTGAGCCCTCTAACACTTAGCCATGTGTCCCTTCCACTTGGCTTCCCTAAAGCCTCTGTCCACTCACTGTGGCCCTCATCTGGTCTCCATGTTAATGTTGGAAGCGCCAGCTTCCCGAGCACCCGAATACACACTGTGTATTCCTACTGCATGTGCTTGGAGTACCAGACTGGGGGGTTCTTCCACCCCATTCTGGCCTCATACTTTCTATGTAGTCGAGGATGACCTTGAACTTCTGATCTTCCTGCCTCCACCTCCCAAATGCTGGGATTGCAGGAGCCACCTCAGGGCTCTGCCTCCGTTTCTCTATCAGCCTACAAGGCTGGATGTTATCTGCCCCACTCGGACTTCCCCACCAAACAGGCGAGCATTGGTGCTCTTTCCAGACTCTCACGCTTCCTCATGCTTTGTCTCTTCAGCAAGGTGACACCTCTAACCACCTGAGTTAAATTGCCACCCCAGACCCACCCGCTCTGTCCCTTCTGTGGCCTCCATCTACAAAAGCACACGGACCTGTTAGCTGTTAGCTCTGCGCCTGCGCTGAACAGGAGTCTATCGTTGTCAGTGGTTTCTCCCTAGTTCCTGAACCAGCCTGAAGCCTGAAGTCTCTTACGTGGTTCAAAGACAGTTCAGACTTCAGACTTTTCAGAGTTTAGATATTTGACTGCACTCGTGGAGAAAGTCCAGGGTCTAAAATGCTCATATTAAAACTTTGAGTGTCGATCCAGGTGGTGGCTCACCTTTTAATCCCAGAGCTTGAGAGGCAGGGGCAGGAGGGTCTGTGAGTTCGAGGCCAGCCTGGTCTACAGAGTGAGTCCCAGGGCAGAAGGCTTACACAGAGAAACTCTGTCTTGAAAAAAACCTTAAAAACAAACAAAAAAAAAACTGTGAGCATCATGTCAATGTTCAGAAAGCTTCAGCCCTCAAATGATGCCCTGCAAAGAGTCAAGCCAGGTGGGGTGACACACACCTGTGACCATGCCTGGGCAGATGAGGCAGGATGGAGAGGGGAAGGTCATACCTCAGAGTATTGCAGGCCTTCACATTTGTGATGCCCGCCAGTGATGTGTGCCCATGTTGTACCTGGCCAATGAATGGCTTGGGTCACCAGGTCACTTCTGGGGTGCTATCATTCCTGCTTAAAGCACATAAAGGATTGGGGACCCTCAAAGGGAGGCACGGGTGCTGTTGCATGAGGAGGGTATAGCAGGTGGCACCCTCCTACAGGCTGGGCACTTGGATGGAGAAGGCTGGCAGGTGGTTGCTGCTGTGGAGTCCTTTTCCATGGTGACATTGATTTCTTTTTTTTTTTTTTAAAGATTTTATTTATTATGTGTGAGTACACTGTAACTGTCTTCAGACACTCAAGGAGAGTCAGATCTTGTTAAAGATGGTTGTGAGCCACCATGTGGTTGCTGGGATTTGAACTCAGGACCTCTGGAAGAGCAGTCAGTGCTCTTAACCACTGAGCCATCTCTCTAGCCCGCGACATTGATTTCTAAAGTGCTAATTAAACAGGTGGTTTGGAGAGAGGCTTTGGAGAGGAAAATGCCTTGAGAATGTGTATGCCAACCCTCTGTCCTGAGACTGTTCCAGAATCTGGACAGGGAGAGGTATACCCTCCACTTATTACCTTTTTGAATTTTACCCCAGGATCCGGGACAAGTGTGTCCTTGTTTCTGGGAAGCTCGCCAGGTTGGGCAGACACAGCTGAGCTGAGTGGGATGCCTGTGCCGAGGAACTTTGAGAATTTGTGACGAAAGTGCCAAAGGAAGCATTTAACTTGTTTGGATCACGGTCACACTTGCAGCCGCCAGCCAGTGCAGCCCTGAGAACTGTGGTCAGAGGTGCCTCGTGGGACCCCAGAGAGAATGTTACCTAGGGCTGTGTTGCTCAGGGGGGTTGGGTTAGGACCACATATAGTGATATGACAGTCCTGCAGGACCAGGAGCACGAACACTGCTTGTTTGCCTGTGGAAAAAGCCCTGGCATTCCCTTTCCTGTAACATTTTTACATATTAGGGTGAGTGGGTGGGTCTCTGGGTTCCCAGGAAAAAATGTCTCAAACATACATTAGAGTCAACCGTATGTGACAGAAAACTGATGGCAATCACAGATTAAGCGGGCTGTGGTCCCCTCTTCTACACAGGGCCTGGATTCACAGTCACCTGTTGCTCAGGTACTGCTATGTTGCCTCTGTTGTTCCTAGTGTCCTACCTCAGCATCCAAAGTAGTTGCTCAAGTTCCTGCCATCATATCTGTATTCTAGCCAAAAACCTAGCAGGGAAAGAGCCAAAGAACAGTGTATCTTGGGCCAATGAGATGGTTCAGTGGATAAAGGCACTTGTAGCTGAGTCTGACAACCTGAGTTCCATCCACAGAAACCCATGTGGTAGAAAAGGACTGGCTCCCACAAATTGTCCTCTGACCTTCACAAGCAGGTCATACCATGCACACACATGCGTGTGCATGCACGCACGCACACACACACACACACACACACAGAGAGAGAGAGAGAGAACAAAATAGTGGTATACCTCACCTTTAAAGAATAGTGCCCAAGGTCACTTGCTTCACCCTCAGATGTCACATCTCCTAGTCATTCCCAGCATTAACTGCCCATGCAAACTTTTGGGAATCTCTCAGTCAGGAAATGGAGAGAGCAGGCGTCATCCCTGCAGCAGTAGGAGCCTGTCCTGGCTCCACACAGTTGCTGTCTCTCTGTGTGTAGTTGGAACTGTAGCTCCCTCTGCCCTTGGTCTGGGGATTAGAAGTTTCCTGCCTGGAGCTGTGTTGTAAACGGAGCTCACACACTGGTACTGTCCCTCAACTTCTAGCTTCAGAGAGAGCTGCTGGTCATTTCTGAGTACAAGCTTTCAGTCTTTGTCCACCTCTAAAGCTGGGAGCCTCGAACAGCTCATGGCAAGTGGGCAGCTCGGCAATGCTGTTGTCACTGCTGTCCCTCGAGCCTCGAGTCTGAAGAGCAGGTGTCACAGCATAGTGTGCTCTGGAGAAATGGTGCTGCAGACACAGGGATGGCACGAGGCGTGTGGGCACCAGCAGCTAGGAGAGCACCAGGGGCAGGGGCAGAGTGCAAGGGAGTTGAAAAGTTTCTTTTCCATTTTCTTTGGAACTTGTGAGGGAGACCGGGTCTCACTGTATAGCTCTTGCTGTCTTGGAGCTCACTGTACAGACCTGGTTGATTTCAAACTTATAGAGATCCTCCTGCTCTGAGTGCTGGGATTAAATATGAGAATCTTAAAGTTCCAAACAGCCCTCTCTGTGATTTCAGAGACAAAGCCTTGAGTGGTGATAAGTCACAATGGGCTGAGAGACAGACCCCCAAGTGAGGACCAGCGTTCAGCTCCCCAGAACCCATGGAAATGCCTCCATCTGTAATCCAAAGGAGGTGAAGAGATCCACAGAACAAGCTACCTACCTGAGACGAGAGCTCCAGGTTTAAGGGAGACCCTGCCTTGATGTATGAGGTGGTGACATCAGGAAAACAGCTGATGTCAACCTTGGTCCTATGCGTGCACATACACACACACACATATACACACATACACACACATGTATGCACACCACACATGCACATCCAAAAGTCCGTCATCTTGGAGGCGTCAATTCTAAATCTTCTTATACCTGCTCTAGGAATGATTAAAAATAAAACGTTGTAAATTTTTAAAAATAAAACATTGTGTATCTGCTCCTGGCATTCACAAGCCCCAAGTTTGATCTTTAGCATGGGAAAATAAAAGATTTCTCATCACTTAATAAAATCTATGGTGTCCAACTGTACTTAAGTTAGAAATCTAGTTCCAGGCTCCTGGTAAGCACACAGTAGGCCGGACTTAGAGCAAACATGAGTGTTAGTACTTATATCCTCTGGCTCTGCCTGCAGATAGGACCTAGAGCAGTGCCAAGCTCACCTGCTCCCACATCCTGCTTTCTGAACAGCATCCAAGGACCCTGGAGAAGAGAGAGCGTGGCGCACGCAGAGAGCATGCAAGAAGCTCGTGCAATGCCAACTGCGCCCAGCTAGTTAGTAGCTGCTCAAAAACTAATGGATTCACATAGAAAGGACAAAGTGCCAACTGAAAGGGGTGCAGAGTGGCCACCTCCGGCCTGCTTTGAAGAATGAGGTAGCCACAAGAGAATCTAGCCCATAGGATAAATCTCCCCAAGTCTGCTGTGGTGTGATAAAATGGTGGACTGGATAGCTACATGGAGGAGAAAGGATAGCTCTTTCTCCCAGAATCCCAACTACTGACTGGACAGGATGACGGAAATAGAACATTATTATTAGACAAACGCCACAGTAAGAATGGTGGACAAGAGTCGTCAGGAGCTGCTAAAATTAGCCTGGGAAAGTATGAGAAAAAACAGGGTATTGTCAGAGTACCTTCCCATGTGATAACCAGCTACAAAAAAAAAAAAAAAAAAAAAAAAAAAAAACCTCCCTGCAGAGCCGGCTAGCAGGGAACCACCTCCCAGCAGGCTCAAGGTCCCCAGCCCCTGCACAGGACGGAGCAGCACCAGCCCACTGTTCTAGGCAGCTGTGAGAAATGGCTTCTCCTCCACTCTGCTCCAAAGGCCTAACGCTGGGTCTGAGCAAGAACAGGCTGAGTGTCGTTCAGGCTCATTGCTCAGGCTTCCAGAGGGTCACAGGTATGAACAACCGAGGCCTGGGGTCCTGAGCCACCGGGAGGGTGAAAGGCCAAATGCTGTCATCATCTGGGGGTCCTCCTGAAGCCCCCAGATCCTCAGCATCCGGCCTGTGTCCCCTCCTCTCCAGCTGTGTCTGGGCTGCCATAACATGAGACAAGGGCAAGTTCCATAGTTTGTGTCTGTTATGATTTATCTGTAGGATAAAGTGGGGAAATGTTACGATTTCTTAAAAGTGGTTTTTGTCCTCGTCAATGTGTAAAACGTGTGTAGTGTCTTCGTGTTTTAGGTGAGATGAAATTTGGTGTACGGAGTAGAAATCTGTCGGCCCACTTGCAAACCAGCACCTTCCTGCCAGGTGAACTGTTATTTTACCTAGAGTCATGTGAGGGTTTTGTTTTTAACTTGCTGACATAGGTACCTGTTTGGTGGATTTTTTTTTTTACATAAAGGGGATTTTTTCCCCTACTTACTGTGTGGTAGTCCTTGTCCCTTACTGTGTGTTTCAGAATGACACTGTCTTTTTAACAGTTATATGATCCTCCTAAGCAAAGGTGCTCTCTATTTATGTGGCCTTCATTATTCATCATTCATATGAATAATATGAATTGCTTGAGCATTTTTACTCTTCCTGGAAGAGCTTTGGGGTCCTCATATACTTCTCTTGGTGTATCTATGGTTGTTTCATTGAGGATTCGTACCCAGACATAGAATTAAAGAGTTGACAAACTACCAAGTTGCTTCCCAAATAAGTTGCCCGCACCCCGCCCCACATATGTATGTCCCCTCCCCCGTCCCCAGGCCTCGGTGACAGGAACTTAGCATCATCTTTCAGTTTGTAGCAGATGATGAAGAAGAGAGAGTGGATGGGGGAGGGGAGCAGACACTCACAGGAGCCCAGGGAGAAAGCAGGAGAGTGGGTCTCTTTCAGGTCTAGAACAAAGTGGGGGCCAGCAGCTAGAGTGGAAAATGGAAAACACAGAGAAGTTACATCCTGTGTCCTCCTCTTCCCACTCCTGAGGTGGAGACGGTGAGGAAGACTCCACCCTCTGTGGTCAGGAGAGCTTAAGTCCACAGAGAATGACTCCAGACCCTTAAACAAGGGTCTTGGGGTTCAGGGTCAGGTGTGGGAGGAGCAGTGGGAGACACTTCCAACTGCATCTGGAAGGGTGTTGGGGTGTGCTGACTTGGCGACTGTCCTTGCGATGTCTTCCTCTGTAGTGGGGACCCCAGGGTTGTTGGCCTTCAAATGTTTGGCTTATTTTGTGATGATGGATCTTGTAACCTCAGGGACACAGCACAGCTGAGCAGGAGGGACTGGCCAGGGACCCCTCACAGGTGGGAAAACAGAAGCCGCTCTTCAGTCCTCTCTTCCTTGGCCTCCCCTGACTCATACCTGGCTTACCTGGAACTCCTGAGTCCGTCCGTGACCCTGACACTGCTTGCGTACCCCTGCTAGTGTTCCTGGGCGGGCAGTTAATGGACATCTTGGATGCAGGGAACACTCCTGGACACTAAATATTGGTAGGAGTTCCACTGTAGGAACACTCCAAGAATCCCCATAGGTATCTTAAACCCATCCTACCAACAGCTGACTGGTTCCTCTCATTTGATAGCTGCCTACCTAGTAAAAGAAAAAAAGGATGACAAAGGACCCCAACATCACCACCACCACCACTGTATAGTCCTTGCATGGCTCAAGGGACTTGACCTGATGAGGTTCAGTGGAAGACTGAAGGAAGGACCCTTGCAGGAAATCTAGCATCAGGAGGGTTGGGCTCCGTGTTATATACAGTTGAGGCAGGAGGCAGAGTTACTGCACATAGCTGATGAAGGCAAGGAGAATGGTATCCAGCTGGATCCGCAGGTAGGCAAGCTGATCTGTGCATGCACGCACACAATCAACATCCACACATGGATGAGAGGTGGCTTTGCCATCTTCCCTGTGAGTCTTACCACCCCAGGTGGACTCTGCCATTTTCCCATAGGTCAGAGGTAATGCGTATATTTTTAAAATGCTTTGTTACATTTTTATTTGTGTGTATATGTGCACATACAGACACAAGTACTGTCATGGTGTGCATGTGTAGATCAGAGGACAAGTTGTAGTAATCTGTTCACTCCTACCACTTGGGTTCTAGGGATTGAACTCAGGTCATCAGGCTTGGTGGCAGATGCCTTTGTGTGCTGAGCTATCTTGCTGGCCCTAATCGCTGTGTCTTTAACCATTGACAATCTGAGGGTTCTTTTGGCTCAGCCCCATCATAGAGCCACCTGTAATGATGCTCGCAAACGAAGCAAAGCCCCTCCGCTGCTGCTGGAGCCCAGCTCGGCCTTTCACCCAGGGAAGAGTTGACTTTTCCCTGAAACAGAACCAGGAAGGAAGCAAGCATCTGAGTGGACAGAGGGGCGAGGAAGACTCTGCTCAGCTAAAGTATTTTTGCCTCATTTTGGGATATAGAACTTTAACACACCTAATCTTACTGGATTTTGGAAGCTAAGCAGGGTCCAGCCTGGTTAGTACTTGGGCAGGAGACAAAAGCCGTTACAGTCTTCCTTTCTCCTTTGTGACGGCGAGGGAGATTGAGAGATCTAGAAGTCAAGATTATCCCAGGCTAGGCACCGCACCAGGGGGCTGCAGCCCAGCCCAGCGTGGCCTCTGTCTAGCTGTTGTCTCTGCCATCCTCCCCAGGCAGACCAGGAGGCCACAGTCCCCACTGCATGCCAGCCCATCTCCTTGAGATTTGCCCACATGAGAGTCTGGGCAGTGATGCTGAACAAAGCCCAGCACGGTAGGGGCCGCGACTGTGGCCTAAACACTTAAGTGGGAGGATTGAGGCCAGGCGTAAGGCTTCAGGAGCCCTCTAAGGAACGAGAGGTCTGGGGGAAAAGGAGCCGGAGGGAAGGAGCCTGGCCGCACTGTCAGACTCCGGCTGTGTCATCCACAGCCGCCACTGGGAAGAAAAGCAGCCATCTCTTCACCCCATCTGCCATGGGGAGGAAAACGTAACTTTCTGAGTAAAAATATTCTTTGCTGCCCTGAGGGGAATGTCACTCTAGCCTCTGCCCAGAAGCCCATAAACAGGCTGCACTGCCCATTTCCCAGAGATGGAGGCTCGCTGGGTTCTCTGTCTCTCCCCACCCCTTCCCCTCTACTCCCGTCACAGACCATCTGTCCCTGCACTGCCCACCTTCAGCCCTTTTAATAGCATTGTCCCTAGAGAGAACTGTCTCCAGGTGGTGTCACAGCAGGTGGGGGAGGACAGGACACCCCAGTGCCTTGAATTGAGGTGGGCGTCAGGGAGGCAGGTGGCCAGGAAAGTCCTAATGAAGGTTTCTCAGGTGGCTGAGCTCCCACTGGGGTGGATGGATGAGTGTGCATGAGTGTGCACATGGCAGAAAGGACAGGAAGAAAGGGCAGAGGGAGGAGAGAGGACGCCATTCTAAAAATACAGCCATCTGCATCGTTTTAGCTAGTTTCCCGGGAAACCTCTAGAAACAAAGCTTAGCAGGGCTTAGGGTGTGATCGGGTGGGGATCCAGGGTTTAGGGTGTGATCGGGTGGGGGGATCCAGGGCTTAGGGTGTGATCAGGTGGGGATCCAGGGCTTAGGGTATGATTGGGTGGGGATGCATGGCTTAGGGTGTGATTGGGTAGGGATCCATGGCTTAGGGTGTGATCGGGTGGGGATCCAGGATTTAGGGCGTGATCAGGTGGGGATCCAGGGCTTAGGTCGGCAGATCCTCCTCCTGCACTGAGAGTTAGGACAGAGGTGCCGAGCTGCCACCAGGACACGTGTTCCATCCAGGCCTGGGCCCTTTGACTTCAGTCACTGGCCTTGTGTAGGAGGAAAAATCAGGACAGGGTTAGGGAAGGGCATCTTTAACCAGCCAGTTGCTGGAGACCCACTGCAGGAGGGAGAGTCTGGGGGCTTCACTGCTAAAAACAGCTAGAGACAGAGCTAAGAAGGGAGGGAGAAAGGAAGCCAGGTCTCCAGGAACCATCCCTTCATCCTCTAGGTGGTATGGCATTCTAGCACGAACACTGGGCAGTAGGCATCCAGTCAGGCCTCATCCAGCCTCACTTCACTTCTTCCCATCACTGTGGAATGAGATGGTAGAGCAGGCATGTTACAGGCTGTGAAACGCCTTACAAGACAGAGGAATCAGGCCAGGCTGTGATGATGCGCGCCTTTGATCCCAGCACACTTTAGACTGGACACCTTTCCTCAATTCTCATCCACTGCTACAGGGGCAATGCCTGAAATAGTTATGAATATCTTGTAAGAGTTTTACAGTGTATCTCAAGATGGCCTTGAACTCACTACCCCGCGACTTTCCCTCCCTCCTGGGCATTGTGTAATGCACAACCTTCCAGGCTCTTTGTGGGGCCTGTTTATGTCTCTGATACCTGGGACGATACTGAATGCATTGTAGCTGCTTTGGAAACAATTTATCACTGTGTTCTACATGTGCGGTGACGTGCATGTAGCTAGCATCAGGGACAACTCGTGGGATCCAGTTCTGTCCTTTGCCTCTGTGGGCTCTGGGAACTGAACTCTAGTTGTCATATTTGGTGGCAAATGGCTTTACCTGCTGCACCGTCGCACCAGACCTGTTAGCTGCACTTTATTAAGTGTTACACAGCACTTTCCCATGATTTGAAATAACCTTAGTCAAATTACCGAAGTAACATGTGAATCTTGTAGCCCATGGGTGGGCTTTGGCTGTTTCTTGCTTTTCTGTTGATGGTGACACTGGTGAGTATTCCCAAAGCCATTAGTCGCCCCTGGGATCCTTACACAGTCTCCCTCAGAGATAGGACTTGCTGAATCTGACAATGTGAATCTTTAGGATACCTTTTTTTTTCTTTTTGGTAATCCATATTGGCTATATCCCAGCTGTATCCCCAGTCCATGGTTTGAGCCTTTTAAGGAATTTTCATTCATTTTTGCAAAACTGACCACCAAGGGAACAAAGGTGTCAGAGATGACATAAGCGTTTTTAATTGATTTATTTTTATTTTATGTGCCTTGGTATTTTGCCTGTACATGTGTCTGTGAGGGTGTCAGTCCCCTGGAACTGGAGTTATAGGCAGTTGTGAACTGCCATGTGGGTGCTGGGAATTGAACCCAGGTCCTCAGGAAGAGCAGCTGGTGTTCCTAACCACTAAGCCATCTCTCCAGCCCAGAATATCTTAATCTGAATTTCTTTGAGTATCTCTCTGTGTTTTAATGAATGTTTGACTCATTTCCCTCCTGGGTATCTTCTGGCCTCTGCCATTATGCCCAAGTGAGAGACAGACAGTACTGTCTCTCCTGCACACACCTCCTCCTGGGTTGTCTCTGATATTTGTTGTTGCACGAGAGAGAGAGAAAGAGAAAGAGAGGAGAGAGAGAGAGAGAGAGAGAGAGAGAGAGAGAGGGCGCTCAAATGTGTACACATTGTATAGGTGTGACCCTTTCTTCCTAAAAGGTCAGAAGTTTCTGCATCTGCCAGAATCAGGGTCCAGGACCCTCTGGTGGCTGAGATCGTGTGTATTTTTTGTCGTAAGCCAAGCCCTGTTCAGGTTCCAAGAAAGAGAACTTTCACCTCCCATCCTCTTCAGCTTCAGTCTACCAAAACCTTTGCAAGCAACTCCAGGCTGCCCTGAGCCCACCTCTTTCTTGCCTCTCCACAGAGCCCTTTTGCCTCACAATAAATGCAGGCTTTTGTTTGGAACCTTAAAGGATCATCTTGTGTTGCTTAGTTTTGCTAAATATGATTTTATTTGAAAAGAGCAAATACAGTATAATGGTCCTTGGTTTAAGCAGATCTTGGAGAGAGATCAGTTGTGGTCCCCTGGGGCAGCAGCCCTGCCCTATGATGTGTTCACCTCACCAGGCAGCTTCAGAACAAGGCCCAACCTCGTACTCCCTTCCTCCTAGGGCTTCTGCTCCACGACGTGACCATGGCGGGGCTGCAGGAGCTGAGATTTCCTGAGGAGAAGCCCTTGCTCCGGGGCCAGGATGCCACCGAGCTGGTGAGTTGCCCCTTCCAGGTCCTGGGGCTGAGCGCCACCTTGTGGTGAAAATGGAAATTGTGTGTCTTCCTGTAGTCTTTCCTGTTGTAATGACCCTCCCTGTGAGCTCAGAACCACCCAGAACTGATGTGTTCATTCCTTGAGAAATGTGTCAGGGCCAGCCTGAGTGCCCAGCCCATGTCGCTGGGTATGCACCCTGCTCACCTTGCTTTGCAGCTGGGAAAGGCAGGAGCCCAGAGCCTTCCACCTTTAGCCCCATGTTTCCTTTCCACCTACCTTCCCGGCCTCCTTCCAGAAGAAGCAGCAACGATTGGGATCAGGTGACTTAACCAGGGCTCTGGGGACTCCAACCACATGAGACCATAGCCCTGCCCCTGAACAGAGCATGGTTGGTTCTTCCTTTAACACATAGCTCCCAGGTTAGTTGAGGGTAGCCTGTGGGGCCAGAAGTCAGCTACATATTTGGCAAGCTCTTCAACCCAGGTCCCAGTGCTCCTGGTCCACAGCCGGTCCTCCTACTAGGTTACCTGCGGGAGCTCCTCCCTGTGTCCCCACTTTTCTCCTTGTGCAGTATACTCCTTTAAAAACACACAAAATAGTCCTATGCAGTCCTGCCTGTTATAACGGGGAGAACCTCCCTGTGAGGTCAGAACCACCCAGAACTGACTCTCCAGGGCCCACCGTCTAGCTCCTAGACTGCAGTGTTCAGTCCTGGGACTGGGGGATTGTCTTCTCCTTCCCCTGCCTCCCTCCTTCTCAGCCCCCTTGAACCTTGAGTGTATCTGCCATATTATATTCCCAGATGCTTCCTCTGCTGGGGGACATTAGCCCAGGAGCACATAGGACAGGCTATCAGACCCTAACTGAAGCCCAGGCTGCCCTGCTCTGTGCCCAGGTCTCTCCACCCCTTCAGCACATTGCTTTCCCTTTGTTTTGATTCACAGCCCCCTGCTTCCAGTCCCTGGCAGCCTCCCTCTTCACCCGCTCTACCCAGACTCTCACTTCAGGCCACCAGGGCCAGAGCTGCCTCTCGCCAGAGCTTGCCTCTCTGGAGTTTGGATCTGGGTTTCAGTCTCACGCAGAGGCCTCACAAGCTTGGGTCAGCACAAGGCTTTTTCTGGGTACCCAGTAGCCTCTGCTTTTTCCGAAGGGGCAAAACACCCAGTGCAGCCTCCTCGTGACTTCCAGCAAAGTCCTTGAGGTGTCAGCTGGCTGCACCATACATTGTCTTTGGGAGCTACCATTTCTTGGCCTGTGATGCAGGCAGACTCTCTTAGCACCCTGCGTGCAGTGCCTGCCTGACCTCTATGTTCCGAATGGCTGTAGTTCACCAGGTTCACACTCTTGTTAGCCAGAGATTCCCCCCCCCCCCCCGGTATCTACGGTATCCGCAGCCAGGCTTCAGTTAGTGAGACAGAAGTAGCCAGGGAAAATCATCTGTACACATTTTTTTTCTTGTCCTTATTCCCTTAACAGCAGAGTATAGCAACTATTTCTGTGATATGTCTCCTAGAAGGTGTGTTATGGGCAATTCAGAACTGATTTAAATTGTGTGAGAGGAGAATCGTGGGTTCTGGGCAAATAAAATGCCATCTTAGAGAAGTGGGCTGTGGTACCTACGAAAGGCTCTGTAACCAAGGCGGAGGGTGACTATATTCTGTATACTTCGTGACCTCTATAAGCCACTTTAGACTAGCTTCCCTGAAGACTGCAGAGTCCTGGGTTCTGTGAGGCTGTTCCCTCTCTGCCTCGCTGTCTCCTCACCCTCCTGGGCTTTCCTATCATCCCGACCCCTCTCGCCCTTTGCTCTGATCTCACATACATCCTGTGGCGCCCAGGGATTTGTGTCGGCTCATTTTTTCTGCTGTCTCTTGGCTTGTGGGCCCCATCCCTCCCACACTCCTATCTCCTGAGCCCCCAACATCCCGAGAGCACACAGCACACCCTACCATTATCTGCCTCATCCTTTCTGTCAGATTTTGTTTTTAACAGAACCACCTCCTCCCTCCTTCCCCGCTGTAATTACCTTCCCACAGTGGCGCTCTCTCTTCTCTCTCTCTCTCTCTCTCTCTCTCTCTCTCTCTCTTGCTCACTCTCTCTCTTGCTCTCGCTCTCTCACTGAAGGAGCTTGGTGAAGGGCTCCATCATCAGTGAACAACCCCTCTGCCAGTAGCCCCCTTCCTAAGGGGTTCCCAAAGTGGCTGTCCTCCCTCCCTTGGCCCCTGTAGTTCCCCCCAGGCCTTGGGAGAATCAGTGAGTCTCACTACATAGCTGAGGCTGGCCTTGGACTCGAGATCCTCCTATCCCACCCTCCTGAGTGCTGGAAGGACCTGCAGTGCTACTGTGGGTGTGTTCTGAGTCATATGCCCCTCAGATGGGAAGACAGATTGCTCATCTGATCAGCCTGTGTTTGGGAGCCCACTCTAGTCCAGCCTTTACACGGCCAGATACGGTCCCCCCATCATGGTACCTAGAGTCCAGAGGCCGTAATCAAAGATGCCACTGACAGTTTCACATTGATCCGAGGTTTGAGAGAGTGAAGTGGTTAGCTGCTGACCTTGACAACACCTAATATGCGTAGGCCAGGATACTGAACACAGGCCTCAGATTACCCACCCTGCCCTAGGCGTGACTGTCATGGTGCTTCCTGGCTCCTTCATCATCTTCTTCCCTCGTGTGTAATGAACTCAGGCAGGGATGCCAGTGCTTTCTGCCTGTGGTGTAGCCCTGATTCTCCCTGTTAACCCAGAAGATAGAAATCCTTGTACTGGGTAACCCATGAGTAACTTCTGTTAGCATGACTGTAGACTGGGGATCAAACCAGTCGGTCTGCTCCAGGCAGAACCCTGGGAGCCGGGCTAACTTGCCCCCCTTTGTTTGCTCTCCTTAGGATAACCCTGACGCCTTCCTCTCAATTGTGGACACAGACTGGAAGGTAGGTTGGGGTTCAGCCTCTCAAATATCGGACCCTTATCTGCCTGGACCTCTCTCCCACTGGGCTAGGTCCTAGAGGACAGTAATAGCCTGTCTGTGTGTCCCAGTCTCTGGTGGCAAGGGCAGGCCACCTCATGGCCTGATAACCCCCCACACACACACAGCTCACTTCACTTCACCCGGTTGAAGGGGCTGGACCCTCTGTGAACAGGACAGCTGGGAAGGAAGCAGAGGCCTCCAGCAATGAGTGTGCAGAAGGGAGCGAGGAATGCTGTCATCTGAATCAGCATTTTCCTCTCGTGAAAGCTAGGTTGATTGTGAAATAACTCTTGTTTCCATAGCAACTGTTGCCTGGACAACCATGTCCCGGTTAGTTTGATGTCAAAGGTACCATGAAAATGGAACTCGCTCTTTGTTTTTATTCCTTCACATGATGATTTTGCTCACTTGGCCAGCTACACCCCCCGTCCCAGTCCCCTAGGAACGATTTATTTCCTGGTACCGGAATATGTCTAACAGCAAGCACAGGATGGAGAGGGAAATGGGGTTATTGGGTTCCCAGACTCCACTGGCCATCCAAATAGGACAGAACCCCTCCTCCCTGCTGGATGGAAGTCACCTCCAGGCCACTTGACCTCTATTTGGATCAGTCTCCATGGAACAGTCTTGTGGTCTGGATGCAGGAGGTGGTGCTCCCTGATGGCTCCTCCCCCCCCCAAGCAGTTAGCCAGCAAGAATGAGGATCTGGGCCTCTGCATTGCTCTCTTGGTCATGTGTCTCTTCAAGGACACAGCGGGAGGCTATAGGCAGACCATATGCCCATGCCCACATCCCCTGGGGTTACAGCTGAAAGGAAAAAAAAGTAAGGGGTTCAGCAGTGGGGAGGTAATCAGAGCCCCTGAGAAGGATCAGAAGGGTGTGACTGGGAGGTGGACCAGCCTGTTCAGAAGGGACAGCCCAAAACCAGAGCAGGCCTGTCCTGGGGCTCTCTGTTTTGTGTTCCAAGTGAGAGTGGGGTGGGGTCAAGAGGGGGGTAAGTGGACAAGCCCTGGGCAACTGTAGATGGTGGGACCCTGGTTCTCAAGACTCCTTGCTTGGTGAAGGGCAGCATGTTCTAAAGGAATCCTCCCGTCACTCTGGGAACACCACATAGAGGCCGGTTTTGTTTGGTTTCCTATTCACAGAAAAGTAACCACAAAAGATGGCTGTTACCTGGGCCACAGCCAGGGAGTTGCCTTCATCCCCAGCGTCACAGCGTCATCAGGCATTGAGTGTCACTGTCTCTCGCCTTACAGGGCCAGCTGCAGGTGAAAGATGCAAGGCAGAGAAACTAGAAAGTACAAGAGACCCAAGTCTAGGTCCGGCAGTGTCCACCCCACCCCAGCCACCCTGCTCCCAGACTGCTTGCCTTGTACAGTGAAACAGACAGCTTAGTGTTTGTGAGGGGATGGTGTCCAAGGGCCCAGTGCTCAGACACCCCCGGTGACGGTGGCAAGGCACAGCCAACCATAGCACACAGCCATAGTAGACCACCTGCTGTGGATCCTGGTGCTGTGGCTTCCAGCTGCGAGGTAGGGCATCTTGCCACATGTCTGAAAAATTGGGGTGCCCAGTGAGATAATGCACTCAGGTAGGGTCTAGCACCCAGGCATCCTAACCCAAGCGTCTGCTCCTGAGTGGTCATGCCTGGGTCTGGAACGCTGAGATGGGTGTAAGCCCCACCACTCACACCTGAGTGAGAAAACACTCCCACGTCTGACCTCAGGCTCCTCATGCTTTCCCTCAGGCTTCTGTGTCTCAGAAGCACAGAATGAAAACCTCGCCCCAGGACTCTGCAGACAGCCCAGGCCTGGCCTTGGGTCTGAGGGTTCGTAGCCAGCAAGCTGAGCAGAAGCAGGTCGTGTGGAAGAGGCCAGTGTTGGGTCAGCGGCTTCCTTTGGAGCCAGGGAAGGGGAAAGCCCTCAGTAGGTAGCCAGGGAGTGGGCGTGGATTGGTCAGGGACCACAGGGAATGGGAGTTGGTGGCAGAACCTTTCTGTTCCCTTGAGAGACTCATGGGAGGTCTTTGGGGGCAGAGCAGGACAGGAGGGTCAGGGACACACTATTCCATGACTCCATTTGGGAGTGGCCTGGTCAGGCATGGCAGAGAGAAAGCTGTTGGTACCCAAGACAGAGGCTGCTACTAGAACTAGTGCTCGTGACTACTGCAAGTCAGGTCACATGACTGTTGCAAAGGAGGTCAGCAGACACCTGGGTGGGGAGCTGGCCACCTTCCCATGGGACTCACCGGTGTACAGGGTGGTACAGACCAGCAGTACAGTCCTCCACCAAGAAGACAATGGGGGCATGGACACCCAACTCTCACCATGTCCCTGCCACTCGTGTTCTCTAAGTCCTAGGGCCACCTCCCCTGTCACCTCCCTGGCCTACTTCCTTTCCTCAGCTCCCTCTGGCTTCCGGCTCCTCTGTTTGCCCTCTCTGTGCCCCTCAGACCAGCTTGTCCCCCTGAGCCTCACTGCCCAAGTAGATAGGTCAGGCAGCCTGGGGATCGTCTACGGAGACTCCACACTGGACTCCATACTGACTGGCTTCAGAGCACAGGGCTGGCTGGAGTGAGTGTCGGGGATGCAGGCTTGTCAGCTGTTCCTCTGCTCCTGCAGTCCGCCCAGCCCTCCAGGCCCATGGCAGGGACATGGTGGGAGCTGGGTGTCAGCCCTGGGCATCCATATAAACCGGGTGAGCTATGCCCACGGGGAGACACTCCAGTAGCTGTCCTCAGGATAGCCAAGTGATTTAGGCTGTTAACTTGATGGGATGGGTGGACTTGGGAGTCGCGTCCTCCAGATACTGGGTCTAGGGCCCTCCCAAGACCTTGGTGCTTCCAGGGGAATGGAGCCAAGTACTGGGGCAGGTCAGATGTCCAGCTTCTCGCCCTGCATCGGTATACATGTCGGTGAGGGG
This sequence comes from Tokudaia tokunoshimensis, assembly GCA_036184795.1. Taxonomy (NCBI): domain Eukaryota; kingdom Metazoa; phylum Chordata; class Mammalia; order Rodentia; family Muridae; genus Tokudaia; species Tokudaia tokunoshimensis. The sequence goes on from BTHU01000020.1 coordinate 22,445,503, forward strand.
GGTACCTGTGTGGCCGTAGCTGCTGCCGCCCGGGAACCACATACAGCTGTACTGGTGGACCGTGCCAGGTGCTAAGCACCCTTGAGAGGCCGGGGCTGGGGACCGTCAGGATGCTGTGTGGCTGGGGCGGGAGGGGCTGAAGTGAGGCAGGGTGACCGAGGACCTCAGAAGCCAATTGGAGCCAGGTTTGTCTCCTGACAGCCAATGTCGGAGCGAGGGCTCCGAGGGAGCAAGTAGCTGCGCAGAAACCTTCCAGGGAGGAGGGACCAGCCTGGGCAGGGCCAGGATCTGTGTATAAAACCACCCGGGCTCTGTCCCACCACAGAGCCGAAGTCTCCCACCCAAGCTGCCCCTTCCCTCCAGACCGAGTGACTCAGGCTTTCGTTTGCCCATTCTGGTCCGGCAAATTCCCTTCCTCGGCAAGATGCCGGAGTGCTGGGATGGGGTGAGTGAGGGTCCAGGGGCCCCTGCGGGATGGGCAAGGAGCTTGGGGCATCCTGGTGACCTACAGAGGACAGGGTGCCCTCCTGCTCCGTGTGGTGACAGGTCTGCCGGGATGCCTGTCTTCCTGGTCAACTCGGGCCCTGGGTGGAGGGCGGGAGAAGATGGTTGGTGTCTGGGAAATGCGGTGAGCGTTTGCTGGCTTGCGGTCTCTGCCTCACATGGGAACACCCCTGTCTGCCCGGTTGCTCGGGGTCACTTCAGCTTGGTGTGTCCTCTGTGAGCCCCCGGCATGTTCCTAGCGTCTGTCAGGGTTGTGCCTGCGGGGGCTGACCGTGGGAGAGTGTCTTGATTCCGGGTAGCTGCAGCAGAGTGTCAAGTCTTCAGAAGGAGCTGCTTGTGTCCCCAGTGCTCTGCAGTGCCAGGCTGGGGGGTGGGAGTCAAGGAAAGGCTGTGCGGCTTTCTTTTATGGGTGGGGAAGACAAGGCTGGAGCACTGAGCTGGCGGGGTGTGGGGCCATGCCGTGGGGGAGGAGCAACAGCTACCCAAGCCCTGCGCTCTTCTCAAGGAGGGAGATGCAGGGCACATCTGCCCTGCCTGCATCCCGGGCCCCACATCACTCGTCTGTCCTCCTCTTGTCCGGTCCTAGTTTGCCCCTGGTCTCCGGTGCAGACCTTGCTTCCTGGATTACCCAGGGAGCTGCGGGATACAAATCATACCGCAGCTACCGCCATGGTGTGCCAAAGCCCTGTTCTGACCCTCTCCTCCCTAGCCCTCAAGGTCACTGCTGAGGAGAGACTGAAAGGGGACGTCAAAGCCCCCTCCCTTGCGGCTTGCTGCCGCAATGCATCCCTCCAGCGCCCACCTGGGGGGAGGGGCTCTGACGTCACCGGGAGCCAATGGGAGCACTTTACCCTGGCAGTGGAGGGGCTGACTGCTGGGCTGTGGCCCTTGAGGCTGTTCTCTCTCTGTAGCCGGCACCCTCAGGGGTAGGGATGCTCAGCTTCTGTCTGGCCAGCTAGGTCTGAGTTCTCTGCCCAGGGTTGGGGAGGATGAGGTGTTAGAGAAGTTGCTGGAAACATTCAGTCAAGGTCACTAGACCTCAGGACAAGAAATTCGGTTGTCCTCCCTCCCTTAGCTTCCATGACCTTACCAAAGCCAATGCTTCTCCTTCCGGGAAGTGGGCCTTACTTGGCCAGTGCTGTGATTGATGGGATAAGGACTTGGCCATCCATTTCAGGGTTGGGAAGGGACTGCAGACTCCTTGGCAGCAGAGAGCAGGCTCTCCTCACACACCGAGAGGGTAGAGGTCTGATTTTGGAGAGTCCCTAGGACCCTTTGTCCATGCAGAGGAAGAGCAAGAACAAATGCTGAGAAGCGCCCTTCGCGGGCAGTGGGCGCCTTTACCCTGTGCACCTCACACCCGTCCCGTTCTCCAGAGCTGAAAGATCAGTGAAGAGACCATAGCAGGGGTCCCAGAGGAGAAAAGCAGCCAGCTGGGGTGGGGTAGCCTGCTTAGGAAGTAGGTCCTGTGGGTGGACCCAAGCCTGCCCCTCAGAAAAACGCTTCCCTTGGTGTAGAGCCAAGGCCCCAAGATGGCTTCTCATCAAGCTTGGGCCTGACCTTGGGCGAGTCTCTTAGCCTTTGTGGGCCTGTGACTTCCTGTAGAGCTGACTGTAGAGGGCTGGGGTCCATTCAGGAATAAATGAGGTGGCGTGTGTCAGACAGGAAGCTTTTCTTGGTCAAACGGGTCCTGAGGGAGTTCAGGCCTGGGCCTAACTGAAGACCGCAGAGTATAGCCCACCATCATGGGAGCCTGTATACTTTATCATTTCCTTCTGGAAACACAGTGTGAACACTGGACCTGTCATACCGCACCCAGAACAGCAGGCTGGGAGGCTGGCTTTTCTGAAGTGAGTGCCCCTGTTTGTAAAATGGAGTCTAGGTTCCCTCTGTCTTGCACAGCAGATAGGAAGCTTGACACACAGTCAGTACTCAGTCACTTGCTGTGTCTCTCCTGTTGGCAACTGTAACCCCAGCTCCAGCTCTGGGTCACTGACAATGACACCAGGACCCCTATAGTAGATGGAAGGGTATATTCAACCCTGACCACGCTGTTGGCGTTTCCTGATTGACTGCCCAGGAATGACCGGCTTGCAAAGAAGCCAACCAGAAGGGCGTATCCTCTCAAGGCTCTGGGGTGCAAGGTGCCAACCAGAAGGGCATATCCTCTCAAGGCTCTGGGGTGCCAGGTGCAACAGTCCGCCCCTGGACCTTGTCTGCAAACCACAGCTCCCACAAAGCCCGATGAGGATTTGAGAAGTTGCCTGCCCTGCTCAGAGTCACCCAGAGCCAGGTGCCCCTGAAGGACTAGACCTGAGCGACAGGGTCAAAGGCACTGGTAGGACCTGCAGTGGGGACTGCAGAAGGCCTGGGGGCAGGCATGGATAGCCCTGTCCTGCCTGAGGAAGGCCATGGAGGTTTGTACCCAGGGCAGGGAACGTGAGGGAGTAGCGATGAGAACAGGTGTGTGACTTAGGAGCTGGTAAATTCGGAAGTGTTTGTTGTGGTTTCTAGGTGGCATGGCAGAGGCCATTCTGCAGGAAGGGAACTCGCCTTGGGGCTTGGTAGTGGGGGGTGGGGTCTGGGCTGCGGTGGCAGAGCCCTCTTGGGAGAACACTGGCCTCCTGGGAGCCTGCAGTAGGCCGGGGCAGAGCAGGAGCTAGGCAGTGGCAGGTGGGTTTGTAGAGAGAATCAGGACTTTGTCACTGTGCCAAACACCTCTGAGAGCGAGGCTCCATTCACTTGTCCTCTGTGGGGGTGACTTGAGGTGATATAACAGAGACACCTTGGCTAGGGGCTCTATCACCTCGTCCTCCAAGAGTGTCCAGTGCTGTCTGTCTCCTCCAGGAACACGACATTGAGACGCCTTATGGGCTTCTGCATGTGGTGATCCGGGGCTCTCCCAAAGGGAGCCGCCCAGCCATCCTCACTTACCATGACGTGGGTCTCAACCGTAAGTGCAGCTGCATCTCCATCCCTGCCTGCTCTGGCCTTGGACTCCATAGCGTCAAGGTCTCCTCCCCTCCGTGCATGGTTCTGAGGATCTCAGTTCCCACTCCCTTCTGTGACTTAGCCTGAGATTCCCCACTGGCCCGTCCAGCCTGCCTTACCTGACTGCCAGCCCATAGGACCCCTGGCATCCTTGGTGCCCGTCCTCTATTTTCGACCTCTAAGAGGTGTGTCTTTGTAGACAAGCTGTGCTTCAACACCTTCTTCAACTTTGAGGACATGCAGGAGATCACCAAACACTTTGTGGTGTGCCATGTGGATGCCCCTGGGCAGCAGGTGGGAGCATCACAGTTCCCTCAGGGGTAAGTGCCCCACAGTCTCGTCACTCGCTTCAGCCCTGTGCCCTCACTTGTACCCAGGTCCTGAATTTGCCCTCTGCCTGCAGGTACCAGTTCCCCTCCATGGAGCAGCTGGCTGCCATGCTCCCGAGCGTGGTACAGCACTTTGGGTAAGTCCCTCCTCGTCCCCGACTCCGGGCTGCAGGATAGGAGGGGCCCATTCCACTGCCCTCAGTTAGCCTGGCTTCAGCTGAGAGCTGAGGCGGTGGATGAGACGGGCTCTCGCTGAGTTTCATGGGAAATGACATCGCAGCCGTCGAGTGACCAGCTCTGCTCTCCCACAGGTTCAAATATGTGATTGGCATTGGAGTGGGAGCCGGAGCCTATGTGTTGGCCAAGTTTGCAGTGAGTTTCTCCACCCTCAGAACCCCAGGCCAGGCCTAGAGGGTGACCCCTGGGCCACAAGGGCTTTCCCTGCTCCTCCTCCTCCTCCTCTTCCTCCTCTTTTCTCTTCCCTCTTGCTGAGAGAAGCCCTTTCCCCCTTTTTCCCTCCAAGGAAATTAACTTAGAAAGAAATGGGGGTTGGGAGGAGATGCTACGGATGTGGCTCCATGATAGTGTTGGCCTCGAGTGGGTGAGGCTCTGGGTCCTATCCCTAGCACTACACAAAAAATATTTAAAATAGATGGATTGGCAGGATGGTTCAACAAGCAAACCACGTGAGCCTGGCAGGCGACCTGAGCTCAGTCCCTGGAGCCCACACGGAGGAGGAGAGGGACTCGACAGAGCTGTCCTCCGACCTCTGCATGAGCTACAACGTGCCTCGCACACTAATCATAAATGAAGAGTGGAATAAACAGACAAGGCAGTTCCTCCCCGAGCTCTGCTTCAGAAAACTGGCCGCTCCCGCCCGCTTCACTGCTCTCCAAAGCCAGAATTCCTGTTAGTGACAAACTGTAACTGGTCACTCTGTCCACCCACAGATGTTGACCCCAGCGGATGCAGTGCCGTATGGACACAGATGGTCTTTTAACCACACACTACACTGACATTCTGGTTCTGAGGTTTGAAGAGAACCACATTTCAGAAATAACAGGCTAGGCAGGGAAGCCTTCACCCTAAAACCAGAAACTGTTTCAGGACCCAAACATATATATTACTGTTGAAAAAGAAGAATTTCCACCTTCAGTTTCTGATCCAGCACAGTCATTTTGTCAGCTGTAGCTACAGTTGAACAGAAAACACAGGTCTCTGTCCCAGGCAGCACAGACTGGCTTTGAAAGGCTAGTTTCATTTCTTCTACAGCCATAAAAAGCAAGGAAGGAAACAGCTGTTTTAAGATGGGGCTGACAAGCCGGCTCAGCAGGGAGAGGAGCCTGCCACCAAGTCTGACGACCTGAATTTGATCCCTCGGACCCACGTGGTGGAAGGAAAGGAGAGGACCAATTTCTACTAGAGTCTTGCTTCCTTACACACACACACACACACACACACATACACAAATGTAAAAAATTAACAAGATTTAACAATGTTCATTACTCAGTTTGCAACACCTTCAAAAATAACATAATAAAAAGAATCAGGACCATTTGCCTGGGATGTGTGGTAGGGCTCTAGGTCCCACCCCAGAACCACACACACACAGGCAAATACATACACATGTATTAGGGTAAAACGCTACTGTAGTCATGGAGTCCACCTAAACCAGGGAAGTTTTAGGGGTGAGCAGAGAGGAGGATCTGCAAGGCTCCTGGTATTAGATTTCCTATACAGACCAAGCTACACAGTCAGCCCATCGGTGATATCCCGAAGACCTTACCACACCAGAGTTACACGGCCTAATCTGCCTCTCTCCTCGCCCTGCAGCTCATCTTCCCTGACTTGGTGGAGGGGCTGGTGTTGATGAACATTGACCCCAACGGCAAAGGCTGGATTGACTGGGCCGCCACCAAGGTGAGCACCAAGCCCTCGTGGCCTGGCTCTGATGGCGGTGAGCTGAGCCTCACTGGCTCTCCCTCTCTCCTGCAGCTCTCTGGCCTGACCAGCACTTTACCAGAGACTGTCCTCTCCCATCTCTTCAGCCAGGTAAGGGGCGGATCAGACTGCATGTGGGGTGTCCTCAGGAGTGGGGGCAACAGGCTGGGGCTCGGCCAGCACGGCAGGGGACTGCTGCAGGTCAGGGTCAGGGTGCCCCTCTGAGGTGGCCTTCCTGTGGGAAGCCTCTCCGCTCCTGAGAGGATGTCCCTGAGAGGAGTGATCTGGAAGGCACTGGGAGTGGGACCAGGTCCCTCCCACAGACCCTCCCAGAGCCCTTTGCCCTGCCCTTCTGCCCGTGTGTGCCCCTCCCACCCCCTCGTGCCCCGCCCACCCTCTCGTGCCCCTCCCACCCTCTCGTGCCCCTCCCACCCCCTCGTGCCCCGCCCACCCTCTCGTGCCCCGCCCACCCTCTCGTGCCCCGCCCACCCCTCGTGCCCCGCCCACCCCCTCGTGCCCCGCCCACCCCTCGTGCCCCTCCCACCCTCTCGTGCCCCGCCCACCCTCTCGTGTCCCGCCCACCCTCTCGTGCCCCGCCCACCCTCTCGTGCTCCGCCCACCCCTCATGCCCCGCCCACCCTCTCGTGCCCAGGAGGAGCTGGTGAACAGCACAGAGCTGGTGCAGAGCTACCGGCAGCAGATCTCAAACGTGGTGAACCAGGCCAACCTGCAGCTCTTCTGGAACATGTACAACAGGTTCGGGTGCGGGGGTGTGGGGGGTCCCCATCCCCCACGGGAGGGCGCAGGGCAGGCCGCGCCACCCCTCGGCCTGTAGGCGAGCTAGTTTTGAAGTCTGAGAGGGTAGCTTCTTGGCAAGGGTGCACCTTCCGTGGAGCCGAGGGGCGCACAGGGCCAGGGACTCTGGTCACTGGCTCTTGTCCTCTCCACTGCTGGGTGGAGGAGGTCAGCGACACACTTGATCCCCACTGCAGGATGAGCTTGCAGTTGTGGGGATGGTGCTGTGTGGAAGCCCCAGGAAGCTCTTCTGCGAAGGTAGCCCGCCCCACTGTATCTTTGCTCTAGCAAACTTTTAGTGAAGAAGTTCCTCCTGGAAATCTACAGTGAGGAGGAGACCCAGGGGCAAGTATTTAGTAAGGGTCGCCGTGTGTGTGGTCCCAGAGCAGGGGTGTGCAGGATGCAAATGCCACACGCCAGGCACAGCCTGGGGCTTCGGAAGGGAACCAAGATAGGGAGAGTCCAGACGGCCTTGTGCGCAGAGCAAGCCCAGGACCCGATGGTGTACCGGTTGGCAGCGCTGGGATCCGCCCCTGGGATGCCCTCCTTACCTTTGCCCCTTCCCCACAGCCGCAGAGACCTTGACATTAACCGGCCTGGGACGGTGCCCAATGCCAAGACGCTCCGGTGAGTGACTCCTGCCCTCCAGCCAGTCCCTCCTTTGCCCCAAACCCAGGCCAGATGACCTTTACCCCCTGTCTCCTAGCTGCCCAGTGATGTTGGTGGTCGGAGATAACGCACCCGCTGAGGACGGGGTGGTGAGTGTGACTGTCCTGACGGAGGTTACAGCCCCGGGGCTGGGGGCAGCAGGCGCGAGTGATGCACTTCCCAGAGCCTTGGGGCCTGCCCGCTCCCATCATACGGTGAAGAAGCCTGGAGGGCCGATGGAGCGAAGGCTAAGGCCGGGCTGCCTAGTGGTCTCTCCCCTCTCCCCTGCACTTCTAGCTTAGATAGGTCCATTTCTTCCTAAAGTGGACCCGTAAGTAACTCCTGGACATCAGTGCTCACCTTGAAGCCACCCAGGCGCTCACTGTGGGGCAGTGCATGTCACTGCTTCCATTGGAGCCCCAGCGGCAGGCAGCCTCGGATGGGACCTCTGAGCCCAGGGTTGCTCAGAAGAGGAAGGCTGTGAGGACAGAGTGTAGGTTGCACCAGCCATCTTGATCCAGGCAGGGACCTGGTGTTGCCTCCTGTCCCTTAGCATCTCTGGACCCCACTGTCCGGATCCTCTGGTCCATCCTGCTGGAGTGACCCTGGCCTTCTGGGCTAAACTCCTGTCCCACTTGCAGCTGTGACTGCAGTTCCAGGCCCCTCAGACCAATAGGCCCCCAGGGACTCAGGAAGCCCTAGCAGGAGAAAGCCTGGGGAGGGAAGGCCTTGGGCCTGTACTCCCCCCCGCCCGCCCCCGTCCCTCCCTGCTCTGGACACAGAACCTGCCTAAGCATCGGAGCAGGGGAATTGCTGCAGCTGACTCCTTGTCCCCAGGTGGAGTGCAACTCCAAACTGGACCCAACCACTACGACCTTCCTGAAGGTGAGACACCCCCCCACCCCACCCCACCCCATGCTCAGCTGCAGGGAGGGGTCTGCTGGACCAGGAGCGGGTGTTTGAACAGCTCAGTCTGTTGAAGTGTTGGGAAGGGACTCCTCAGCTCACCCTGCTCTCTTTCTTTCAGATGGCAGATTCTGGCGGTCTTCCTCAGGTGACACAGGTAAGACTCTTCACCCAGCCTATTGGTGGGGGTGGGGGTACGGGCTCCCCATCCTCCCCACTAGTTCAGGGAGCCATGTCTGTCCATCTGATTGCAGCCAGGGAAGCTGACTGAGGCCTTCAAATACTTCCTGCAAGGCATGGGCTACAGTAAGTACACCTCCACCACCCCCCGCCCCCCGGGCAAGGGATAGGAACACATTACCATGTGCTGGGGAGTCTATGGGTGAGTGTAGTCTTTGTCACCTGGACCCCAAAGACTGAGACACTCTTCCCCCAGCCTCTGCACACACCATAAATAAGGTGTGTGTCCCAGGCCCAGTCAGCTTCTCTGCCTGGGTGGCGCCTTAGGCACTATTCTGAGCCCAATGTAAGGGCCTGTTTGGGAGAGAACTCTTCCTCCAGCCCTTGAGGGCTCAGTACCTAGGCTGGGTCCTGTTAGGGGAGCCTGTTTCAGATGAGTCACCCACATCCCATTGGGCTTAGGGTAGGTACCTCAAAGGCCCTTAGTCATGGTAGAAAGTTAGCACTCAAGCCCGTGGAGTCTGGGACTAGAGAAGGGAAGGGGGACCATCTGGGTGTTAGCACATCCAGACTTGAGGAAGGAACAAGGACTAAAGCAGCTTTCTGTCCCCCTCCTTCCTGGAACATTCCCTCAGGTAACAGTGATGAGACTCAGCCTATGCCTGTGAGCACTCAATACACACACACACACACACACACACACACACACACACACACACACACACACACACGATGCCTCCTGGGCCTCCGGTTCCCCTCTTTCCAACATACAGCCGCCCGGAGGCAAACTGTTGTCCCTCCCTTTGGTGCCCCTCACTAAATACTTTAGCCTCTGGAGCTTGGACCTCCTTGGGACAGCAAATAGGATATCCTTCCACCCTGCCAGCCTCTCAGGGAGAGGTAGAACAGAGAGGCGCAAACAGGCGGGAGGAGCAGCCGGAACGCCATGCTGGGCCGTGAGCTCTTGGAGCTTGGTAGACATCTGTGAGACCAGGAAGGAGCAAGAGTGAGTCCTTGAATTTCAAGAGAACTACACCAGGCATCCCGGGAGTCGGAGGGGCTTTGGGAGGCTGTGCGGGCCTCTTCACTCTTGGGAGAGTAAGTGGTGAGAGCACTAGCCTAGGACGTGGGCCTCAGCCGCAGCCTGGGCTGCATTAGATGGGAGTCAGAATCCCCAGAAATTAGACTGCAGCCAGGCCTGCTTGTGGTTTCCATGCTGCTGTGTGGATGGGCTGCAGCAGCAGGCTCTCCCAGGCTAGCCCTGCCCTGGCCCTCTCTTGTCTGTCTCATCTCGGCCCACCTCGGCGCCCTCGGCCCAATCTTCACCATGTTCTGTGTCTCCCCCACCCTTGCCCTCTCTGGCTTCTTCTCTCTCAGTTGCACACTTGAAGGACCGAAGGCTGAGTGGAGGAGCAGGTAGCCCATGGCCCGTGTGCTGATGCATGGACGCCCAGCCCCTCCCCTGCTCCTCTGCAATGCTGCAGCCACACTGGGTCTTGCCGTGGGGCGGGACCTTCTCGTGCTCTGCTCAGCCGATCCCCGATCTTCCACGGCCCCTGGTCTGCTGAGGGCTCTGTCTCTTGTGGGACCTGGCGCTGGCCGGTCTTAGCAGTCTCTCGTTTCTAGATTGCTGTGGGCTGTGGGGCTTAAGCAGAACCGCAAACACAGCACTAGGTTTGCCTTGCAGTCATGATGTCTGCCCCCTGCCCAGCCTCTAGGTGGACTGGTCTTACCTACCTAGTAGAAGCAAGATTCAGGGCAGTCTGTGGCTGATCGTGTCTTCCACAGAAGCCATCCTGTCCCCCAGCCCCCGTTACTCTTTGGATGCTGGTCTAGTTGGCCACACAGTGTCTCCCTACCCCAGCTCAGGGTGCCTGTAAGCTCCTGCCCTGCTCTGGCCGTAGCTCTGGGCAGCCACTGGGACCTAGGCTCCTGCCGGCTGCAGCCCACTGGCCTGCTCACCGTTGCTGGCTGGCCCTGCATGCCTTGGCCTGGGATCCAGTGCCAGCGGATGGAGCCGCTGTGTGTGGCAAGACTGGGTGTCACTGGCCGCTTTGCTTGCCTCGTCTCGTTTCCACCTGCCGGTGCCCACCCTGCCTGTCCTCAGGACCCTCTGTTTTGGTCCACAGTGCCTTCAGCCAGCATGACTCGCCTCGCGCGCTCACGCACCGCATCCCTCACCAGCGCCAGTTCTGTGGATGGAGGCCGCCCTCAGCCCTGCGCCCACTCAGACAGCAGTGAGGGGATGGGCCAGGTCAACCACACCATGGAGGTGTCCTGCTGAAGCCCTTGTCCTGCCCACGATGCCCGCTTACCTGCCCCCAGGTCCCACTGCCGTCTCCGCACAGACTCATCTTCCCTTTAGTTTATTTTTGTGAAAGTGAGGGGGAGGAAATGGGGTTACTTCTCTTTTATTTAAAAAAAAGGGGGGGGGATCCACTTTGGGACAGCCCAGCACAACAGTCTTAGATGGTGTGAGGGGCTCGCCTTATAACACTCCCATCTCACTCAATGTGGTCGCTGGTTGGACGGCCCCTCTCCTCTGCCCAGCTGGGGTGTGGCCAGGATGTAGGATGCAGTACTGAAGAAAGCCCAGCCCCGCCCCTGGAGCTGGCAGATGTGGGGTTTGAAGATGGTGGGTGCTGAGTCAAGGCTCTGATGTGAGTGGGAGTCAGAGCGCCCCTTTCCTGTAACCCTTGCACCAAGCACACCTACTCTAATAGTGGAGGTGACAGTCTGAGGATGGTAGCCACAGTGGGCGCTCTAGACAGCCATTTTCCTGGTGCTCTCTGGGCAGGACAGGTGATGTAAGGCTAGCCAGGCTGAAGAATATGGAGAACCTTGACATGCGGGCAGGAACCCCCACACTCTGCCACCACAGGGCCATGTCCCACCCTGAGGCAAAGGTCACCTTGGTCTCTTGTCCCTGTTGGCAGAGGTAAAATGTTGATTGCTTCGTATGCTGTGTGTAGCCCCTGAGAGTTTCTTGAATACCCCTCTGGGAGCTGGCAGGTGCTTGTCCCAGATTTCACCAAGTGTTTGTTACAGTACCCTGTCAACTTGGGCCAGTGTGTCACAGACATTACTTGAGAAGTGAGATTGTTAGAAAGATACAAGACAGAAAGATACAATGACCTCTGCTTGCTAGAGGGACTGAAGATTGCCTGGTCCTTGGGTAGGAGATGGGCTGTCCTCGAGGTGAACAAAGGCTGAGCCGCCTGTAACCCACAACTGTGTCTGCCATCTTGCCAAGTTGACTCTCACCCCAGAGCAATTGTTTCAGCCTGGCCATTGGTTCCCTCCGCTGTCGTCCCCAGAGAGGAGAGAAAGCACTTACGTGTGTATATGGGGAGGTGATGTATGTGGTGTTGTGTGGGTATTCTGAGGCAAGAGGACACCGACATCCATGTATCTGTGGCACACGCCGCTCCTTTCTGTAACTGTAAGCCATTTCTAGACTGCTCTAGAGTCCAGTGGAGTGTATTCTATCCCCAGTTCTGTTCACTCACGTGCTTCTGTGAATACTGAATGTGACTGTTTAAAGCTGGTAGGATTAATCCCTTACTGTAGATAGCACTTCAAGTATTGGACATCTTTTTGCTGTGTTCTTAAGATATCTATGAATACCTATACATCATATATATATGTGTGTGTGTGTGTATATATATATATATCAGGTCCTCTTGTATGTGCTTTCCCATGATGGCTGTCTTCTCTTTGGTCAAGATGAACTTTTAATGGAGTTCACTACTTTCCTCTCTGTACAAAGAGCCTAATTTTGTGTACTCTGGTGGCTGATAAGAGACTTTGAGATTACAAAATGCAAAGCAAAATCCTTGATATAGAAAGTTAACTGTGCAGAAAAACTAATAAAGAAATTAAGTGTATGTGTGTCGTGTTTCCTACCGCGGGAAGGCTGAACTGTTTAGGCTGCCTGGCTGCCTCCGGCTCAGACAGCTCGAGGATAGTAATCGTTTCTCTGTGTCTGCTCCATCAGTGCCTGGGGGAGAGTTGAGCAGTCTTTCTGTAGCCCAGGCTGGTCTTGAATACTCAGCAATCCTACCCCAGCATCCTGGGTGTTAGGATTATGTAGGCCACCCTGCCTAACTTTTTTCCCCCTTTTGGGGTGATATTGAACCAGGGTGTCCGTTCACACATGGTCAAAGTTCTACCAATCCTGACACCGTTTCACAGCTGAGCAGAAAGCTTAGAAAGAACTCTTCAAAGCAAGGGCACACCACTGTTTGTTTGGTTTTAGTTGCTTTGGGACATGTCTCACTCCGTTGCCTGGCTTGCCAGGAACTCCCAGTAATCCCCCTGTCTCAGCCTCCCAAGTACTGGAATTCTCCAAGTTACCATTATTCATTCATTCACCTCTCTCCGTGTGTGTGTGTGTGTGTGTGTGTGTGTGTGAGAGAGAGAGAGACAGAGACAGAGAGACAGAGACGGAGAGAGGGAGAGAGAGACAGAGAGAGGGGAGGGAGGGGGGAGAGAGAGAGAGAGATCCTTCAGGCCACTTCAAACCCAGGTGTAAATGGACTAATCAATGAAAGTCAGTGAAATGATGGTTATCACTAACAAGTGGTCGGTCACTACCACACAGCAGCCCAGCCTCCATGGAGGAAGGAACTGTCCCTGCACCCCGCTCTCGGGAACCCGGCCAGAACAAGGGTGGAGGCAGCGCAGAACCGGCCGGTGTGCTCGCGCACGCGCGATTCCTCAACCAAAGCCGGTTCGTAGGAACGCCCAGCTCCGCCCCGTCCGCTCGCGTCCAGCGGCGCCGGAAGCGCAGTGAGGACGCGACAGCATGGCGGTCCCCGCCAAGCGCGCGCGAGTAAGTGGCGGGTCGCCCCTCGCCGCTCCCTGCCCCTCCTCGAGAGCTGCCCGCACGTCCCTGCCGCTCCCCGCGGGGCCCAGCGGCGGCGAGCCCGAGGGCGACGCGGTGGCCGGCTTCCTGCGCTGGTGCACGCGAGTGGGACTGGAGCTGAGTCCTAAGGTGACGGTGAGCCGGCAGGGCACGGTGGCCGGCTATGGCATGGTGGCGCGGGAGAGCGTGCAGCCCGGGGAGCTGCTGTTCGCAGTGCCGCGGCCCGCGCTTCTGTCCCCCCACACGTGTTCCATCAGCGGCCTGCTGGAGCGAGGTGGGTAAGGGGCAGGGGACTGGCTCTGAGGCTGGCAAGGGAGTCGCGCTTGGACGTTCACCCGGTGTCTTCCCCAGAGCGGGGCGCGCTGCAGAGCCTGTCTGGGTGGGTGCCGCTGCTGCTGGCACTGCTCCACGAGCTGCAGGCCCCAGCCTCGCCCTGGAGCCCCTACTTCGCGCTCTGGCCAGAGCTGGGGCGTTTGGAACATCCCATGTTTTGGTGAGAGCCGAGGGACGGGCCGGGAAGACCCTGTTTCAATTACTTTGCCCTGGGGACTGGGCACCTGCTGCATGAGAGCGGCAGGCTGTGACGGGCCCTGGCTGGGTTGTCCTTGCAGGCCGGAGGAAGAGCGGCTGCGCCTCCTAAAGGGTACAGGTGTCCCCGAGGCCGTGGAGAAGGATTTGGTGAACATCCGTAGCGAATACTATTCCATCGTCCTGCCCTTCATGGAGGCCCACTCCGATCTCTTCAGCCCTACTGTTCGCTCCCTGGAACTCTATCGCCAGCTCGTGGCCATTGTGATGGCTTATAGGTCAGTGACTAAAGCCTAGAGGAGCAGACCCTCATCTTTGAGGGGGAAGGTGGGATGGGAAAGAACTGAACTCCAGGTCCCTCACCCAAGACTGGGCCTTAGCTGAGTTCTCTCTGCGGCAGCTTTCAAGAACCGCTGGAGGAAGATGATGATGAAAAGGAGCCCAACTCCCCCTTGATGGTGCCTGCTGCAGACATACTAAACCACATAGCCAATCATAATGCCAATCTAGAGTACTCTGCAGTGAGTGGACCCCTATCCCTGGTCAGGTTATGTGCATTACAAGTCAAATCACTGGGTTCCAGTTTCCTACTTATTGTGAAAATGCGGTGAGATCGGCTACTCTCCTGTGTACTGTTGGTGTCAAGTGTGAACACACCCTAAGTCCACCAGAAGAGCTCTCTGTTCTGTCATGCCCCCTCAGGCCCTGTGGAGGGCTGGCTGTTCAGGACTATTCAAGAGGTGGGATGTTCACGGGCCAGAGGCATAGGAAGGCAGGCCACACTTTTTTAAGTATGTGATGTAAAAATTGGCAAATGGGAGCCTTGTGGCTTACACCTGTAATCTTTGGAGGCCGAGGCAGGATCGAAGATTCCAGGCCAGTAGCTTCCAGTGTAAAACTTTGCTCTTCTGTATAAGCAGGTGTGGCTTTCACTTATTTTTTTGCCTGTTTCTATTTTGACATGAGGCTTAACTTGTTCTGTTTTTGTGACACGGTCTTACTAGCCCTGGCTAGCCCAAGACTCAAGAGGATGTTGCCTCCTGAGCGCTGGGTGTGAATCACCAGGCCTAGGCTTGTTCTTTAAAGCTAGGCCAGAAACTAGGCAGATACACCTAATATACTAATAGTGTAGTATATAGTATATAGTAATGCAGAGCTCACCAGTAGATGGTCTGTGGCCTCAGCCCACAGTTCAATAGGTTCTTCTAAGAGGGAAGTGGTCTTCATAGGTATGGTCCCACCTTTATCTTTTTAACCCAGGATTATCTCCGGATGGTGGCTACTCAGCCCATTCTTGAAGGTCATGAAATCTTCAACACATATGGGCAAATGGCTAACTGGCAACTGATTCATATGTATGGTTTTGCTGAGCCCTATCCTAACAACACAGATGACACGGCTGACATTCAGATGGTGACAGTCCGAGACGCTGCACTGCAGGGTGCGTCGGCCCACCCCAGGTTCTGTACACAGCTTGACCGCATTTGGTCGGCTTGCTGGAGCTGATGTTAGCTCTCTCCATCCATCTTTATAGGAACAAAGGATGAAACTGAAAAGCTGCTCTTGTGTGAGCGCTGGGATTTCTTGTGCAAACAGGAGATGGTAGGAGAAGGAGCCTTTGTGATAGGTCGTGAGGAGGTGCTGACTGAAGAGGAGCTACTCACCACACTCAAGGTACAGGGCTAACAGGGAATGGGGGTGTTGGTATTTAGAATAAACACAAGAAACAAACTGTGTCTTGAAGCTCACAGATGCCCGTGTTCCTTCTAGGTACTGTGCATGCCTGCCGAGGAGTTCAGAGACTATAAAGAGCAGGCTGGACGGGGAGAGGAAGAGACTGAAGTCGGCAGTCTGGCCATCACAAATATCCCCAAGCTCCAAGAATCATGGAAACGGCTTCTTCGAGACAGTGTTCTGCTGACCCTACAGGCCTATGCCACAGACTTAAAAACTGAGCAAGATTTACTCAGTAATGAGGTCCACGCCAAGCTGAGCTGGCGGGAACAGCAAGCCTTACAGGTCCGCTACGGCCAGAAGATGATCTTACATCGGTTGTTGGAACTCACAAGTTAAGCAGGTTTCCAGAGAACCTTTTAAGCTCATGTTTTGTTGCTTAGAAAAGAGGGAAATTTGGGACTTTTGCTATTAGGCAGTCAGAATCAAAGGAAAAGTAGCTAAAGGTGAGCTTGAACTGACCCAAGGCAAGAGTTACGTGTTGGCATTCTGGATTGAGGTCAGCAGACTTAGGAACATGCTATTTTTACTAATGCATTTTTTTAAGAACTTAATAAATAAATATGGACTGAGTTCAACTTTGAGAATTTCGACCTGTCTTTAGCACATTCCTGTGAAGCATGACATATCTTACTGGACTGTCAGTCTTATCAGTGGCCTAAAGTCAGAGTCACAACTCGCCTCTCAAGGACAAATTATAAGTGGAATTGTCTCAAATACTAACTCATACCAAAACAAAAACCCCCACAACTAAAGAAGTTTTTAAATAGTTTAACCACATAGATTTTCTTGCTCCAACAGCTTCCTCCAGTTGACACAGAAACGGGTGTACAAAAATGCCCTTACTGGGGATGGCTGTAATATGCCAGTGAGGCAAGAGATGAACACTTGGGCTATACAGTAGCAGGACTCCCTGCTACAAGAATCAAGTAGTAATAGGACAATCTGGTCATTTAGAATAGACTACTGGGCTTAGTGGTTAGAGCACCATCTGCTCTTCCAGAGGTCCTGAGTTCAATTCCCAGCGACCACATGGTGGCTCACAACCATCTGTAATGGGATCTGATGCCCTCTGGTGTGTCTGAAGACAGCGACAGTGTACTCACATATATAAAATTAAAAAAAAAATTTTTTTAAAAGAACCTGACTATCTCCCAGTCAACTGGGCTGCCCACTTTCATCTCCAGCATTGGCTGCTGCTACTGAGAAAGGCACAGTGGACTTGTATGCACGTCATGACTTTAATGTTTACCGTCTTCACACATACATGAAGTTGATTAAGGCCCAGAAACTACAAAGGCTACAAAGTATACCACGGGCCTATCTGCTCACGAAACGTTTACACCCTGACCCTCACCCTGCAGCAGCTGCAGCGGTCTTTTTGACTCTTGTTGTTTAACAAGGCTGTGCAGCCTCAGCGCGGTGACGCAGAGCCCAGACCACAGACGGCTCCTTCAGGTGTGCTCTCCCTTAGGACCACAAAGCAGGCCAACTACTTTCTAAAGGCAAGCAGAAGCCCCTGGGTCTGTCTCGTCTACACTTTTAAGTGGTTTTTTAAGCTTCCCTAGTTACATTTTTTAAATGATTGCATGAGTTCCAGGTTTTGCTATTCTTTGGAATGTCATGGGTGTCGGAAGAGCAGGCCATCGACTGCCTGTCACAAAGTAGTTTACATAAATACTTAAGACACGCTTTGCACAAACCCAGGAAGTTCCAGACAAAAGTTTTCTCTTTCATATATTTACACAAGTTCAAAATGATATTCACAGCATCTTCTAAATTTTGGCCAAGAGTCAAAAAAAAAATGCATTTAAACTTTGGAACTTGCCCACGAAAAGACAGGAGACCAACCCCAGCAGTTGGTGGGTCGGACCCTGAGAACCAGGAGAAGCTGAAAGGATTCTTCAGTTTATGAACTTGGTTCAGTGGGACCAAGGCTGATGCCTCTCTGCAAGGGCTACACACAGTCCATCTAACCAGCACCGGTCCCCTCCATCACTTGCTGAGCCTGCTTCTGTCCCATGCAGCACTGTGCAACAGACTGAAATAACCTGGGAAGTGGAGACAAGCACGAATTAAGTTCACAACAAACTTCAGGCCTAAGGATCTCTTAATCTGAATTAGCTATAACTGCCCTTTAACTCATAGACCCAATTTAGACGAATTCTTTTCTGTCTCCCTGCTTGGTAATTAACATTTTAACTCACTTTTCAATCTCTGGGGCACAGTGTACAAATTCATGGTTCCAGAACTTAAATGCTGGGTTTTTAATCAGCTCAATGAAGGTGATAAGAAGACCCCAAGGATGTGGCCTATTTACAATCAACCGTTCCAAGAGAACCCTAAAAAGGGGTATAGAAGAGTTAGTTAATACATAAGAAACAAACTCACAACTCTGCCTTCATTGCCCCTTCCCCGAATCCACTTAGAATTTAGCATATGGAAATAGGCAACGTTTTCCCTACAAGACAAGTGCTGTCTGGTACCAATTCTTTGTTCTCATACTTTGTTTCCTGGTGGTAAAGATTAAGGACCAAAGCCTTTGCTGCTGAAGCTTTAGACATAGTTACAAACAACGGTACACTGCCATCCAAGCATGCAACAGGCACTAGTATCTAATGGGGGAATAGGTAAATTAGAAGTCTGTATGCTCACCCCAACTATATTATACACTAATCTTCAACTCTATACAGTTTAAACAAAACACTATGACCCTACTGTTTCCCCTTAAAACCTTAAAAAAAAAAATGAAGTACACAAAAATGTCAACAAGGTTCTGGATTAAAAAATGTTATTGCCATGTTACCACCAAGAAACTAATGTTGCTTTTATTATAGACTAGTCCCCAGCATTTCAACGCAAACCACTGTCGATATCAACTTGTTTTGTAGTTCCTTAGACATGGTTCAGCATCAGACAGTGAAACTGGGGATGCATAGGACTCCATTCAGAATGCAGCCGAGGCAGTGGTGGTGCACACCATTAATCCCAGCACTCGGGAGGCAGAAGCAGCTGGATTGACAGGTCTGAACCAGCCTTATCCACAGTGTGAATTTCAGGACAGTCAGAGCTACAAACAATACAAGAGAGAAGAGCCCCCTTTAAATCTCCTACCTTGTGATCTGTTCCTGGATTGCCTCAGTGTTCGCCTCGGCAAACAGGTAGAGCATGGTGCAGCTGAAGTAGTGAGTGTGGCTGTTTGGGTAGCGCAGCTGGTTTGCAATTGCGTTTAAGAAGAGATACCGGCCTAGAAATCAGGGAAACTAGATTTAGGATTTACTTGAAGGGCCAGTATGAGAGACAAATGAGTCTCTTTAGGCTTTGGTTTCTTAAGGAAACTGATACCATCAGTCAGACATAATTAGCATGATGGGCCTTGGGCAAGGATGGCATACAAATTGTGAAGGTTACTCTAATTCTGTGATTTACTAGTGGTTTTCTTGATACCAATTTTTTTTCCTTCTGTAGGTTATTTGCTATCCATATTATGAATCAGCAAAACACATTCTTTAATTTTTTTTTTACTGAAAATCTTGAAGGACACTGTTTTACACGCTACAGATCTCCTTTAATGTCACAACAATGGAAAGCTAGTTCTGCACTATTTCAACATCCAACAGTTAAAACATTTTATTTCATGTAGTTCTTGAAAAACTGCTGTGTACACATGAAATAAACACAATGAAGGATGTAACATGAGGCCTCAATTCTACACAAAGAACCACAGGCAACCAAAGAATGCTGAGAGTAGAAAAAAAGTCTTGTCTTCCCAAAGAAGAGAACAGTCAATAGGTTATCCAATACCAAATGGGCAGTCCTGAAAACATACACAGGTAGCAATTATACAGGCTGAGCACGTTACATTCAAAAATATCTCAGGAGTCTGAAGAGACCTAGCCTGAGAGTGCACCTGGGGACAAAACTACACAGCTGGTTGATAAACATAAGGTTCCACCCATCTCTCTCTCTCTCTCTCTGTGTGTGTGTGTGTGTGTGTGTGCGCGCGCATGCGTGTGTGTGCGCGCGCGCGCTTGTGTACACACATGCATGGATACAAAAGTATGAGGCCATGAATTTTTAAGGGAAAAACAAACCAAGCAGAGCTTATTTAGCACCTAAGCTGGGCCTCCTGAACACTGACCACCAAGGAAACCCAGCTCAACCAGGAAACAGACCACAGACTTAGAGATACTGCTGTACACCTCCCACAGAAGTGACCGCAAGTTCTAGTCCTTCATCTTCTTAGACCTTACATTGATAAGGTGTTCTGTTCCCTGTTAAGTAGACCCTAATAAACGATGGTAAAGACAAACATGAAACAATGTAGTGTGACCCTCAGATGTAGGCCATCAAAAAGAACATACTTATTTCACACATTTTATTACGATCAGGTATACCAATATCTTTGCTTACAGGGTAAGATTTGGAGCCATTTTCTTCATCTTTTATTAAAAAGCATTCCTTATTGTGGCTTAAAGGAAATTTCTTGTGATTATATCTGTGGCAAAGTGCAGCGATTTCATGATGCACGGCCAGCTTCACTCACCCTCAGTATCCAGGTCCACAGCCAGATTCTGGAAGATGTCCATGTGTGCTGAGTGGGTGATGGTGCTCATTGACGGTGTGCTGCCCTTGTTGTGGATGTGCGCGATAGCCTGAGTCCCTACATAGAGCACCAATGCATTGATAAGCTGGAGGTTGTAGCGATTCCCAGGCTCATTAGACACCTAAATGAGCAAAAGAGAAAACTTTACCATAGAACTATGAATAACTTAATATTTCATTATTTTTTTTTCCAGAGACAGGATCTCTGTGTAGCTCTGGCTAGATTCAAACACAGAGATCCACCTGCCTCTGCTTCCCAAGTTCTGGGATTAAAGAAAGGTGTGCGCCGCTATGCTCAGCGGCACTACTGTTTCTTAAGCCTTCTTTCTCTAAAAGGGATGTATAGTTGGTGATATTCTTCGTGATTTAAATATAAGAAACTTGCTCAAGATTGTGAGCTATACAAATGTGCCCTAAGAGTGATTCTACCACAAGACTTGTGTTCCTTTGGAAAACCAAATATTTTTGCACATGATATAGCTATAAAATAAATTTCGAGCACAACCTCAGTCATAATTTAGAGAAAGAAGTTGTCGCGCACTATACTAACACTGAAAAGCCAATTTCACTTCAAGTCACTCCATAAAGGAAATTTAACTACAATCACTCTGTTCAGGTTTTATAGGAAAGTAATGTTTTTCCCTAGTGGTCTCATCTCTAACTGGGTCACAGATGAATAGTGTATAACCCAGTCAAGCTCACCCAATGAACAATCACAACAGTACTTGACTTTGGGGATGTGTCTATTTCCAGCGATGAGGTCTCCCCCTAATGTCGGCCGCAAGCTTGTCATCTGTCTGCCCTAGTCTCCTCCGTGCTAAGGTAGCAGGTGTGTACTGCCACATTCAACTTCAATGTTTCTAAGTCTCTAAAGTCAGGTTGGAAATGCTAATCTGGAAATGGGTCAGAGATGGACAGTGAACACAAACTGCACTGTACAGAAGACACAGCAAAGAACTTAAGCCAAACCAACTAACCTGGAGGTTACTACGCAGATCAGACAGAAAAGTGACGGGTGATCGAGTTTTAAGATAGGAATCCAAATCTTTTTTGAACTGAGGTGGCATCACTCCAGTGAAATTGGTGAGGATCCGAGGGGCAATGTTAATTTCACTTAACATGTCCACCTGCCACAAATATCAAGAATCAGAATCAACCATGGGAGTCAACAAACGACACCTCGTGACAGAAGTGTTAGGATGGCTTTCTAGAACTAAGACTGTGATAATTACAAATCAACCTTTCTTGTCACACAATGTTAGCTATTTCTCATTATTTGAAAAGAAATTAAAGAATATTTTTGTGCCGATCTAATTTGCACAGTTAACCATTATTTCCAATCTTAGATTTCAAATCAGCATGGGAGATTCCATATTTACTTACTTACTAAGAGTCCCAGCCACTGAAAGAAGCCCTAGACAAATATATGCTTTAAAATATATAAGAAAGGACCTTAAAAAAGAACTAAGAACAAATTTAAAAGGCTACTTTTATGTTAATGGTGGTATTTTTTTTTAAAGTGGTTCCTTTTCCTTAAATAATTTCAACACATACACATAAAAACTTGTGAAATAAAGACATTGCAAAGACCACTTTGTTCTTCAATTATGTAGTGTGGGACCAGCAACTGTCCAACATTCAGTCTGGGGTTTGATAATTATACCATGTCAAAAATATGAGAAAACAGTAAACTAATATTCAATGACAGTATCACACTCATCAAAATTAACAACAGAATTAGCTACCCTAAAAGTATCAATACCTAAAGTGTGTATGTGTTGGAGAAAGGGCTGATATATTAAGATAAAAACTTTCCCTTTAGGAGCTGCGAAGATCGCTCAGTGGTTAAGAGCACTGTCTGCTTAAGAGTCCAGTTCCCAGCACCCACATGGCAGCTCACGACTGTCTTAGATTCTAGTTCCACGGACCCACTTACTACCTTTTTGCTTCTGTAGGCTCCCACATGCATACGCTGGATATCAACTCAAACATGTACACATAAAATGACTCTAAGAGGAAAAAACTTTAAAAAGCAAAAAAAAAAATATATATATATATATATATATATATATATATATCAAGAAAACATTAAGGAACTAGAAGTTAAATTCCTGGTAAGACCATAGCAAAAACAAAACAAACATGTTCCATCTACTAAAACTTTACCTTCAGATTAGGAGTGAATGGGTCTGGGAGCCTCATATTTCTTGGGAAGGCACTCAGGATCAAATTTCTTAGCTGGATACAATTAGGAGGGATCACATCACAGAACCCATAATGGTAATCACAAAGGAACTCTGGGAAATCATGCAGAAGAACTAGCAGCACTCTTAGAGTACCCTACACAAAAAGGGAGAAAGTTCCATACTAAGAAAGCAATATTTTTTTTCTCCATTATCAATTTTAACTCAGGTCAAAAATGGCAACAAAAGTATATTTTAGTAACATTAAAAACAATAGCAATGAAACCTATAGGCTTTAATTAATACATACAGTTAAGATTATAAAAATAATTACATGCAGAAATCATGAAAACTTAGACTTAGGAGCTGAAGCCTTAAATAAACTTAGCACACAATACTCTGCAACAAACAACACTGCCACACCAATCCTCTGAAATTATAAAGAGGACTAACAAAGGGAAAAAGGCAAACCAACTGAAGGACACTACCGAAAATAGGGGTGGGATCAAGTCTAACCTTTTCTAGTTCTTAGTATGTTTAAGAAGGCCGTAAGTTTCATCCCCAGTGCCATAGCAAAATAAAAATTCAAAAAGGAAAAAAAAAAATCAACAGTGTAACGTGAGCAAACTACTGGAAGGAACATGACAAAAAGATACATCTATACACGAAAATCTCATTAAGAAGGTTAGATACTGCATGCATTTTTTAACTCCAGCAAGAGGGAGACAGAGTCAGGAGGAAGTCTGAGTTCTAGGTAAATCAGGCTAAATAGTGAAGCTCTGCCTCAAAACACTAAACATCTCTGCAGAGATGATCCAGCAGTTAAAACACGTGTTGCTCTTACAGAGGATTGGGGTTTGCTTCCTAGCACCCACATGGTGGCTCTCAACCATCTGTACTCAGTTCCTGGGAATCCAACATCATCATCTTATGCCAGGCAGTGGTGGCGTATGCCTTTATTCCCAGCACTTGGGAGGCAGAGGCAGAGGCAGGTGGATTTCTGAGTTCGAGGCCAGCCTGGTCTACAGAGTGAGTTCCAGGACAACCAGAGCTACAGAGAGAAACCCTGTCTCAAAAGTCAAAAAAAAAAAAACCCCAAAAACCAAGATCCAACATCATCATCTTTATTCCCTAAGCACCATGAATACATGTGGTGCACATAAATGCACACATGCAGACAGGCAAGCAAATAAATATAAATATAACAAAAAGTTAGGAAAAAAAAAAAGACCCGAACAAACAAGAAAACATTAAGACAATAGAAGTTAAACCCCCAGTGAGATTGTAGCAAATGGCTAAGATGGCGGTGGTTAGGGTGGGCGACAGAGAAAAGATGGGGAAAAAACAACTTTCCAATGAAAAGCTCCACTGGTAGATGCACTTGTACCACTAGAATACCACAACTATAGTTCCCACATAAAAACATTTTTCAGTATTTGTAAATAAAAATTACCTTGTAGAGGATTTGCATAGGTTTAGTGAGTTCCACATTCCTAAGGAAAGGTGCTAAATATTTGAATAAATCAATCAACAGCTGTGCGTACATAGGCCACCCCTAAAAGAAAGAAATGTACATGAGTTGTAGTAACATTTAGAAGTTGTTTGGCTACCACAAACTTGCCCAAGTCACTAATCTGTATCTTATAGTAACCTGACATGAATGAGGGCTTCTCCTAGACTGGATGGAAAACTGAATCAGTTCAGTGTGGTGGGGGATGTATCTATAATCGTAGCACACAGGAGGCTGAGGAGGAAAACTAACTTCCAAGCCAGTCAAAAAACACAAACATCCAACAAAACAAAAAGGACTAAGTAAACTAAAGAGAAAGGAGATGACCTTGAGGAAATTTCAGATAATAAATATCAAACTAACTGTAGGCTGTTTGCCATAATTCCTTTAAGTTCTGGATCAACTATTTCTTCTCTTACTCCCAAGTCCTAATAAATAAATAACCTTGCTGAATTTATAGCCTCAATTGTGTATTTTTAGCCTCAAGTGACCTACTTACTATAATATCCCCAACCACACCAATTCTAGTTCCTTCTTTTTGTGTGCATGCCACACACGTGTCTGTGTGCCATGGATTGCATATGGAAACCAGAAGCTATTTCACTTTCTTGCCAAGTTTATTTTCAACACATTTTCTTCTGGTCTAAAGGATCAGAAGAAGGTACTTACTATATATAGTACTCCTTTGCCTTTTAACTGCACAGTGACAAGCTTCTCCTATTAAATACTGTTAACAACTTCAGCATGAAGAGACCGACACAGATGGTCCATAACAAAGCTAGAAAAGCAATACCTGGTCACCCAACAAAGTCTTTAGATGTAGTCAAGTACTTGATAAGCCTCTTTACATGATGTGACACAAATAATTACCAAATAACACACTTGGCAAAAGCAAACTACTAAGTGACTAATAGAAATTGACATAAATAGTGCTAGAAAGCCCCAGGTAGTTACAGGCTTCATCTGTAGGAGATAAACTGCAGCCACACCTTCTGCTGTGGCGTATGTGCCAGCATTCTTGCAATAAAGATCCGATGGGAGATCAATTCAAGCCAAGCATATACAAAGCCAGGAGCTTTAGTAGGCCTCAAGATGTGGAATGTATTGCTGAAAGAAAAATTTCCAAAGCCCAAATTGAAATACAGTAAACACATGACTGTAGACTTTACAATGAAATACGCATCCAACTTCTTCCTCTGGCTCCTGCTCTCGCTCTCTTCTCTCTCTACCCCTCTTGGGCTTTCCTCTCCCCCCTCCCTCCATGTGGTCATGGCCGGCCTCTACTTCTCTACTCTCTACTCTCTCTGCCTCCACTACCCCATTAACTCCCATCCTCTGCTCTGAATAAACTCTACTCTATTAAAAAAAAAAAAAAGAAAGAAAGAAAAGAAGAAGAAGAAAAAGAAATACACATCAAAACATACCAAAGTTTCACCTGACTTTTACCTCACTTAACCAATAGTCCTTAAATTCCAGCTAAGTATTACACTGCCTGAGATTCCAGCACAGTCTTTGATTCCGACAAAGATCAACCAATAAGTTGGGTGTTGAAGTGTGTGCCTGTAATTCCAGCTCTTGGAAGCTAGAACTGGAGTTCAAGGCCAGTCTCAGCAACACAGGAACTTGAGATCAACCTGAGCTATGAGACCCTGTATCAAATAACAACAAATAGAAATTTCTACTATATAGGAAACACTCACCAGAAAGCAGTAAGAGTCTGGAAATTAATGGTTTCCAACACATGCTCGGGAGCATTGAGCTCCAACAGCAGCATGATAAAAATCCGGTGGTAGGGAAGCTGCTGAAACTCACTCTGCCGCACATCGTGGTCCTGTAGGAGAACTCCCACTACTATACCGAGAACCTATGCAGAACATACACGTTACATCCATCAGCCACACAGAGAAGTCACTTTCAAGTCACAAATGCTGAGTACTTAACACTTGAGAATTATCTTCAGGCTTTAAAACAAAATAAAACCAACAACTTTGCATAAATAAGGTCTTACTAAGTGGCCCAAAAACTGGCTTTGAACTTACAAGCCCACCGCTGTTCCTGCCTCCTCACTCAGGCAGGCCTGCACTACCAGCACTGGCTTACCCTGTGCCCTTTTAAGCACTGCAAACAATAACGGAGAGAATTCGTGCTAGTAAGACCAACATTTCTATGCTGGCAGCCGAAAGGACATTAGAGTGACTCAGAGCTGTTTTGTTTTTTTCTTCTTCTTTTTAATTTCATTGTTACTGGACCAAACTTCTATATTCTCAATAAAGGCCACTGGTTTCTCTAAAGCTATAGAAACCTGGATGTCTCTCCACATTTCATTGTTAAAATCCAACAATGTTCTATTATCTAATGTGACCTAACGTCTACAAGGGGCAAACGATTCCCACTTCGCTTGGCGTGATGTACACATTCCACTTTGCTCAATGATCAGTGTGGGAACAGTAAGGACCCACTTGTATTTCTCCACAGGCAAAACTACAGTCATGGTTTTCAGTCTTGCAATGGTTTGATATTCAAATTTTCGTGATTCCCATTGTCTAAATCAGGTCAACAATTAAATGTCACTCCTAGTGTCACTTCTAGTGACCCATTCAGACACAAGTGGAGGCAGGAGTGCACCAGCCATCACTATCTCTGGTTTGGCTTGTCATCAAAGCACCAACACACCAACTGCATCACGATTCTCCCTCTTTTTAAATTCTACTAAACAGTATATATATACATATATATATA
Source organism: Tokudaia tokunoshimensis (assembly GCA_036184795.1). Classification (NCBI taxonomy): domain Eukaryota; kingdom Metazoa; phylum Chordata; class Mammalia; order Rodentia; family Muridae; genus Tokudaia; species Tokudaia tokunoshimensis. Next base: position 22,471,963 of record BTHU01000020.1, read on the forward strand.
TGGATACTATCTCTTCTATTTCATTTCTGGATGGAAAAAGATTTAGGGGCTGGGTGTGGGATATATGACCTTCAATCATGGCACCTCACAGGCAGAGGCCAGCCTTGTTCACAAAGTGAGTTCCAGGCCAGCCAGGGCTATAGTGAGACCCTGTCTCAAACAATGGTACGTGTGTGATAATGAGACACAGACAAGGACACAGGAATGGGACGGGACACTACAAAGGATCAGAGAACACAAAAATCTACAAGTCAAGAAATAATTCCAGACCTTATTGAGCAGGTTGATCTTTGTGACAGTGTTGGTGGCTTCCCCAGAGTGCTTCACCAACAGTGCAATGAGGCGGACGAAGGCGTCCAGGTTGTGGTAGCACTTGGCCCGGATCATGGTGGGGTTGGCGGCAGGGTTGTGCTGCTGCTCCGCCTGAGCGCGGTAACTGATCTCAACACACATTTCAGTGCAAAGACGAAAAAACCTTGTTATGAGGTCATCAGTTTTAAGTATTCCTTGTTGGTGCATCTACAGTGGGAACAATCCATCAACATGGTGAGACCATCCTCAAAATCAACTTTATACAGTTAGCTTTCAAACAGCAAAACTCTAGTTTATACCCATTTTAACTCTTGCTCAGAAAAAATGCCATTAGGAAAATGCATTCCATTACTAAGGAGCCACGGCAGAGTTCCTCTCAGTTTTAATTCATGGAGAAGATTAAAGCTGACAGAGATTATTAATATCAAATCAAAGGGCATCTACAATTTGGGAAATTATATAAATAAAGCTAACTTTTAAAAATTGTCTTCATAGATGTCTTCCTCTTATTTAACCAGTGGCAGCGTTTTTGAAACTCCAGCTATCTGCAGAAAAATCATTAACTTAATAATACCCACGATTATGTCACTTAAATGTAATGATGTTTTATACTGTTACAATTAAAAAAGGCTAGTTCCCGGTCAGGTACATAGCAACACTGTCTCAAATAAAAGACAGCAAAAGGGAAGTAACATTAAAACATTAAAGCAGCAGAGGAAAGGAGTGAGAACTTATCAAACCATCTTAAGACCCAAAGGGGGTAAAACAAAGTCATCTTGGAAATTTTTAAACAATATAACTATCTTGATAATAAGACAGCTGAAGGTTTGAATTACACAAACAGTCTACCCAAGCCAAGGCAGAAGGCCAGCAAAAGGATCTTATTCACATTGAAATATGAAAGTCTGAGGCGGAGGAATATGCGCTGTAACAAAGCACTAGAAGTAAAGAACCCCCCCCCACCGCCCCCCAGAACCAGTAAAATATACTGCACCATCTCCAAGAGACATGGGGAAAAGCAAAGGAAGAGGGCTAGGCAGGCACCACATCCATACCCACGCATTTACATTCCTGCCAATGGACTGTGAAGGCAGCTATAACATGGGTGACAGCTTCTCAACTTGAGTTATCTTATGACTGCCTGGATTCTTTTAGCAGAGAAATTTACATAGCATAGTTGACTAGTTGTCACTTCTGTTGAAAAGTAAATCCAATTCTTAACAAATCCATCTATACTCAATTGTCAAGCATTTAAAAATAGATCTAATCAATCTCTCTTTGGAAAAACAACCATTTTTTGGTGTCAATTTGAGCAAATGAAAAAGTACAACAGTCAAGCCTTCTGGTTTACTGAACAAGCACTAGAACTGCTTTATTAAGGAACCGAGGCCGTTCAAGACAGTACTATGCGTGACATGTTCTATGACAGACGCAACTCTAGGTTTTCCTTTCTTCCTCACGTCACTGAAAACAGCCAGTGATGATAAGAAACAAAATGGACTATGACTATTTTTTTCCAGTTTATTCTGTCTGTAACTGCTTATTTTTTAAAGGTTTATTTTTGATTACAATTATGTGAATGCTCAAGCATGTTTGTTAGTGTGTAATGTATTCAATGGTGCACATATATGCAGATGAGATCAGGTGTCTGCCAAGGTCAGAGGTGAAGGAGATCCCTTGAGCTCGGGTTAGTGAGCTGCCCAATGTGGGCCCTGGGAACCAAACTCCAGGCCTCAGCAAAACTAGTACAAAAAGCACATGCTCTCAGCTGGTGAGTCATCTCTCTGGTCCACTACAACTATTATTCTTGGTGTGGTGGTTTGAATAAAAATGCTTCCCATAGATTCCAATATTTGAATGCTTAGGATCTGGGAAGTGGCACTATTTGAGAAAAATTAAAAGGCGTGGCCTTGTAGTAGGTGTGACCTTGTTGTGTCATCGGAGGTGAATTCTGAGTTTTTAAAAAGCATATGCCAGGTCCATTTCGTTTCTGTTGGCATCTGTCTGTCTGAATCAGGATGTAGCTCTCAGCTACTGCTCCAATGCCAGGCATGTTACTGTGCTGTAAAAATTGAAAACAGGCCCAAATTAAATGCTTTCTTTTGTAAGAATCGCCTTGGTCATAGTGTCTCTTCAAAACAATACAACAGTGACTAAGTCACTTTGGTAAGCCTGGTTTTTTAAAAAGCAGCTCAATTTCTGAAACATTAAAACTGCAATTTGTGTCAGATTCATATATATGAGACAAAAAAAAGTTCTACCACTAAACAGGGATTTATTGTATAGTAGTGTTGTTAAAATGTGATATCCTACAATTGTAATGTATTACCTTATACTCTATCACTAGTGACTATTTTAGTAAAAGTGTATGTTGTAGTTTCATTACTATTTTCTGACCCACTACAGCTTGTAGCCAGGACAACTGGAATAGGCTGTGTAGAACTGAAGGAGTAGGAATGCTGAATCAACAATAGCTGGGATCAATCGTGAGGAAAAAAGTAGGCCAGAGTAATTTAACAAAGCATGGTGGTGGTATTTTTGGTTTGCATGAGTATGGAGGTAATTCTGACCACAGATATACAATATTAAACTTTAATAATGGAATAATCACACCCTTATGTTGAATAAAAAGCACCTTTCTTTCCAAAAGCTCTACCTGTCCAACAAACGCAGAGAATGCTTTGGTACTGTCACGGCCAGCTGCTGCTGAATGGTATAGATTCACCCATTCCCTCAGAAGATACTCTGCCTTCTCCCTCAGGCCTGGAGGGTCATCGTATTCTGAGGCTTGAGAGATCCCAGAATGCATCATAAAGTTAGGGCCTCCATGAGCACGGTCAATCATTGCTTCATAGTTAGATCTCACCACTTCCATCAGCTGGGGTAATCTAGTATGATAAATCCAGAGTGAAAATCAGTTAACCCACAGTTTGTTTATCAGAACTTGAGAAACTCAAGCAGGATAGGCTGGCTGGTCAATGAACCCTAAGATCTGCTTGTCTCTGCCTCTGCAGTGCTGAGATTACCAATAGGCACAACTATGACCAGTCTTGTTCTGAGCCGTGTGCATCCCTGTTGTGCACACAGGAATGTCTCACACATGCTTATAGAAGCCAGAGGACAACCTTGGGTATATTTCAGCAGGATTCATCACTTGGTTTTCTGAGGAAGTCTCTCACTGGGACCTGGGGCTTACTGATTAGGCCATGCCACCTGTGCCTAACGCAGCAGTGGCAATACAGGTTTGTATCAATACGCTGGTGGCCGGGAACCTGGACTCCCTAAGGACCCTGAGAACACTTCACTGGCTGAGGTTTATCTGCAGCCTAACAGCCAGCGTTCAAGCTGGCCTTCTGCTGCCAACTCAACAGTCCCTCTATGGACAGCTCTCTATCAAGAAGGCAGGCAGTTGGTTAAGAGTTCACACTTTCAGGACAATATTGGGCCAACCTAAAATTACATTATAGGTTTAAAAAGTCACAAGTTATGCTAGTGTGTATCTAATTTCTGAAGTTCTTTAGACTGCTGAGTGAACAGGAGAGCAGAGCATCTCATTCTTACCCTTCTGGAGCATTGCCTCTGGAATGAGCATTAATTCTCATGAGGGTTTCAATGGTATGGAACAGATCTGCCTCAGTAATATGGGCAACACTCCTTTCATCCACCAGCAGGATTTTTACCAATTGCATAGCAAACGCCACAGCCATGTAGTTCAGGCCATTCTCCATCGACTGACAACACAGCAAATTTAAGAGAGTTAACAACTAAAGAACAAAAGCACTTTCTGAATTCTATAATCCTTAAATTTAAGTTAAATTCCTTCCATACCTGAGCAAGATGAAGATCATACTGCTGCATGTTAACCAAATGGTTTCGAATTAACAACTCCACAGCTTCCACATTATATTTATATTCATCTCGACATTCAATTAGGCACCTAAAACAAAAAAAACATTTTATTTAATCTCTTTTTAATGTATTTACCTTTATTTTATGTGCATTGGTGTTTGGTCTGCATGTATGTCTATGTGGGAGTGTCAGACAGTTATGAGCTGCCATGTGGGTATTGGGTCCTCTGGAAGAGAAGTCAGTGCCGTTAACTGCTGAGCCATCTTTCTAGGCCAGAAAACGACAGCATTTTAACCATACTAACCATATTAGCCATGTGTTCTACACAAAGATGTCTTAAAAGACAACTGCAAACAAAACAAAAACAAACAAACAAAAACAAAATAGTATTGTTTTAAAAAAATATAGGCAGGCTAGGGATATTCAAGCACCAGTTTGGCTTAGCATACATGAGGTCCACGGCACCCTTATAAACAATATAAATACTATACCAATACAGTCCTAGCCAGTAGAAGAGTTAATGTAATGTAAAGAAGCCTAAACTTTGCATTCAAATTTTGGGAAATAGGAGGGATTTCATTCATGACACTAAAATGTTTACCATGAATGCTGCTATGAATGTGAAATCATGAAAACGACCTAAAGTTTACTCCTTAAAGGCATGTTTCAGAACCACTCAACAATTCTTACCCCTAGAATCATGGATTTCCAAGTGCCATTCATCTTGCAGGCAAAAGAAAACCATCGAGAAATAAAGTATGACAAAATCTAGTCCATGGGGTTGAAGAGATGGCTCAGTGGCTTAAAGCACTTTTTTGTTTTTGCAAAAGACCCAGGTTCACTTTACAGCACCAAACCCACATGGCAGCTCACGATCATCCTACCTCCAGTTTCAGGGGCTCACATGTCCTCTCCTCTGCAGGCAGGCACCAGATACATCCACATAGCACACATACACACATGCAATGAAACCCCCACACACATAACATTTATGCACATAAACTTCAGAAATCTAAAATAATTATGAAGCTAGTCCAGTAATGCCTAGTGTTCTAAGGTCTCCTACCTTGTGATTTGTTTGTTGCACCATGGAGACCCGTATGCCCTGCCATCCTGCAGAGCTTTCAGTACCAACAGGTGGCATTCCCTGTATCGCAGCAGTAAGTCAGCATCAGCACCACTTGTGGCATCTAATAAGCCTTCTACAGCCTACGAACAAAGGATTCACAAGCATGTAAAATACAACACTCAACCCAACCATTAGAGCTGGAAATCAAACACAAAGTACTACATAATTTCTGAAACTTCAGAATTCTTATCTCCACTCTCAGCTTCTAATCTAGTTTAAGCTTATTCTTTAGTATTTGTCATCTTAAGTTTTCTTATAGTTTTTCCATTCATTATAGCTCCAAGAAAATATTACCATATGGAAAAGATGTCCCATAAACCCTACTACTTCTAACTGCTATAAGTACATTCTACGGAAGGGTGTGTGGGGTGGGAATCAACAATACTTGGTTTGAATTAATTTTTTTTTGGTTTGTATTAATATTTAAAGCTCAATTGTAAATATATAGAATCAGATACAGACCAAAGTCTATAAACAAAGTTCCTTCTACAAGCAATAGCTTAAGAACCAACCTTCTGTAGTAATCCAAGAGCAGCTATCGCATCCCGAGAATTCCGAGACAATACTACAACCTCTAAAAGACTTCGGAGAGCCTGGGCTTGAGGATTCATGGCCAAAGTTGGTGGAATGGCATGTAGGTGCTGCTCCAGTTCTGTGATACACTTATCATAAATCTGAGCTACATCATCTGTTGCCCAAGCTTGCTGTTTTAGAAAAAGAAATAGCCAGAGATAAGCAAATGTGGGCATAATGCACCAATAAAATAGAAGTCAGTCCTTGACATATTGCTTCAGCTTATTTTTTTCATTCACATATGCAAAAGCCCTCTTCTACACCTGCCTCTTGATCTATTCAGTCTTAGTATTATTAAGTGGGGGCAATGCACGGCCAGAACAGACATTTTTAAGAGGCCTGGCTACCACAAATACAATGAAATAATCAGAGAGCATAATATGAACAATGCAAAACACTGAGTACTGCAAGTATGCCATCCAGAGAGCCTTCTGCAATTTAAAAAAGTGTGTTAAGTTTCAAACAATATAATACTTCCACCAAGTGTTAACGCATGACTGTGCAAATAAAAACACATCCCTTCTGTGCTACCCCTTTTTTCATCTTTTGAGACAGGGTCTCTTTCTTTGTGTAGCCCTGGCTGTCCTGGACCCAGCTCTGTAGAGCAGACTAGTGTGTAACTCCGAGATCTGCTTGCTTCTGCCTGAGTACTGACTAGGAATTAAGGCACACATGGCTGTGTGCTTTTCCTATCAAAACCCTGCTACTGGACTGGAAAGATAGTTCAGTGGGTCAAGAGCTTACCCTGCAACCATGAAGACCTGAGTTCACATCTCTAGAACACAGTAAAGATAGGTGTGGTAGCACGTGCCTATAATCCTATTGTTCTAACGGTAAATCGGGAAATGGATGAAGCACACAGGACAGCTAGCCTGGGGTACATAGGAGTGAAAAAATGTACAGACTGGGTTTCAAAAAAAAGGAGAACGGTGAGGACAACATAGTCCCTTGTCTAACACACATGCACACACACTTCATGAATGCACAAACAAAATCATATCCATACTCTGGAGTAAGCCAAAGTACTATAAAAGTCTGGGTGTAGCTCAGCTGCACAGTGTTTAGTTACCATATCCAAGGCCGGGGTGAATACCAGAACAATAAATGAGGAAATTCAGAGGGAATTTGAAAGAACCACTACATGAAATGTGATTCTAAAATAGATTTTTTTTTACACGTTACTCCAACAACTTGAATTTTAAAGAATTAGATGAAGATACTAATATTTATTTTCTTGATTTTAACATTTGCATGCTATGGTTATAAAGAAGAAACCACTATGAGCCACATGAGTATTCCTGTATATGCATTAAGTGTTAAGGGGTTTGTATGTATACATACATACATACATACATACATACATACATACATACATACATGATGAATTCTAGCTCAAGGCAAGCCTCAATATAACTGAACCTGTCGCTCCAAAAGCTTGTGGTGAAGTGGTGCTTAGCTAAAAGGATTCAAAGACCTTTAAACTCTCTACTCTGACTGGGCATAGTGACACACACCTTTAATTCCAGCATTTGGAGGCAGAACTGAGAGTTCTAGGACAGTCAGGGATACATGCTACCCTGCTGGGGGTGGGGATGTCACTACTTTGTAAACTAATAATTAAAAAATGAAAAAGCTGAGGATGTAGTTTGGGGTAGTGCTTCTTTAGCACACAAAGTTCAATCTTCAGGACTACATAACCAAGTGCAGTGCAGTGGTGTACATTTGTAATTCTAACACGAAGGAGGTGGGGGGCAAAAGATCAGAAGGGTAAAGTCACCCTTGGGCTACAGAGTTCAAAGTGAGTCTGGGCTCTACGAATCCCAGTCTCAAACATAAAACAATAAAACACATACACACACAAACAAAAACAAGCAAACAAAACTTATTTGTGTATACACATTCAGAGAAGGAGATGGGAGGAGAAATCTGAGACTGAATAGACAGTGTTAAACATTGGTAAATGATATCCTAGTTACCAAAATTCCCATTGGACACCTCACTACAGGTTGTTCAGAGAAAACTCACAGACCCTCAAAACAAAAGAGGCTTACTACAATTACAGCTGCCAACCAGAAAGAGATGGATGCAAAACCGTAATGCAAACAAACAGTACACTTTGGTTGTAGGACAGAAAGGAAAAAAAAAAGTCAAGCTAGAACTGAGCTGTAGGTAAGCTTCCTCTCTGCTAGGTAGTTTTCTTAGCATAGGAAATTACTCTGAAGGCTGCTGGGGAGTTATCTACGGCCCTACTCTGTCAGGCAAGATATGCGTACTGGTGCAACAGAGGCATGAATGTTGGGATAATCTGCGCCTTCTGGATGAAGTGAGTCCCACTCCAAGGAGGGAATTCAAGCCTGACACTATAAAACTGGCTAAAAGTCCAAGGCTGGGAAGGTCATAGATCCTGGTGGGGAATTACTACTTTTGTTTCGCTAAAGTGGACATGTTGTTTAACTGTCTTCTAAATACTGATCTTTATACTCTTAAGATTAATACACCTCTCAACCTACGTTGCAAAAGTTTTCTAATGGTTAACAGTGAAGACTGGTCAAGGAGCTGAGAATGAGTAGCTGCTGAACTCAGTCCTGAACAGGGCATTTGTGTCACTTCCTCTAAGGCTTGAGGAGTAAACAACTTAAGAGGCAGATACAGGGAGATGTGCTACATAAAGAAGTCTTGTGTATGTGATATGGATTCCCGGCAGCTCTCCTCACAGCACAAATTGGATCATCAACATTCCACCAGAAATGAGAGATAGGTACTTGAGGATGGGTGGAGAGGGAATCATTGATTTTTTGGGTATAGTTGATGTTAAGCTGCTAGGATCCAGTAAAAAACCCACCTATACTCACACAGATGCAGGCTGCCCTGTTTAAATTCAGTAGGTTATTTATTTATTTTATGAGAGTATGGATGCATATGTGGAAGTCAAAGAACAATTGACAGGAATCTTTTTCTCTTTCCTGGGACTCCAGGGGAACTGGAGACAGATAAATGAGGAGATAATAGAGATGAAATTAATAAAGAATAAACCTTAAAATTATTTTTAAAAGAGATGAGGGCCTTCAGAAAATAATACATATGCAATAAAGGCACTTTATATTATTTTCTAAAAGAAGATCAACAGAAGCAAAGTGGACAGCAGCTCAAGAACTTCAAGTGGTTGATGGGAAAATGTTTTCCTTGTATTGTCAACTTCAACTAAATGTCTTGCACAATCTTAGAAACTCTCCCTTTGATTAAATTTAAGTATAAATTAGAGAAACAAATAAGTAAGACAAAACAGATATGGGAAGTCAAGAGTTAAGTTACCTTGAGCTAAACAGTAGTCAAGCTAGTGCCAGGACTTAGTACACTGCCTGCCACACTGATCTAACAAAGATCATCTGTAACCCAATGGCTTCCACTCCCCTACCCAGTAACAAGTTCCAAGCAGAAAGCAATGCATTATTAAATTATATTTCATAACACAAACAAATGAATCCAAATGAGGTATTTACCTTCATGGGCTGGGCTAAAAACCCTGTCGGCTGACTTAAGTCATTTGTAGGTAAGAAGCCAGGCACATTTCGTGCAAACTCTTCATAGACAGCTAGCTGCTTTGGGTCCACACCACCAACCTTAAAAGAAGAAAACCTTTTTTTTTTTTTTTGTAGAATTCACTTCACAATCAAAAGAAACATTATTATTATTATTATTATTATTATTATTATTATTATTATGAAGGGTTGAGATGAAGTGTCTCTCTCTGTGGTACTAGAACTCATTATGTATACCAGTCTGGCCTCAAACTCAGAGATCCTTGAGGCAACCCCCTGCCCACCTCCTGCCATAATGCCAAGATAAAACTTATTTTGATTAGCCTACACAGAATTTTGATAGGACAGTTAACATAACATATGCCAGCATGCATGCCAACAGAACACAGAAGAGGTTTTTCTCATTTTCCTGTTAGAATCAGTGTCATTTACAGTTGTTAACAATAATTCCTTACTAGAGTCCCTATAGGAGGACTAGCTGCAATCCTGGCCAGCACTTGGGAAGTAGAGACCAGATGATTATAAGTTTGAGGCAGTCTGGTCTATATGGAAGTCCTGTCTCTACAATAATCACTAGGAAATGCCTCGGATGAGACTGCCATATAATTCTCCCTTGATGCTGGTGACTAGTAACAGACCCTCAGCAGCTTGTTGGGATCAATAAGGAGCTATTAGTTAAAAAATAAGTAACAGAAAATATGAAAAGCCAAATTCAAGGTGGGAAAACAGAACAGAAGTACATGAACTCTTTTTATACCAAAACTGAGCTACTATAGGAACAAGAATTTTCCTACTCGCTCTAGGAAATTTTAAAGTGAATTGCTACTAGAGCTGCTTTCTTCAGCAGCAGTGTTAGAGACACTCCCACAGTCCTTACGAGGGGTTCATGCAACAGAGACACACAACGCAAAGGTGAAGCAAGGAGGCCGGAGCCTCGAGTCTCACTTTCAGCCTGATCTGCTCTGGCATCCGCTCTGCCTGATACGTTAACACGACAGGATCACAGTATCTGCGTCCCTCCTGCCGAGCATGTTTCCTCAGCTCAAATTCCTACAAAGAAAGAAAGTCACTGAGGTTCTTGTTATGAGACACTTGCTCAGATTCTAAGAAACCACAACATTATAGATACAAGCTAAACACTTACAGTTGCCAATCTCTTGTCCATCTCAGGGCCTGCTTTCTCCACCGCAGTTTTCTGAATGAAACAACAAGCTAACTCACAATTGTCCTGAGCTAACTGAGCAGCGGCCTGGTCCATCATTTCCCTTTGTTGTGGGGATGCAGTCTATTGAGAACACAAGACAAAAGAAAATGTATAATAGGAAATGCAGAATGGTCAACAGGTCATTCCTTCTGGTGCTACCTATGTACCAGCTGATAACCTGCAAATATTCACAATTCGTTCACATATAAGATGAAAATATTTTAAAACATTTCACCAGGACGTGGTGAATATACTGAACAATCTGTTAACTGTTAAGAAGGAAGAACTCCTAAATCTGATACCCAAGACTTAAAAAAGTTACGTGAAGAGACAAAGTGAAGTAACTATATATACATCATTTTTATTATGAACTATTCCAACTGCTGCAATCTAAACTCATCTATATTTGAGACCCTGACTCCAAACTAAAAAAATCTTTGCTTCTCAAAGAAAATGCTTGGGTACTGATGAGTATCTGACAAACAGCCCTAAGCACAAAACTACACACAAAAGAAGCAAATGTGACACTTTGCCTTAACACAACTTAGAATCTAAAGTGTCCTTCAGCACTAAGGAGTTTGCCCTAACATGCGCGCACATGCACGCACGCACGCACACGCACACACACACACACACAGCACGCGCATAGTTATGTTAGGATCAAGCAGTAATATTCAGCACAGGCTCAAACTCTAATAGACCAGTAAAACATTCTATAGTACACAAAATAGCCTACTTACACGAAGGGCTGAGGCAAAACTGTTTTTTAGGTTGGTAGATATGCTCATTAGTAAAGGTTCCCTGCAAGTAATCATCGCCATTCCAGCTGTCAAATTCCGCATCATGTGATGAGCTGCTATTCTCATTCTAGACTCCTCAGAATCCAGGGCAAAGTCTTTCCTGACTATCTGTTCACAGGTAGTCATAGCAATCTTAATTGATCGATCCACCACAGGATGGACTAGCTCCTGGACAGCTCGTTCAATTGCTTGCCGAACACACTGCTTCAACTGTGGATGAGCTTGAAATAAAGGGATCTGGAAGGAGGAAAAGCGGCACAAATCATGTCTGCCTCTGGTATTCCTTCAATGCTACAGAAACCACAGAGTCCATAGAAAACCAACAAAACTCCAAGAAATAGAAGCTAGGAAAAATAGAACTCAGGATAACCTGTGACTCCCTTCAATTTTAACAAACTGCTCAATAAACACATAGTACTTGCTTATAGACATATGGATTTCTAAGTTAAAGTTATGGCTAAATTAATCATTAGAAAGGCAGTATCAGAAGATAGCTCACTCGTGAAAAGCACTTGCTGTTCTTGCAGAGTCTCTGGGATATAGTTCCCAGCACTCACATGGTGGTTTCACAATGGTCCATAACTCCATTTCCATGAGATCTGGTGCTCCCTTCTGACCTTATAAGGCACACATGTGGCTTGTACATGCATGCAGGCAAAATACTCATATACATAAAAATAAATGTAAATAATTTGGATTAAAAATTGTATATAAAGCCAGGCAATGGTGACACACACCTTTATCCCAGCACTTAGCAGGCAGAAGCAGGCCTCTGAGTTCAAGGCCAGCCTGGTCTGGTCTACACTGAGTTCCAGAACAGCCAGGACTGCACAGAGAAACCCTGTCTCCAAAAACCAAAGCAAAAAAATTGTATATACAAACTGCAGTCTGACAAAAGAAATGGCTTAATAGCAGAACGAAGTCGCATTATAATGAAGGCAAAAGGAAAATACTACAGTATACCTTAAGAAGAATCTTTTGACCTATGTATGGATTATCTAAAATCATGCTTTTTATTGCTGGCATAATTAAATCACTGAGGGGTAGAGTAAGAGGAACAAATAGGAATCCTAATCACTTAAATTATTACCTATTTGTAATATATACATTATAGATCCCCTACTTCTTATAAAAAGTCCTAGGGGAAAGTCGGTAAACAGAGTAACCATAATTCCCTCTGCCACAAACTAGAATTCAAAGAATTCTGGGGCTGAAGAGATGGCCCAGTATTTAAGCACTTGCTGCTCTTGCATTGGGATCAGGATTGGATTCCCAGAACCCATATGGTAGCTCACTCACAACCATCTGTACCTCCAATTTCAGGAGATCTCATGTCCTTCTCTGGTCACCTTGGGTACCTAACAAACATGTAGTGCACAGGCATGCATTCAGGTAAAACACATTAAGTCAAATCTTTTAAAAGGAGAAGGATCAGCTTTTACTCACTGTAGGGTTTAGAGTAATATGAGGTGCCAGGCCTGCTAGGGAATAGACATTGATGTCGTGGTAGCTGTACTGTGGCTGTGGTGGAACTGTGGCTGTACACGTAGTACTGGTAGCTGGTGTTGTAGAAGTTGCTACATGTAAAGTAAAAGATAAGAGCACATTTACTGACTGTACACAAACATTAGCTGGATAATAATAAATGGATCTTATCTATTTAAACTGGGTCTCAACTCTTGAGAAGGGGCAGCTGCTGTCATATTTTTCCCATTCGGAAAAAGAAATTCTGCTATCGAATGAAATATGAGCCAAGTATATGTCTGTTAGTGGCGGTGTCTATAGCACATGAACATTTTCAGGATAATCCTGTATTAGGCAGGCCAAGCTTTAAATATCTGGCAGTGTTATGGGTGCATGTCCTCAACCTAGCCTTTACCAGGCTCACTTGGAATTTGTCAGATGCCAAGAGAAGGGTGGAGAAAAAAGTGTAGGGTGCTGGTTGGCATATCCTACCAGTTCCTCACTGTTTAATATAACTACATCCAATTAATTTCCAAAGCCACCCCTGCATCACCAGAGAGTGAGTGGTGTGTGTGTCTCTCTGGGTGCGAATTGTGTATCTGTCTGACTGTCTGTGGAATGGTTTTTAAACAGGGTCCCCCAGGCTGGTTCAAACTCATGTAGCTTTCACAATCCTCCTTGCTTTAGTTTCTCAAGACTAGAGCCCTGTATCCATAAACCCAGTCCTGATTGTCTTCATACAGATAATATTCTCCTTGTAGGCATGACTGATCTGGCAAACCTTGGATTTTAAGAAATAATGCATACTATTATTATGTCATTAAAGTACTTGTGGTACTTCAATGTTTTAAGAGATAAGCTAGTCACGTTATGATAAGAGCAATTCACTTACTCATATTTGCTTAAGATTATCTTAAAAGCTAGTGAGACAATCTTAGCTGTGGAGTGGTTCCATCTGAGAAGGTTCTAATGGACTTCTGCACCTACTTGTTGTTGTGATGGCAGGAAGCTCTTCTGGCTGTTTGACATCTTTCTTTGGAGCAGAGAGTTGTTCATCAAGGTTCTTCAGGCGATCTTTATCTTTCAACAGGTTTCCAGGTTTGAGCTCATTGATGTCTAATGCAAGGTTCTTACAGAGCACCTCAATCTCAAACTTCAAGTTTAACTGCAGAATTCAAATATTTAATTAGAATAAGAGAAAATTTGAGCTTTTTCCATAATATATCCTACCATCCAATCCAATGGTGCAATGCTCCCTGCCTACCCCCTGAACTGGTCTATCTTTACTGCAACGTTAAATCATCGTAAGTATTCTCTAAGGGAGAAGCAATTCTTTTACCTTTAAGTCATGTTCCTGGTGCAGCTCAGCCAATACATTCATAATTGCCATTGTCCAGGGGTTTGGTGGTCTAAAAACCTAAAGAAGAGCTATGATATTAAGCCAGCTCTGAATCAAACCTTTGCTGTTATTTCAACATTTTAAAAAATTAAATAAGCATGACCATGACAAAGTCCCTTTCTTAGCTACAGCACAGTCCAGAAAAACAACAAAGCTGAAAGCTAAGACATCCGGTCTCTAGCTGTACAAACTATCTAGGGCCGACTAAGCAGGGCTTAACTGAACTAGCTGTGTGTGTAAGAACAATGCTCTGATCTCTTGGAAATTGTGTTAGAATCTCTTACAAATTCACCATGAACAACAACTACTCACCAGACTCCGAATGCTGGACTCTAGAACTTTGGCAACAAAGGGCACTACATAAAGCAACTCTTGTTGTCCTTTAACGTACGCCTCTAACAGCAAAGATTTCACATCCAAGTCCTAGAATTTTAAAACAAAAATGTTGAGAAGCTGATGTTCTTCTGCTCCAGAAGTTCTCAGGAAAAGGTAAAAATAAGAACCTAAGAATGGTATCTCACTAAAAGCTCCTTCCCAAAATACAATCAATACATTATTTGACCCTTGCCTGACATAAAAGCACGTCCAACTGGCTTTTCTGTATCCTAAAAGAACCTAAGAGACCATGAGCACAGAATTAAGAATTCAGACATGGTTAAAGTCTGACAAAGTCCCAGTGACAATTCAAACATTTCAAAGACTCACCGTGTGTAAAATGGGTTTATTTTTCGCTAATGTGATCATTCCTAACCAATGCCCCAAGTTCTTCAGCAAAGAACGATCTGAGAAATTGGCAGCAGCTTTATCAGAAGTCAGCAGCACCTGCGATAATACAGGAAAAATGTAAGTGAATAAGCCTCTTAAGAAATTCTCATTTTTGTATTTGAGAGTTTCACTGGCCTTTATCAAAGTAATCAATTCTGAGCTGAATAGTCATGTTCCTTAACTCCATAAAGCAACAGCAAAATGGCCTGAGTCAGCTGTGCAACAAGGATCTACCCCGTGTCATGTTGGTATTACTATCTTACTGTGTTCACTAGCAAACTGTTGATATTACCTTTGAAAAATGTTTTAAGGAACTAAAAGCAATACTTATCTACCATGTACAAGACCCTGAATCGGAGTCCCAGCATGACAGAGAGACTAAACAAATGAATAGTTATTATTTGCCTCAGAGAACATGGGAAATCCACAGACTACAATAATCCTTGGTATAAAAGATAATAAAGCTGAACAATTATGTTCCTTAACTCCATAAAGCAACAGCAAAATGGCATGAATCAGCTGTGCAACAAGGAGCCAGGGATTGTTTTTGCACTACAGCGTAACCAAGAATGGGGAAATTTCCCATACATAGGTTTAAATATAGTGCTAGTTCTGAAGCCAGCCCCAAGGCACGCAGAAACGAAGGGTCCTGTCTCTATCTGGTTTTCACTGTTTCTTTACAAAGTTTCATTATTTAAAATTAAATGGAAGTTTAGAAATAAAATAGTTGAACTTTATTGACCTTATACTACATAGGATCCCAGAACAAAAGCTATTTCAAATAAGACTGAAATCGAGGTATCTTGACATTCAATCAGCAGAATGAGTTTTCTGTAAGACTATTTCTTAAAAACCAGTATAGAAACCTGAGAACTTGTTGCACCTAATCTTCAAAGAGATAAGAAATGGCCACACGTGCACTCACACACGCATAGACATGACAAGTCAACAAGATGGCATGCCACAAAAATACTGAGTATTGTTACATACAACAGAAAGTAAAATTCTGAAGCCTTACATCGAAGGATGAAAAAAATTTTAAAAAAGGACTTATACTTAAGTAATACACAGGGTTATGTCTAAATGATTAGGTTCGTGGTCCAGAGAGATAGTTCGGCAACTAAAAGTGTCAGTTACCAAGCTGACATTCTCATATTCTGAATTTGAGAAGCACCTCCTGAAAGCTGTCCTCTGAGCACATACATATGTATGAATGTACAGACACTAATTTTAAATGTTGATGGAACCCAGTAGTTAACACTCCAAACAAAATCTATGGCATTTTCCATGGACTTAGATAGACAGCACAAAGAAAAACAACAAATCTTCCCAAGTTCCACCTGCCAAGATCAACTTTAAAGCAAGTACTGAAGGAAATATAAGAACTCTTCTTACTTTAATGTTTCTGTAGGTTTCATTCAGAACCATCTTATTAAATTCAGGATTCTTCAATGTATCAAGAAAGTTTGAATACAGGCTATGAAAGTTTGGCTCAATACTGACTCTTTTCATAACTAGATACTGGGAAACCCAAGGCATAAATTCTTCCTTCACAGTTTCTTTAAGCTCTTCAACCTAGCCAATAAACATGACAGGAGAATTAGTATTTTAAAAAAAAAACAACAACAACAATAGATTAACTGAAGTCCAGGTTCTCTGAATCACAACACACAACATCTGGTTCTTACAAAACTGTAACATGATATTAAACTATTGGGCTTGGGCTTGGCCTTTCCCATGACACATTAACAACAAATAATCTTCAAATTTTAATAAATGATATGTACTTCTTTTAAAGGCAGGGTTTTCCTATGCAATAGCTCAGGATGATCTCACTTTATAATCTTCATCTTTCCCTCAGCCTCAATTGCTAAAATTACAAGCACACAAGAACTAGCAAGGTTAAGGTTACAGAAAAACCTATTTACCTTTTTTTTTGGGGGGGGGGGGGCGGGCGCAAAGGATCTCTCTATGTAGCCTTAGGTGGCTTGGAACTCATAATATAGACCAGGCTAGCCTCAAACTCACATAAACCTGTCTGCCTCTATTTCACTATGTGTCACCATGCTTAGCCTAAAACCCACCATCATTTCAAAGTACTATCTTAGGAGGCAAGCTCTACCTCACGGGGCTCATGGGGTATAATGGGCAATTAAAGTAGTTTCTGGAGGAACATAAAACAAAACTTTCTACCAAAGTTAGATATGGTGGTGCATACGGTTTAATCCCAGCACTTGGGAGGCAGACAGAATCTAGAGGCCATCCAGGTTAACAAAGTGACTTCCAGGCTGGCCAAGGCTAGTTAATGAGACCTTGTCTCAAAGAAATTAAGGAAAAAAATAACACTTCCCTTCTCAGGAGAGCATGACATTATTTCAAAAGGTTACAACTCACTGCAAAACAATACTGCAACAAAGGATACTGTTTAATTCCTATAAAAATACCTTAAAAAATGATTTCAAGTCATGTGCCACCACATCCAACTAAAATCATATCTTTTAGAAAGTTTTTTTTTTTTAAAGAAAAAGCTAGTCTCAAACTCCTTCAGGTTCCTCAGTAGCTTGGACACACCAAATCACCTGATTTATTGGATTCAAAACAAAACAAACACCAATTCTTCCATCCATCCAGGAAAAGGAGAGGGCGTTTCATAAGCTGCTTACCTTCTGTGTCATGTTTGACTGTGAGAGATTGTTGAAAATAAAAGCAATTTTCTCTTGAATATTTTCTGGGGGCTCCACAATCCTCTCAGTTTGATCTGTGGCCACAAGCAACGTATCGATATTTGTTGTATTTATAGAAGGCTAGAAGTAACCATATGCAGTGTTAAAGAAGCTGAGGTGTTTCATTAGAAAGTCCTAGAAGAGAGAGGTGCTGGCAAATGCTCAGAAGATAAAAGCACTTGCCTCTAAGCTTAGCCTGAGTTCAATTCCTGGGACCCGCATGCCAAAAGGAGAGGACTAACTCTGACCTCCATATATACATCATAGCACACATACACACGAAATAAACAATAAGATATAAAGGTAATAAAACATTTTTAAAAGATTATAGAGATTTCATTAGCATGAATATATACATGGTATAAATACACTGGTATGTATGATCATTAAACCCGTTACTGAATTATTATAATACATAGTACTCTCTGAGAAATATAGGGAAAAATATATGCTGATCTTTATGCTTCCAGTAAAATAATGTACAAATTCTCTACTACATATTTACACCAACAGATCCTGGGAGAGCAAAAAGACCTACTTACTGGCACATCTTTCTTAAAGCTGACTCCTGTTGGCTTGGTGACTGTAACCGTTTTAGCAACAGTGGTGGTTGTTGAGGTGGTTACCATTGTGTTAACCTGACCTGCAAGAGGAGCTTTTGCTGGAACCTGGGCCTGGGCCTGGGCCTGAGCCAGTGCAATACTTCCAGGGGTAGTGATAGAGCCCTGCATTTTCACAGGAGGATCTCGAGACTGTTGTCCGTACTCGATGTACTATATAGGCACACAGGGATAAACATATAGAGGCATCTTAGTAGACAGAAATCAAGAATTTTTATCTTATATGACAGGATAAGAATAATTTTAGTTTCCTTTTAATCCTTGCCCAATATTGGCACCAATACCTAAGAGGATACTGTGAACACCAATAAAGATAAATAATTAGTATGGTAAAATGCTTTAAACTAGCCTGACAAAACAATTTTAAAAAGCATTCTCAGATATCTGTAAATAAAATTCCTTATTGGGCAGTGGTGGCACAAACTTTTAATCCTAGCACTTGGGAGGCAGAGGCAGTCGGATTTCTGAGTTCGAGGCCAGCCTGGTCTACTGAATAAGTTCCAGGACAGCCAGGGCTACACAGAGAAACCCTGTCTCCAAAAAAAAAAAAAAAAAAACAAAAACAAAAACAAAAAACAAAAAAACCCAAACAATTGCATAAACCCTTTAAAATTTTCAAAATTTACGTCAAACTAAATTTATCTGAACTTCAGCACAAACATACTACACTGTGTTTTATTCGCTAGTAAGACTTTTTGTTTGTTTGTTTGTTTTTGGTTTGTTTTGTTTTTGTTTTGGTTTTTTCGAGACAGGGTTTCTCTGTGTAGCCCTGGCTGTCCTGGAACTCACTTTGTAGACCAGGTTGACCTCAAACTCAGAAATCCTCCTGCCTCTGCCTACCAAGTGCTGGGATTAAAGGTGTGTTCCACCACTGCCCAGCCTTTTGGTCCTTTCTCGCTAGTAAGACTATTAATATGAAACAGAAGAACTCTTACTGCAAGCCAGTTAAGTAGAACCAACAACATTAATGGACATTTTCATTTCAGAGCTCAGTTAGAGGACTGGCACAGAGTTCTCCTAATATTACCTCAAATCATCCTTACCTGAAAAGTAAAACTATAATGTGTAACTTCTTGCTAACTAAAATACTGTCGGTTTTCCTCTGGGAGATGGGAGAGTGGGGAGGGAACTGGAGCAAGCTCTCACTTTGAAGCCCTAAATTGACCTGAACTCAAAGAGACTTACCTGCCCCTGCACTCCCAGAGATGGGATTAAAGGTGTGAAGCAACCAATTGCAGCTTAAATGGTATTTTAAAGGCCATTTTAGGACTACAGGCTGGTTTGGTATTTGGTTAAATCCAGGTGCAGGGGTACACAGCTATAACCCCAGGAGAGAGTAGAAGCAGTAATGGGGACCTCTGAGTGACCCCTTGTTTTTAAAGAGGTGTTTGTCTTACAGGGCACATGCCTATTATATGAGGGAGTGTCAGTCTTATTTGGCCCCTAGAATCAGAAAGGCAGAACCTTAAAAAAGGAAGTTTGCAAAGTCTTTATTAAAATATAATCATCTTCCTATGTACCACCCTGGTAACCTCAAATTCATAGCCTCTAATTATTATTCTGCACCCCACATACATACAATCTGCTCAGTCTACTCAGTATTGCTCTATGTGATTAAGATTGATTACTTGATACCAAATAACAAATTGACTAGTCAGGAAGCGATCCCTTGGGAGAGACTAACTCTCCCTTTCAGTTATGATGAACTGCCTGCAGGGGCTGCATGAGAATTCCCTGTCCCACCCTGTAATCACTATTGGCAGGCTAAGATTTTAAATGTGATCATTCTTATTCCTTACAATACATCTACAGTATGTGAATTTTAACAGTTAGAACTCTAAGAGATTAAACAAGTTTCATTTCAAATTGAATATCCAAATACAAGCCAGAGACATAATTAATGTCTCTCATTTCAAAAGTAACCATTATAAAGGGTTGTCAAACTTTAATAGAACACAAAGAATAATATGCATTATTTCCTATGTCTACTTTTGTAGAAACTGACTCCCAGCGAGTTCCTCCACAGAATCTAAGCAGATAACTTAAAAGATTTTTTTTTTAAAGTAAGCAATTTGTAAACCAACTTTGGATTGTGTAATTTTGTTTTGGGGGTTGTTTGTTTTTGAGAGTATATAACCTTGGCTAGACTGGAATTCACTATATAAGACTAGGTTGGCCTTGATCTGAGATGCAGTTGCTAGGATTAAAGTTGGGTGCCACTAACCTTTGAACTCCATTATTTTCTAGACTCAGTAAAGTTTTGCATATGTATAAAGATTCACTGAGTGAAATAGCTACTGTTCTAAAGTATCACCAGGCCACAAGAACTAGTAAAAGTCTTTTAATTCAACCAAGAAAACCATAGCTTAAAAATGACAAAATGAATGACATTTTTATTAAAAAAAATTAATTTTATGTATATTTGAGTATACCATTGCTCTCTTCAGACACACCAGAAGAGGGCATCAGATCCCATTACGGATGGTTGTGAGCCACCATGTGGGTGCTGGGAATTGAAATCAGGACCTCTGGAAGAACAGTCAGTGCTCTTAACCGCTGAGCCATCTCTCAAGTCCATGAATGACATTTTTATCTGGTTTATTATTAAGCCAAAAAATGAGCAAGGAACAATACACAGATTGAGATCATTGAAGAATCATAATCTTGGCACTGTATCATATGCCTTTAATTGCAGCACTTTAGAAGCAGAGGCAGGAGAATTTCTGAATTTTGAGACAGCCTATTGAATTCTTGGCAGTTAGAGGTACATAGTGAGACCCTATCTCAACAGACAAAAAGACAAAGGAGGTGGGTGTTGTGGAACCACAAGTAGAGCACTTGCCCAGGAAGCAACAAGAAGCCACAGCTGAATTCCAAGAACATATGTGAGTTGTGACCCACAAAGTGTCCATGAAGTGCATGTCCTTACACACAATAATAATACAACAAATTAAAAAACCAGCTTTAATCTCACTAGCATTTCTCCCAAAATCTCCAAACAATCAAGGGAGATCGAGCCTCTGCCCACTTACTTACCTCCTGCAAATGATGTGGAAACTGCATAAAGTGACTAATAGAAGCCAGGTGCTGACAATACTGAGGATAATCCTTCAACCTGCCAAAATAAATTGTTCATTCATCATTTCATGTAAGTACAGGAAAAAGGCTTTTGCTTCAATCATTTCTTTACTGTTATTTTGAAGAGAATGATACAAACCCAGAAATTAACAACAGTGGCACAAGCTGAAGGCCAACCTGGCTGTGTGTGTGGGGGTGGGGGGGGTGGGAGGGTGGGGGGAGAGTAACATGAGGTTGACCATCAAGGTGAGAGTGGGGGGAGAATACACTCAGGAAGCTCACTCCTCACAGGAAAAGAACCATCACCCAGGTATGGTCACATAGGCCTGCAATCCCAGCACTCAGGACAGTGAAGGACAATTGGGATTTCCAGGACAGACTGGGAGAGATCCAAAAAAATTTAAAGAGTAACTTAAAAATTATGTAACACAAAATAGCAAAGTCATTACTTCTGCTTTTAAAAAATAAAGATCAGTTCACTTTGCCCAAACAATGGACTTAGTTATATAGGCCAGTATATCCTTAATATGGAAGTGTATGCATTGTGTGTGATATATATTACTTATTGTTCTACAAAAAAATACTACCCATAATGAAGAAGGCTGAGAAGGGAAGATACCAAATCTCAGACGAGGGTTTGGGGAAGAAGAAAGAAAGGACTGTCAGTTTAGCTACTCACCTATTTTTAAATCTATCTAGTGCAGCAATACCAAAATAATACATTTTGGATCCAAAAGGCTTCCGTAAGGCTTCAAGAACATATCGCAGGGCAAGACCCAATGCCATGTAAGTGACCAGTCCTTTTTCAATTATGCCACCAAACAAGCAGGCTGTTATATGTAATTCTTTATCAGGGTACTGGGGGAAAAACCGATATTCTTCAAATAAGTTCCTCAGCATACAGTTAAATACTTCTCGCTCCCTTTTTATTGTAGAGTCTTTAAATCTCTGTAGCATTTCTAATACCTAGAAAAGCAAGATAAACACAATACATACATACATACAAAACCAGCAAGAATTTTCCTTATATACCTTAATAGAAGACTTGCTAAGAAAAGCGTTTACCAGTGCAAAAAACAGAGCGTAACATAAACATTAAAATTTCAAAAGATTACATTTTAAGTGAATATCTAAAAACCTTCAAAGTGCCCTAATTTTAAGTTTATGAAAACATGAAAAATTAGGAATCCTAGACACTCACCTCATCAACAGACATGGTTGGATGTGGGGGGTGATTATATATTCGTTGGAAATAGCTGTTTGCTTCATCATCTATTTCTTTACTAAAGTGCTGATTTGCCTCTGGCCACACCTGAGACAAGTCGGCTGTTGGGGAGGAAAAGGTTATCAGTATACATATTTTAAGTCTTTCAATTCCCTCAGAAAGCTAGAGAGACTAATATGGTTCTAACTTTAAGGGGGAAAGAGGGGACATATAAAAGAAATTGAAGGTTAAAGGATCAAATGATGGATTTTACCACCAGAGCTGTCCAGGCAGCCAAGAAAGACTTCTAACTAAATTGCTTTACTTAGTTCTTTCTACATTATTTTGTAAATCTTACTACAGTAAAAAGCTCAATAGGCTACAACTCCTAACACATTTACCATTAACAAACCCACTCATGATTAGCAAGTCTTTATCACTTAGTAAAAAATATACAATTTAACAAAAAACAAGACACACACAGCATGCTACAAAACATTAACATCCAGACAAACCTTTCACACTAATATTTTCAAGTCAGTGGGCATTATTATGATAATGCTGATGATTAGGTTGATTATTGGGAGCCAATATCTCTGGCTGCCCTGGACCTTAATATGTATCTCTGGCTGGTCTTGAACTTGAAATCCATCTACCTCTGTTGGAATTAATGGCCTGCACCACAAACACCTATCCTTCTCCCTACCTTCAAAAAAAAACTTGTATGTGTACTGATTGGCGTTTTGCCTGCAAGTTCATCTGTGCACATGTGTGGTGCCCTTGCAGACCAAAAGAGGGTGTCAGATCCCTAGAATCCAGACAGTTGAGATCTGCCCTCTGAGTTCTGGGAATTGAACCTAGGTCCCTCTGAAAAGTACTCAGTGCTCTTAACCACCTTTGTTTTTTAAGACAACAAAAAGCAAAAAAACTAGTGTATATAAAGTAAGCTAGCCCAGGCTAGCTAGAACTTGCTCCTGCCTCTCAGGTACAGGGATTACATGCGTACACCACTGTGTACAAGCTCTTTCAATTCTATCATCAATTTTTAGCCCCAGTAATAAAACAAACATGCAAGTTAATCAACTAAGCTGCTGGATATATAATTTTTTTTTTCTTTTGGGCATTATTACTACAAAAGTGAGCCTTAAATATTGGTCTGCATCCTTCGTACACAGTGATATTTATGAGATAAATACACTAAGAAGGTAATATGTAATTTGACTGAAACAGAAATCTGAGATCTTGGCTGCTCCTCCACTCCTCCTGCTGCTTCTTTCTGCCCCATGAGAAAGGGTCTCTCAATATAGCTCTGAATGGCCTGGAATCCACCGCCGAGACCAAGTTGGGCTACGACTTAGGAAATCTACCTTCCTCAAATGATAGGAGTAAAGGCATGTGACACCGCACATGGGGCCCCTGACTTCTTGAAAGCCACACTAATAGATTTGTGTGTAATGTGTAAAATTTACACGAAAAACTGGCACATTCCAATTTTTCCCTTTCCCATACCTACTCAGGGTGACTCAGTGAGGACACCTTTCACCTTTCATTCTGTTCTGGCAATTCAGAGTACAGGTGGAGTGATAGCTTTAGCTTTACTGATTCAAATTTGTGTATTCCCACAAGTCTAAGGACATATCTAACGTGATAATGACCCTATTACCAACATACAGATCAATTTTATCTACATAATTCTAATGACAACATAAAATGAAATTTTTACATGTGTCAGTCACACGTCACAACCACAGACAACACTACCACTTACAAGGTTTCATCTTACTCTGCTGGAATGTAGGCTGGTTGAGTCCAGAGGTGCCCAGTTTCCTCTGTACAAAAGGATCATTGTTCACTGCAGGAAGTCCAAGGGCCCCAGTTCCTATGCCAGTCAGGCTTCCTGTGCCAAGACCACCTACTAGAGAGAATGAAGGCAGCCAGAAGTTTAGTCAATACTTCCTCATTTCAAGGAACAACTAAACTTATTGTGTGCACATGATGCACGTCTGAGGGTGGGTATGTGTGAGGACAAGTGTGGCGGTGAGAGGACAAACCATGGAACTGCTTTTCTCCTTCACTTTGCATGGGCTCAGAGGAGCAGGATCCCATCTCCAGGATCTCAGGCCCAAGAGCCTTTTTCACTGAGCCATTCCACTGGCCCCATCATTTATAGTATTAAATCTGTGATTTTAACGTGCATGCTCTCAAAGATTACACCTACATACTTAAGTTACAATGATTAAAATTAAAGAATTTCATGCAATTGTTTCAGTAATCATCATGAGTTAGGATTTCTCTATTTAATCCTCTCAACTCTAACCCTAAAACTAACAAGCAAATACCAACAACGAAAACCACAAAGCATAACAGACATCTGAGTTAACAAGGCTTTAATGGCCCAGGGATTTCAGTCTAGAACCATATAGCAGCAAGAACTAAGTCACTTCATCATGATCCTTTATTCCTTGGCTTTTAGTGTACTAACAACTTACAGCCTGCACAAGAGAAGCATAAATAAGGAAGAAAAAAAAAACCTTTATTTTACTGTAAAATTACAAATCAACAAGAATTGAGGAGAAAGAATTCAAAGGGTTTTAAAGATATAACAATATTTTCTATGTGAGTTTTGTGTAAGTCAGGCAAAACAAAAGCTTGAATTTGGTATGCACAGTCTTTTCATATGGCTGAATTCACACAATTAGAATGTGACTGGCCCAGTATTAAATTGCCAGCATCAAAAAAAAAAAAAATAACACAAAATGCAACAAATAACTATATGGCCAACATGCTACGCATATTATTTATCATTTGCTGAAAGTGAATCCTTGTACTAACTCTGGTAACATTATTACCATAAAATCCTACTCACTTATTTCCATTAATAGGAACAAAATTAAACAGTATGTTTCCTTCTTCCCATCTTGGATTATAGATATACATAGCTTTCACATTTTGCCTAATTTCCTTTCTTTTATGAATCATTCCAAATACTCTGGCATACAGTAACTAGGCACAATAAAATATACAAATAATTCCAACCTTACCCCAACTCCCCTTACCTGGAAGCTGTGAGGAAAGTCCTCCAATACCACTGAAGGCCGTTGTTTGATTTGGGGTTGAAAGTGGTGGAAATGCTTTTGCTGGTGACTGAGGGGTACTGAATGCAGAACCCAAATTTGGAGGAAAACCCTGCATGCTCTGGGTGTGAGGGGCAGCTGAACCACCTATACTAAGTGACGCCATCCCAGCAAGAGGATCAATCTAAAGGAAAAAAAACAAAAAACAAAAAAGAAACCATGTATTACACATGTTTTGAGGAAAAACAAATATGGCAGAAGTGTAATTAAGTCACAGTCAATAGCTCTTTTTACTTGGGAACACTTTAGTAGCCAGACAATTGTAACAATTATACCAGCATCAAGTCTGCTGGTCATTTTTCATATAAGATGCAGAACAGTTGAAAGACTTAAGCCCTGCCATGAAGTACCAGAGACACAGGAGACTGCAGAGTTGACAAGATAAACTCACTGTCCGCCCTAGTGTCTGACTACTAAACCTTCAGTAGTAACACGGGGCAAATGTTACATTATTATAAAGCAAAATTCCAGCCTCATGTTTTACTTTAAAAAAAAAAATTCATTTAAAACACATCATCAAATTTTATAATTTTCAGGTTTCAAAAAGGAACAACAAAAACAAAATAAGCTATTTGCAGGGATTTTTAAAATCTAATAACTGTACTCCAAGCATTGTAGTTGTAACACTACTTCACACCTTTATGAGGATGGGAAATGACAAGCAAATGTCTTATAAGGTAGACACTGAGCCTCTAAGTGCTTTTCCTTCCTTCAACCCCAATCTGCCATTCAGTGCATCTGACACCAACGTGAAATACGTTGCTCCCAAAGAGAATGGGGTAGGCGATGTCAGGGAGTAACTTAAATGTACCTTGTGTTTAAAAAAGAGCAGTTGAGTTGAGAGCTGAAGAGCCCAGTTATAACAAGTCGTTATGCTCTAGTACTGTGGCTTGGCCCGTAAAGCTACAAACAAGATACATCAGATTCAAAGGCAGTGCTTTATTTTCTCAAGAGTGTAACTCTAACTTTAAAAAGAAACCCTCTTCTCTTCATTTACCTAAATAAATGGTTTTATCTTTTCTATCAGTCATGTTATTTTTGATTATTAAAGTTTATTCTTAGTTATACTGCCTATTGAAGGAACTCCTTTTAAATATGTTACACATACAGGTATCTGAAATAAAATAAACTCAAGTTATTACTAAAGAAGCAGGTGTTTGGTCTGTTCTGAATCTATGAACAAAAATAAGAACAAACTGTTACCTGAACCGGAGAAATGGCATCTAAGCTGCTAGCACTAGGAGGGCGGCCTTTCGGCATAACTCCAGGTGGTGGCTGTCTGGCCTTGTTCATTACATTACTGCAATTGGCTACCATGGTGAGTATAGTCTCTGATAACTCTTGAGAAACACTCCTACAAGGAGAAGAAAAATTAGATATATACTTGTGGAGAGGAGAGGAGATGAAACACTGGGCTGGAGAGATGGCTCAGTGGTTGAGAGCACTGACTACTCTTCCAGAAGTCCTGAGTTAGGCTCCCAGCAAGAGAGAAAGAGAAACACCAGGATTATAAAATCAGGAAGTCAATTGGAAGCTAGTGGCCCATGCCGCCTTTAATCCCAGTGCTTGGGAGGCAGAGGTGCTTGAAGTCTGCCTGCTCTATAAAGTTAGTCCCAGGACAGCCAGGGCTATACAGAGAAACCCTAGCTCAGGGGGGGGAAAAAAAGGGGGGTGTGGTGGGGGGGTAGAGTGAGGGGGTCAGAAAGCTATCTACATTTACAGATAACATGATCTTGAATAAAATATCCAACAATAAATGTAATTTTTTAATAAAACTGTTTCTTTTTTGTTGTTTGTTTGTTTTGTTTTTGAGGCAGGGTTTCTCTGTATAGCCCTGGCTGTCCTGGAACTCTATAGAGCAGGCTGGCCTCGAACTCAGAAATCCACCTGCCTCTGCCTCCCAAGTGCTGGGATTAAACCACTGCCCGGCTCAATAAAACTGTTTCAAACAGGGCTGGAGAGATGGCTCAGTGGTTAAGAGCACTGACTGCTCTTCCAGAGGTCCTGAGTTCAATTCCCAGCCACCACATGGTGGCTCACAACCATCTGTTAATAGGATCTGATGCCCTCTGGTGTATCTGAGGATAGCTACAGTGTACTCATATATATATAAAAATAAATAAATAAACTTTTAAAATATTGTTTCAAACAGCAAAGAAATATAAGTTTTGTACATCGAAAATATCAAAGAACTAAAATACAAAGACATCCCAGATTCATACTTATGATCCTAATTTTATTAAGACGACAATTTACCTCTTAACCTATTTTCTATAAACTTTTATCTATTTATCACTCCTACTCAAATCTAAATCATTTGTTTTAAAATAGTTCTTCAAGGCCTTATTATGAACTAAAGATGAAAAACATCAACTGTGAATTCCAAAGCAGCTTTGCAATTCTGCAGGACTGTACCAACTGACCTTCAAAGTCACATAAAAACTCAAGAAAATTCAAGAAGAAAGTTGGAAGGCACCTAATGAGCCTCAATCTCAGTATTTACTAAAAGGGTGATTTAATTAAGACAGTATGGTATAGCAATAGTAAGTCATATATGTATTTCACAGAAGAATTAAGAATCTATAAATAGGGGCTGGAGAGATGGCTCAGTGGGTAAGATCGGGTAAGACTGCTCTTCTGAAGGTCATGAGTTCAAATCCTGGCAAGCACATGTTGGCTCATAACCACCCATAATGAGATCTGACGTCCTCTTCTGGTGTCTGAAGACAGCTACAGTGTATTACATCTAATAAGTAAATAAATCTTTTAAAAAAAAAAAAGCATCTATAAATAGCCGGGCAGTGGTGGTGTACGCCTTTAATCCCAGCACTTGGGAGGCAGAGGCAGGTGGATTTCTGAGTTCCAGGACAGTCAGGCTATACAGAGAAACCTTGTCTCAATATTTAAAAAAAAAAAAAAAAAAGAAAAAGAAAAAAAAATCTATAAATAAACCCATACAACATGGCATGTTTAAGAAACTTAAATCAAAGAAAGCCAACATTCTCATTCAAAAGCGGTGCTACATCGCACTGTTAACACTGTGGTAGCCCCTGGGACTAAAACCAACAGTTTCTTTTCTTTCAAGACTAGGTTTCACTATTCTCCCGGAATGGCCAAGAACTCAAGAAGATTCACATGCCCTTGGTCCCACAATGTTACTTCCTCCAATCAATGGCAATTAGACATAATTTCTGATTGTTTGTCTTGATTAAGACAGTGTCTTTCGACATAGCCCTGGAAGGTCATGAATTCAATCAAGACTAAAATGGCCTCAAAACTCATAATGATCCACCAGTCTCTCCCTCCTGAGCGTGTCCACGATGAGGAGAAAGCACCCCAAGTGTGGCCCAATCAGTCACTTCCAAGTCTTCCCAAGCACATTCTTCTTACCCTGCACAAGCCTGTAGACAAGCCAACATGGTTGCTAGAGTTTCAGCAGGAAGTTGAGCACTTTTGGGCTGATCTTTCTCTGGGGCAAGTCCACCCAAGATAGAAGGGCACCTTCTTTTTAAAAAAGTCATACACGCTTGTATAAAAGGCTCCTAAAAAAAGAAAATGCTTCAATTATCTTATCTTAAAAACTTTCAACTTGAAGAAGTAAACACAATTAATTACCATCTACAAAGAACAACATTTTAGATATCATCTTAAAAGGGTATGTCTTGGGATAGGGATGTGACTCAGAAGTAAAGGCCTAGCATGTACCAGGTCTTGAGTTCATTCCCTAATATATTATTATTATTATTATTATTATTATTAATATTAAATTTTTCTAAGACATTTTAGATATCAGTTTTTGAAAAAAAAATGAACATTTCCTGCACACTGCTTACCCCATGTTCTCTTATCTTGTCTGTTAGCCACTTGTCTAGTTTGAGGTATTCACGCCGTGAGGCGAGTGCAGCAAGATCAATAACGAAGGCAAATGGAGTGCCATTGAGCAGCATCGACAAGGCCTAGAGTGAAACACGTACAAAGTCGAGTAATATCCTTTTCTTTGAACTACTTTCTACTTCCTGTCTTAAAAAACATGTCCATTACATACAAGATCTACTATTTGCTTGGCCGCGGTTTCTTAAGGGAGTATTCTATTAAGAATTAAAGCCCTATTTAAAAGGTCAACTCATGCCTACCATCATAAGTTAACTACTTGGCTCTCTTTCAATTAACAATATCAAGAGCAAAGCAAGGGTACAAATAATGACCCTTGGCCAATTTTAGCATCTGCATGAAAGCTTCTGATTAAACACTTATATTAACAGTGATAAATAATACCTTAGATAACTAGGAGAATACTAGAACAAGTTTGCAACAGAGTTGAAATAACCTACTTTCTGAAAAATTATCTTATAGATTACTCATGACCAAAGCCCAATCATCACTTGCTTTAAAAAAAAAAAAATCTTGCAAGGCTAGTTATGCAGCTTGCTGGTGGAGTGTTTCCCTACTATGTCTAAGCCCTGATGGTCAATTCTGAATACCACCAAAACAAGCAAACAAACCAGCCTATAAGACAGATTTACCTATCTAAAATTATTCTCCTTGTTACCTTTCAATGTTTAAGCCTCTCAATTTTAATTCAAATGAGCTAGTTACATGTAAATATTCCTAACACATTTTTGTAAAGCGCTGGTGTTCCTCTGAAGTCACCTTCAAGTCCTGGGCCACGTCAAGTATTCGAGACAATTTGGCCTGGTCATACTGCTCTCCTCTCATGTACCATTCTGCCATTGCATGCATTATTAGTTGGCGAATTGATGGAGACTGTCCCTAAGAAAAGAGTAGGGAACATTAACAGGAATCATGCTAGCCATTTGGTAGGTATTATTACAAAAAACAACTATTTTTCCATGTTCTACTCCTCAAAGAAAAAAATATATCAATACAGAGACTGAACGCCAGGCTCAAGAACCAAGTAATTACGGTAATGTTCTTTACAACTTTCCAAATCTGGTCAACAACTCAAAAACCTATGTTTTGTGTGAGAATATAAGTCTGCTTGTTCATTTTCAAACACAAAAGTAAGATATAAGACGCCAAGTGCACTCCTGTGCGCCTGCCTTATCAGCATGCAGCGTGAGTGCATGACTATTCTGAGCGTCTGCTTCTATCTGACCCTGCATGAAAAGAAAAGGGGGCCGGGCGGTGGTGGCGCACGCCTTTAATCCCAGCACTTGGGAGGCAGAGGCAGGAGGATTTCTGAGTTCGAGGCCAGCCTGGTCTACAGAGTGAGTTCAAGGACAGCCAGGGCTACACAGAGAAACCCTGCCTCGAAAAACCAAAAAAAAAAAAAAAAAAGAAAGAAAAGAAAAGGGGAAAAAAATTAAGGCAGGCGCATCTGGCACAGACACACATCCTAGAACCTAGCACTCAGAGAGTCCCAGGTTAGGCAGAGATGATTTTTTTTCCCTTTGTAGAGTGTGGGGGCATAAGGAGAGATTTACTTGATAAGTTTAGTCTATAAAATTAGGGGTGTAGGGATAGAGAAACCATTCCACAGGTAAAAGTGATTGCCTTGAAAACATGAGGATTTCAATCTGGACTCCAGTACCTGCATGACTATAACCCTGCACTGTAAGAGTGGACACAGGAAGCTCACTGCGATTGCTGGCTGCCAGGCCTGCTCTAGGTTAAAGGATGAGAAAGATAAAGCAGGGTAAGGTAGCCTAAGCCTCTGAACACATGTACACTATGCAAGCATATACACCCCACAACCTAGAGACAATGTCTAAAAACTAATAATAGTAATAAACAAACGTTTTAATTTGTCTATCTATCTGTTGTCTGTTATTATTTATCTAATGAGGAAGATGAGAAATGGCATTTAAAACTATTTCTGGGATGGAGGATATTGCTATCCTCCTTAGAGAGCTTTCTTAACACACTTGTGCCACAAAATTTGGGGATCTGAAAGTCATCATCCTTCTCCATAGTAACTTCCAGTCCACTGTGGATACATGTGACTCTTGTCTCCAAAACAAAACAAAGACTCATTTGTGATTTTGGTAATTTATTGCTGAAATTAACACCAGGACCTTATGCTAGTAGAGCAAGCTCTTCATGGATGTCAAAAGGATATGAGTCACACAAGTAGCAAGTTTTAAGGATGCTTAATTTTAATAATATCTATAGCCTCATTCCTTGGTACTTTTATAGAAATGACAGTAGGATCCTAAAAGATTAAAGATTAAGACTGTTTGATGATAATAAATCTGTCTATAAGAACACTGAGATTTTTTTGTTTTTAAAACTTATCTTATGTGACTATTAGATGTTTTGTGCATCATGTGTGTGCCTGATACCAATGGAGGTCAGAAGAGGATGCTGGTTGCCCTAGAACTTGTGTTATATGGATGGTTATTAGCTGCTGTGTGGATTCTGGAAACTGAACCCAGGTCCTCTGCAAGAGCAGCAAACACTCTTTAACTGCTACACCATTACTAGAAACTTGGAACTCTTGAGATTTTCAAGACTGTCAATACCTAAAATGAAGAACTAATTATTTGTCTTACCTGCCCATGCCATGCATAGTGCAAAATAATGGCAGAGTTAGGATGGTTTCCAAGAAATATTGGCATTAAAGTTGAGATGAGTTCATGGCGTAGGGTGTGCCAGGAAGTGTTGATTTGAAGTAAGGCCAATACCAACATGTCTGGACAGTGTTTGATAGGGAAGCTGAAGAGCTGTTTCACTTGCTCATACTGCCCAACCTCGGCAAGTCTCAGCAGAGATTCAATCAAATCCAAGCTTTTCCTAACAAGAATGAAGAGAAATGCTTGATCACTGACAATAGTAACTATATTTTTTAAAATGCATTGTTTTCCCTGAATGCCGGGCACTGAACCCATGTTCTTAAAAGCACTTCGACAATGAGCTATTATCTCTAGTCTTCAAATTCACTCCAAACAAAGTGACATTCACTACAGAATACATCATATTTCTACCAGCCTTGAATATTCTTAAGTAGCTGCTGTGGATTTTAAAAATCACATGCTTCAGGGGTTACAGCAAGGGAGGAAAACACTTGCCCTAAAATGTGTAAAGTCCTTAGTTTCAAAATACATTGTATGTGTTGGGAGGGGGGCATGTTGCTATAGATTAATTTTAAAAGAAATCAAATTAACAACCAATAAGTGATTTGCATAATCATGGATCTTTACTACCAAGATTTTTATGACTAGGATTATATCTTTTATGACTAGATTTCATAATAGTTAAAAATCCTAAATACAGCCGGGCGGTGGTGGCGCACGCCTTTAATCCTAGCACTTGGGAGGCAGAGGCAGGCGGATTTCTGAGTTCGAGGCCAGCCTGGTCTACAGAGCGAGTTCCAGGACAGCCAGGGCTATACAGAGAAACCCTGTCTCGAAAAACCAAAAAAAAAAAAAAATCCTAAATACATTAATATGACATAATTTATCTGATAAAGTCCTATCAAAAATATAACACTATCATAATGCAAAGTTTTCAGTATTATGGAACTGTGAAGTCCATAACACAATCTGGTTGGTTTAAATCATATCTAAAAATCTAACTCTACATCTAGTCCATGAGGAAAATGATAAGACATGGAATGTTCTAGAAGATAAATGATGCATCAATGGCAAAAAATAACTTGAGAAGGAATGTGTTTGGCCCATGTCTGCATTCTGTCCCTCAAATGCCTAGAAAAAATATCTTTTGGGCCAAATAGATTTAAATGTGGAAAAATATCTAAGTATCACACTCACAAAAACAAAAATTTAACTAGTGACAACGTAACTAAAAAAGAATTTTTATTGACTATCCTTTATAAAAAATTTTATTAAGTCACTTCATTCAAAACAAAATTTCCAAGCTGGAGAGATGAAGAGCATTTAACCTCTGGCTATTCTTCCAGAGGTCCTGAGTTTAATTCCCAGTAACCACGTGGTGGCTCACAATCATCTATATTGAGATCGGGTGCCCTCTTCTCATGGGCAGAATACTATATATAATGAGTCTTAAAAATAAGTTAATTTTCTTTGAATATCTTAACAGTGTTACTTGCTCAATATGAGCATCTGTATTTCAAAAGTGAAGGAATGTTTACCATGTGGCAATTTCTCGATTGTCATCCTCTGGTGGTGCTTTCAAAATATCAGTGGCAACAGTGTGACAGGGGTAGTCAGCAAAACAGAAGACCTCAGGGTTTATCAGGGAATGCTGGATGAAGGAGAGCTGGAAAAAGAAGACAAAGTCCTTAAATGCCACAAAGAACTTGGGATGCTGAAAAAATATGAACCACTTTCATGAAGCTAATCTTAGGGTTGATATATAATTGCCCTTCAAAAACAGGATGGGAGGGAGCAGGGAATATCTGGGCTTTGAAAACCAGGTAATTCAGAAAGATGGAAAATGACAATAAGATGGTCTTGGGAGATAAACATTATCAAATTAGAAAAGCTTGACTGTTACACCTTAAAGAACTATGACCAGTTCTAAAACTGTGAAAATACAAATATAAACCAGATGGCATGTGATGCTTCTCTAACCTATGTAGAATATGTTAAATATAATATTGCAATCAATGGGCAAATTGCCCTAAGAAGTATTATTTCTTCATTCTATAGCTAAGCATCATTCTTACCTGGCCTTCTGCATGTTTCCAAGGCCTATATATAAAATCTACTGGAAACACTTCCATGCCCAGACCCCTCTGAATGCCATAAACCACATTGTGAAGTCCTTTGCTGTCACGAATTTGAAATCCAGGATGGTCCAGTTCATAAGTTACTTCCTTGAAATTCAAACTTGGGTTCTAAAAAGATGAAAACATTTCAAAGTTAGAGGAACAAATATTAGCGTTTTAGCCAAGTCAAAATAATTTTGAAATTCAATTTAGAATATTCACCAATACGAAAGATGTACAACAGATTTCAACAATCTTCTTTGTAAGGTTTTTCATTTTGTTTCTTTTTGGCTTTTTCCCAGACTGAATCTCATATCATATAAAAAAAAAATTAAGCCCTGGCCAGCCTATACCTCACTATTTGACCAGGCTAGCCTTGAACTCAGAAATCAGCTTGACTGTGCGTCTTCTCCCCCAAGTGTTGGGGTTAAAGGTGTTCACCATTACAGCCTGTTCCTTATAAAATCTGGATGCATGTACCTCAAAAATTAGGTTTTTTTTAGTCTGCATAACATTATTGATGCATTGTCTGCTTGCAAACTAAAACACAATGGAAAAGCAGTAAGATACCAGAGGCATATTTCTGGTAAAGTTGCCAATTTCTCAATAGCCGTCCTGGAGGTATGTACCACTGCACTATGTATATGTTATAAATTTAGTGTGTAAATCTACATGAATAAAATCAAACAAGATATTAAAAATTAGCTGGGTGTAACAGCATGTTTATAATTTCCACCCTTAGTAGGCTGATAAGAAAAAAAAATCAATTATTCCTACTCAGCCTATGCAACAGTATAATATCACAGTAGTATAAAGTTATAATACATTAACATGTATTCATTTTAGTAGAGCTGGAGATTAGACGTAGGGCCTTATTCATGCTATACATGTACTCTACCACTGAATTATATATCACAAGTTCTATTAAAAATCTTTTAAAATAAAGATTTTCTTAAGATTTACTTTTATTTTCTGTGTCAGCATGGTGTTTGAATGTATGTGTATGCACCATGTGCATGTACAGTTTCCATAGCGGTGAGAAGAGGACACCTAAAACTCTTAAATTTTTGTTACAGACAGTTATGAGCCAGACATGAGTGCTGGGAAGCAAATGGAGGCCTTCTAAAAGACCAGCAAGTGCTCTAAATAAATCTCTAAGCCATCTCTCCAGCTCATTTTCAAAACAGAATGTTTTGAAATGGCCAACATATATGCCCTTCAGAAAGTCCAACGAGCAGGTACGGTAGGGCCTCTGTGTGAGCCTGACACTACAGAGCACGGCATCTTCTCTGAGTCCCAGGCCAGCCTGGTCTTTAGAGAAGTTCAAGGACAGCCAGGGCTATTACAAAGAGATTGTTGTCTTATTATTTAATAAAAACAGAAGGGGGGGAATAAAACAAAACCAGAATATACATACTTATAACCTGAGCCTTCACAATCAAATTCCCAGTCCCTTGAGTTACATTATATTTTTCGCAGTGTTAGGGATGCAACAAAGAGCCTTGTTTCTCTTAGACAAGTGCTCTGCTGCTAATCTATATCCACAGCCACACAGTAATTTTCCTATGTCTAGGTAGACAACTACATGCCATTGTGTTACAGCTATCTACAGTACTCAGAACAGTAATATACTGTACGGATTAGGTGGAGGAAGAGGACACATGCTCAGCAGTATAGACCATTCCTCCTAGACTTGCATTTATTAGTACACACTACTCTGATTGCAGTGACAAAATCACATAATAAAACAATTCTCAGAATGTCACTCCTTGCTAAGCAACAGAGAAGTACTACTAAGAAACGTGACAGAGCTCAGGTAGGAGGGTTTCAAGTTCAAAGCCATCTGTGGCAACTTAAGGAACTCCATCAGAATAAAAGTTTTTAAAAATAGACATAAAGAAGCAAAATCAAAATGCCTAAGCCTCATCAGATACTATTTCAAAAACATACAAAAATAACAAATAACAAAACAATACATTTTTTAAAAAAAAGGAAGAAGAAAAAGAAAAAACCCATAAGGGACTAGAGCAGCACTTCTCAGCCTCTGGGCTGATACCCTTTCCAGGTGGAATCACCCTTTCAAAGGCGCTGCCTAAGACCATGGGAAAACAGAAATATTTATATTACAATTTGCAACAGTAGCAAAACTACAGTTAATAGCAACAAATATGATTTTATAGTGGGGGTGGGGAAGTCACCACATAATGAGGAACTGTGTTAAAGAGTAAAGGACTAAGAAGGTTAAGAACATGGGCTGGAGAGATGGCTCAGCGGTTAAGAGCACTGACTGTCTCAAATCCCAGCAACCACATGGTAGCTCATAACTATCTGTAATGAGATCTGATGCCCTCTTCTGGAGAGTCTGAAGACAGCTACAGTGTACTTACATATAAGAAGAGGAGGAGGAGGGAGAAGGAGAAGAAGAAAAAGGTTTGAGAACAACTAGCCTAAGGTGGTATATCTCAGTTCAAAGTCAAAGCTGGACAATCCCAGCACATTGGAGGCAAAAGCAGGCGGGCCCTCTCTCAAAACAAAGCGTCAAATGTCCATAATCTCAGTGCTGGCCAGGAAATCTTGATCAGCTCTAGGCAGAACAAGACACCTTGTCTCAAAAAAATAGGATGAAAGGCTAGGGAAATGGCTCAAGAGGTTAAGGTGCTTACAATGTGTTAACCACCTGAGTCTGAACCCCCAGAACCAATGATGTTACAATGTAATTGCTCCTGTAATCCCAGTGTTCCGCCAGCAAAACAAGAAACAATAGCTCTTGGAGAATCCCTAGAAGTCTGAGCTACCCAGACTGGAGAAGGCAGCAGCAAACAAGAAAAGTGTGATATCCAGTCTCGGACAAGGTAGGAAGCAATGACTAACACATAAGGTTTTCTTCTCACTGCCATGTGCAAGTCTGAATGCACGCATGCACACACACACGCACACGAGGAGAGCGATTTATGAAGACAACATCAACGCTGACTACCAAACAGACACACGTGCTTATCAACACACAAAAATCCGAGGCTTTGCTCCCTAATGCTATGAGAAACTGAATAACTGGAATAAACCTACTAATTCTGTTAGTAGCAACGCTATGAGAGAGGACACCATGGTTCTTTGTAACTAGGTCTTCGTCCTAAGCTGCAAACATGGAAAACTGGAAAATGAGAAATAGGCCAGATACCTTGATACCTGGTAAGAACAGCACATATGAGGTCTTAGATTCAATTCCTACTGACCCACCAAGTCTATTCGAATATTGCTAGGCTTGGTGGTGCATGTCTGTTGTCCCAGAACTAAGGATGTAGTCAGGTAGCTCTAAGAGCATCCCGTTCTATATTGCTCTCTCTCTGTGTAGCTTCAGGTCAGAAGATGTAGGCTTCTGTCTCTGCTGTGCTGAGACTGGGCAGCTATCAGCAGGCTAGGCAAGCACTCTACCCCGGAGCCACATTCCAATTCCACCTAACTATCTGTTCAGTTTTCCTCATGTGATTATTGATGTAGCCTAGCTAGCCTGAACTTTGCTGTGTAAATCAGGCTGGTCTCCACTGGTACAATGTTCCTGCCTTGCCCTTAGAGCCATGCATCACCTACCACTGCAAACTGCAACTTGTAATGCTCATAATTTGTTCTTTGTATCAGTAAGGTGTTACATCTGAATCCACTATTCTTCTGCTGCATAAATGTCATTGATCCTTCATACTCATAATATCTAATTTGTCCTTTATGTTTTATTTAAGCACTTCCACATTTTCTTTTCAGTTTTTTCTTTGCATGGAAAGTCAATTAGTTTCTGAATGATCAAAAATAGATAAAGATCAATTGGTGTGTAATAAAAAATATTTTTGCATTTACAAAGAGAATTTATGCCTACCTTCTCAATAATTCTTTAGTTATTACTTTTGCAATGAGTTAGCCTATCTCAGAACCTGTCCAAAGTACAGACTTAAACAATGTGCCATTTTAATTCAAAAGTAAAAGTAGAGTCTACACAGATAGCTTATGTTCCAGTCTCAAAACACACAAAGCTAAGTCCAACACCCAGCACCTCGAACACATTTGGGAGTGGCTGCATAGATCTGTCATCCGCGGATGGTTGGGTGGGGACAACACAAGAGGAACATCTATGGAGGTCATTGGCCAGACAACCTACCTAAAGCAATTACTATAACTTCAGTGAAATATTGTTTCAAAAAGAGGGCTTATATTTAATTATGTACTGCTTAATGTATAATCATTGTAAATGCTTTTGTTGCTTTTTGATCTAATAAAGCTGAAATATTACAAAACACTTTTGCTCTTATTTAACTGCCATAGAACTTATAAAACAAACAAACAAACGAGAAAACACCTCTGGGTATATAATGCTACTAGTATGAACCCAAAGCCCTGACCACATGTACTCACCAGTTCTTTAAGAACATCAATCAAAACCTCTACATTCCATGTGTGCGCCTGCGCCCCCTCGCTTTTATCTTTTCCGTCACTCCAGATCCCACTGCCAGGAGCAGAGATGCTCTGTAAAAGTGAAACTATAATTAAGTAAATCCAACTAACAAATGTTTTCATCTCATTTTTAGATCAATCAATCATACTGCACTTTAATAACAGGATAAAGAGGAAAGGATAAAAAGTCTTTTGGTAAATAGTTGAATTCAACAAACCTGTAATGGAATCCCGTCTGTTAATCCTGAATGAGTCCGAGCCATCATTCCCAAAACCCGGGCAACCTGGGCAGCTGTGACCTCTCGAACACCAAACTGCATGATTATATTGCGACATTCTTCAATACTGAAACAAAAATACAACTTTAAAAATATGCTTCCTACCATGTCATACACCATGACTAAGAAGGATACTAATAAGTGAGAGGCAGAGAAATTTGATGTTTTGTGTTACTTTATGCAACTAGAAACATGAATCATTAGCTTAAAAATGGTAACTTCAATTTTTAGCATTAATTAACTTCATTTTTGAAATTACAGCCTGTTTATGCACACTGGAGTGTACACACAATCACGCAAACTGTTTGTGCAGATTATCAGAGGATAACTTGGCTGAAATCTATTCTCTCCTCCCATCATCTGGGTTCCAGAGATGAAATGCAACACCTTTCTTAGCTGAGTTCTCTTACCAACACCAAAAATAGGGTTAATATCAAACATAAAAGTGAATCTCTTTACTCAATACTTGAAAATGTGCCCATCCCTTTCATGTTGCTTCGAGAAGTTTAATTTAAAATAGGAAAATAAGTGCATAATAAAATATGACTATCCAGGTGACTAACCAAGACCATGGTTCCTAAATTTTAGAAACTGGTAAGGATAAGAAGTTACAAGTTCAAGCCCTAGAATATTTATAGCTGACAACACTAGACTAGTGTGTGGAAGCAATTATGATTAAGAATATAACTACAGATTTGGCATGTCTTCCTACCAACCTTGCACAAAAGCCATAGCCCACTTCCTGCATGAAGTCAGCCAGCGAGCTCTCCATCATGGTTTTAGCTACCCCTCCAGAATCAGGCAAAATCCTGTCCATTAGAATGTCCCGTTTTTCAGGGTATAAAAGTGGTGCAAGCACCACAGGACAACGCTCTTGGGGGAAATCTGAAGAAAGAAAGAGAATGCAACTATCAAGCATTAAAAAAATCAACAATCTAGAAGCTGAGTAGGCAGCACATTCTATCAATCTGTGTGGTACCCAAGGCCCTGGGTTCAATGCTCAGTGCACATAAATGGACTCCTCTTCTGTTATTTCCTCTAAAATCCTTTCAATCCCAATTCTGCAAGTTCATTTTCAAAACCAAGCAGTTTAGGACTGGGTGTGGAAGTACACTCAGGAAGCAAGCCTTTGAGTTCAAGGTCTACATAAAAAGAGCCTGCCTTCTTTTAAAAAAAAAAAGTCTATTCAATTTTCCCAAGCTACTACTCCACATTATGACCCCAGGCCAATCATAAGATCTGAATCTCTGGGTATCTCAGAGCAACTGATTATGGATATACTTTTTAACTTTTCCCGTGTAGATTCCAGTACATGCTTATCAATTCATTACCATATATTAAACTTTCACAACAAAATACTGAGGAACAGAATCCATT